>BGPR01001300.1:0-93862 GCA_013235015.1 Araneus ventricosus | reverse complement strand
CTGTGCTTCGGTTCCGGTACGTGATATCTAAAACACGAAACACGCCATTATTTAAGAGAGACGCTTTAATTTGCAATTGTTAACTGTAGTTGAGAAAAATTATGAACAGCTTTTTATGGTTACATCTGAAAGAGCCACTTTTTTTTTTTTGTTTTTGTCACTGTACTATAAAGCTAAACACGAAACACGCCATTATTTAAGAAGACGCTTTTAATTTGCAATTGTAACTGTAGTCTGAGAAAAACATTATGAACACTTTTAGTCGCTTCATCTGGAAGAAGCACCTTTTTTGTTCCTCGTTCATAAAGCATTTCACGAACACGCCGTTATTTAAGAGACGCTTAATTTGTGTAACTGTAGTTTGAGAAAAACATTATGAACACTTTTTAGTCACTGCTTTCATCTGAAAGAAGCACCTTTTTTTTATTTATTTTGTCACTATACTGCTCATACTCCTACAATAGCTCTCTCTCTTTTTATCAAGCTTAATCACTGAACGTTTGCTAAAATTATTACAGTTCGATGAAACAAAGTGTGAAATACTTTAGTACTTTAAACATTTTTTTAAACATAGAGTCGTAAAGCATTAGAGTATTTTATATTTTCATGAGTTTGATGAGAATGTTTTAAATATGTCTAGCACGTGAACTTCAGTTAAATATAAATTATACTTAAAAAGGAATCAATTTCT
The DNA here is from genome assembly GCA_013235015.1 of Araneus ventricosus. Classification (NCBI taxonomy): domain Eukaryota; kingdom Metazoa; phylum Arthropoda; class Arachnida; order Araneae; family Araneidae; genus Araneus; species Araneus ventricosus. The sequence goes on along the minus strand of BGPR01001300.1, from coordinate 93,171 downwards.
TTTAAATTTTGTATTCCGTAGTGAATTCTCAATTAGCCGAGAGAACTGAAATTAAAATATAACTCTTAGATTATTATTTTAAATTATTGTAAACTAGCTTCTGAAAGAATAGGGCGTTACTCGAAAGATTAACTGAAATCGAAGTTTATTAAAGTCTATTTGACTGTAAGAGATGAAGGGCAAGAAAAGATACCATCAGCATTCATGAGAAGTTCGTCTCTGAACCTCTCATGCAAAATTTTCATTATCAAATATTAATATAAAAAACCTTTCAAGCAATGTCAATTGTAGAAACAACGCTGTTTAACTACCAGAATATTAAGGATACTGAATATATCTTAGGTATTATTTTCACATTTTAAAAACAAAAATTATGCAAAGACTGTAGAAAAGCTTTCAATATCCGAACAGTTTTGAAAGACAAATATGATTCACTTTCATTACATATGAAGCGACAATTACAGTGAAAGAAATTTCGAACTAACTGGTGAATAAACTCATTTTTGGTTCACAATTCTGAAATCATTAACTATTAAAATATTTCCTGTTTATTTTTATTTTGCTTATTAATTATTTTTGAGCAGCACTTTTTTGGGATGTCGGAAATTTCTACGGATTTTTTTTCCGATTCTTTCGATTGTTCCTGGCATACATGTTAATTAGGATAGCTCTTTTAGATGTTATTAAATTTTGAAAATTTATATATGAAGATAAAATTTAAGAAATATCTGAGTATTAATATAACAGATTTAGGAAGCATTCTGCATATTAATTTCAGATGTCAAGTAAAAATGACTAATTCTGAACACTTAAAAAAAATAAAATGTGGTCGAACTTATAAAAAAATTCTTAGGAATGAACAATTCAAGAACTTTTTTAAAACCAAAGATCAGTTTTAAGTGTGCCAGAGAGCTTTATTATTTGACGAACTAAGCTAAGAATCAACATTATCAAAAGTGTATCGTAAAAAATCGACTGAAAAATGTTTTATCCCTTAAATGAAAGATCACACCTACAAAATCATCTCAATATTTGTTTAAAATGTGCTTATTTTATTTATGGTGCGGATCCTGATTATTATTTCGATATATTTGTTGTTTCTTATTCCACTTGTTCTAGTCCTCAGCTAGACCATGTCCAAGAGTCCGATTGCCCACAGAAAATCCAAAACTATAAGCGAACGATTCATGGTGAAGGAGCATCTGTTGGCACTAGACCTTGGACGCCCTAGAGAAGAAGTCTGACTTTTCCCATTGCTTTTATACTTTATCTGGGTATAATGGAATGCCCTTCACGCCTTGGGTGACCCTGCCAGGAGAAAAACTCCCGACGTACATCTCCCATTCCACCCAGGGCCACCACCCCCGCCACGATGAGGCAGCATAATAGGACTTGGAGGACGATATATTTGTAAGAACCGTTTCCTTTCCTACACTTGTGTTAAATATTTTAGAATTCTAATAGCTGCAGAGACATAATTTGCATAAAGCTACGACGCACTAATTGGCCAAAGAGGTTGATAAAAATTCTTAGGTGGATTAATCGTTATTCGTATACGATTCGTAATTTTGTATTTTATAGAATTTTTTATTCAAAAGTAGTGAGATTCGGTGAGAGAATTTTTTTTAATAGTCCGTATTGTTCGCTGTGTGGAGTGTGATCTGTAAGGAGTTAAGAAAGATCTACCTACAAACATGTTGAAGGAGACTTATCTCTGAGCCGATGGTTGCCAAAAAAATTTTAATGAGTTGGCAAGGTTGGTCTTTTTAAACTCATCTGTTAACTTTGAGTGTGTTAAAACAGTCCACTCATATTCAGTCAGACAGTGAAGGAGTAGCACGTGCTTTTACACGTGACTTCAGACGATATTTTTATATCTCTCGACAAGTGCCAGGTTGTCTCGCGATGAATTATATGCGAACATTGCCAACAGGTGAACATCTTGAATCAAATAAAGTAAGTGAACGATCATGTAACAACTTTTGAGGGATTTCTTTTACACGGGATACTTCAATTTGGGTACAGAGAAAAACAAAACTTGCATTTTTTCGAATTATTAATAATTCGATCTTAAATGAGAGAAACATTAATGAAAATTTTCCGAACCATATTACAGTAACTAACTTATCAGTAAAGTTCAAAATGCATATCCTCAACCGTTCTTAAATGTGGATCAAATTAGCTTTAAAAAATTGGTTGGTTAGTATATTTATATCATATCTGTAAAATAACAGGACCAGTATATGTTTTAAATGTTCAAACGAATCAGACGAATTCCCACCATTAAACGCAATTAATCTTTTTTACTTTCTCGTATACAAAGAGAAAGTATTGTAATCGTCAAAAATTTCGAACTCGAGATTTTGATGAATCACCACGTTTTAGATCTCCCTGAGACCAAAAAAACACGATTTTGGAATTATGTCTGTCTGTCTGTGAACACGATAACCGAAAAACTGTTTTAGGCTAGACAAATGAAATTTGGTATGCGGTCTTTACACTAAATTTGAAGATTTCTATCAAATTTTGGATGAAATCCATCCACGGACAGTCTCTCTATCTGTCTGTACGTGTTCATGTGAACACGCCAACTCAAAAATGTAAATATCTGAACGGATAAAATTTGAATCACAGCTTTATCATCAGAATTGTAGAGCTGCATCAAAGATCGGACCAAATCCGTTAAAGGATTGACCGTCTGTCAGTTTTTATATTCCCGTGCATGTTAACGGAATAACTCTAAAACGCAACGACTTAGATAAATGAGTTTAGTCATATTAACGTCCCGTTCTGAAACTACACGAGGGCTATTTTGGGACGGACCTCGCAATTTTGAACCATTATCAGAATGACGAGGACGACACCTGAGTTGGCACCCCCTCTCCAAACTTCCAAGCCACACCAACGGAAGTGCGTTTGGTCACTACGTATGATTTAGCGTGCAACGGGCCCCATACATGGTGGATCTTCAGTGAAGTCGGGTTTCGGACCTGGAACCCTCCAGCCCCAAAGCCGAGACCTTACCACTAGGCCACCGCGGCCTCCTTAAACAAATGAAATTTGGTATGCGGCCGTATAACCATAATTGCAGTTCTGTATGAAATTTTTGTTTGAGTCGGTCGAAAATAAGGCCTCTAAAGTGCATACTCGATTTTCTTCATAATATTAAAACTTGCCATAATATAAGCTGTGCACAAATGAAAAAGAGACTACAGTTATAAGTAAAGAAATTTTAATAACAATATTGTAATTTCAGTTCATGTGGAACAGTACAACTATAAATAATCGCCATTGACATCGATACACTGATCCCAGCGCGTAGGAAGGGAGTGGATGGCTTCAGTGTAGAAACTGCTGGGTCAGGCGAACACCCAATCTCGCCGTTTTCTGATTCTCTGACAGAAGCTTGGGCATACACTGTGCACAAACTTTGCCATAACCAAGCTTTTTGTGGATTATGTGATGCGCAGTTAATTTGCTTATCGACAGTTCAACAGCAATTTCACGTGTGGTGATCCGACGATTCTGCCGTATGAGCTCATCCACAGCAGAAATCGTGGCACTGTTGATCGTAACGTGCGTTTGCCCAGGGCGTGGAAAGTCCTTGATGTATACGCCTGCCGCCTCATAACGCTGACACCACCGGAATATGGTGCATCGTGCGAGACACTGCTCTCCGTACACCTCTTTCTTCCTACGATAAATTTGTGAAGCATACTCTCCTTCTGCTCGAAGAAATTGGATAACTGCTGTTTGTGCTGATCTGGAGGAATCCATCATGCAACGAACTGCGGAAACAACTCTCCAGAAATGAGGATATTGATGCGAAGCCGTTAATTACGCAGGTGCAACTGGGAATACCACCACGCCATCTATCGGCTAGCACATTACCTCACTGGGATTTGATACAACGATACAGCTAAGGTCTTCTTTTCATTTGGGCACACCTTATATGTCATCATATTCAAAAGTCGGAAAAGGAGGAGGGAATAACTCCCGCTTGTGTTGTGACCCTTTCGACTTTCCGCAGTCTTCGATGCCGACGGTTATAAAAATATGAAAACTCATGGAGGTCCAAGCCCTGTTCAAGGTCCATAATTTTATGCGACATCTTTATTAGGGAGTATATGAGAAAGTATAGGGTGGACCACTTCCGTTTTTTTCATCTATATAACTTGTGTTTACAATCACTGTTATATTCTTTTTCAAAGAAACGCGTTAAAAACTTCATCTTATTTCTCATTTCTTAAGCATAAATAGTGTCGCTCCTTTACAAATTGCTTTAAATTCTTTTTATTGGAAACATATTTTACCAATCTTGTTTAGAAATGATTTAATTTGTTTCATCTCAGATCCTTTTAGATGAAAATTCTATAGCAATTACAAGTATAGTTTTTCATTATAATTTAATACAATCTTTTTCATGAACTCATTAGTAGAATAATTTTTTATTTATCCGCTAATTTTTGTATTTTAGTGGCATTACGATAGGTAGAAAACAAAAATCGGCCTAATGACTGAATTGTGCAGAAATACATCAAAATTATTCTAGAAAACTATAAGTTAGAATTTGACGGAACCCAATAATTGTCCTTAAAAGAGGAAATATTTAATTGATTTAAGAGGAATTGATTTAACTTTATTTCATCGCAAACCCTTTAACCCGTTAATGCCCATTGTCCTCACTGACATCTGCATTTTCGCTTCCGCGGCTAACCAGTCGTAATCTATTGTTTCTCTCCTGCTTTGTTTAAGCAGTCAATAGGTATCCCCAAACTCCTACCCAATTTTCAACAGACATGACTATCAGTTAGCCATATTTTGAAGTCAAAGCGTCGTCATTTTGAAATTTTTTTTTTTATTTCACCTTTGATTAATTTTTGAGGTAATGCAAGAAATCAGAAAATGGTCTTTTTATTCTTCAGTATTTTACTATATTTTAAAAATCTTCAATGTTTATATAAAAAAAGTTTTATAAAATGATTTTTTATATAATTTTTTCGGAATTTAATTTTACTTCACAGTTATCTTAACCTTGATATTTTTATACATGATTTAATTGAAATTTATTGAAATCTAAGCTTAATTCGGGCGTCAACGGGTTAAGATGAAAATTTTATAGCCATCACAAATATAGTTTTCTTCATTATTAATATTTAATACAATCTTCTTCATGAATAAATTAGTAGAATATTTTTTTTTATTTTTGTATTTCAGCTGCATTACTATAGGGACAAGGAAAACCAGCGGGAGTGGCCTCCCCTAAACTTTCTCGTATACTTCTCAAAAATTTGTCATTTCCCTTCCTCCTGCATGGATTAAAAATTCGAACCTACTGTAACCCAGAATGCAATGTCTATCAGAAGGTTTTTCATTGTAGATTATAGTGATTGTAAAATATTTAGGTGAAGAATCATATGCAAAGACATGTGTATGCATTAAAACTTAGCAATATTTATTTTCCATCACACTCTAGGAAGCACCGCTAATGCGAGGGCGTGCTTGAGGGAAAAGAAAACAGGAGAAAATGACCTCGTTTGCTATCGCTGAATTTCTTGCGCATGCGCAGAGATTGATTCCAGTACGCAAGTAAAAGAATTGAATATGCAATTTGAACGCCTTTTTTAACCGATTGAAACAAAATTTGGGCACAGATCTATAATTAATGTTAGCAACCGTCATAGTAATTTTTATTTATCTACTAAGCCAAAGGTTTTAGGAGATATAATTTTTACAAGTATGCGATTATACAGTCCAACAGACCATCAACCCTTCGACAGATTTGGTCCAAAATTTGATACGGACCTACAGTCATGATGATAAAACTGTGTACCAAATGTTATCCATCTAGCTATTCAAGTTTTTGAGTTACAGTGTTCACATGACCGCGGACAGACAGACGGACAGGCTTCCCAAAGACAGATTTTGTCCAAAATATGATAGAAACCTACAAATTATGTGTAAAGATCACATACCAAATTTGAGCCCCGTAGCTCTAATAGTTTTCGAGTTATCGTGTTCACAGACACATAGAAAGACATCATTCTAAAACTGTGTTTTTCGGACTCATGGAGGTCTAAAACGAGGAGATTCGTTAAAATCTCGAGTTCGAATTTTTTGACGATTTACAATACTTTCTCTCTGTATACTTCGTATACGAGAAAGTAAAAAAAACATATCAAGCGGCAGATTTGAATTGTACAGAAATACACCAGATTTATTATCGAAAACTATGAGTTAGAATTTGATGGAACTCAGTAATCGTTTTTGTAAAGAGGAAACTCGTAGGTGTTCCATCGTAAGTTCCAGAAGTATTCCCTTTTAGCCCTGAAACTGGATGAGTGAGATTGCATCGAATTGGAAGATGTCCAAGACGTCTTTGTCATCGCTGTCGTTTTCTCTTTCATCATAACACAGTATCTGATATGATTTACGATAATTTACTACTATATTACAGTTACACATCTTTCTGTAATAGTGCTCGTTATCATTTCCGTATTTAGTTTTTCTATCAATCTTAAGCCATCATTATTACACTTATATACTTTCACATCTTTCTTCCCTATTAAAAAAAATAGTTTAAAGGAGATTTCAACTTCTAGTTTGCAAGGCTTGATTCGTTTGTCTTTATGCTATTTTTTAAAATTTACTCTCAATTTCATAGCAACGATAAAGTGCACACAAAAAATGTACCTAATACTGTTGCATCGCTGGTGTGTATAATTTTTTGAAAAATTTATTAAAATATAGAAAAACTGTAGGGAAATAAGATTGGTATATCTAAAAAGTTCATTTATTGAATTTTAAAACGGTGTAAAAATAGTTTTTGAGCAATAATATGCTCCGAAGTAGTTAAAATTTCGATCCATTTTTTTAATTAATTAAAAATCTAATAAAATTTTTGAAAAACCCTTTCTTAGTGACCACCTACTACCCATGGAGTAATTATGTGTCGAATTTGGTAGCCATAGGTCTACCGGCTTGCCCTGTAGGTAGTTTTGAAGGATTTTTGTAACACGCAATTTACAGATAGCATGCCAGCCTATAAACATTATCAAGTTAATATAATATGCGCTATGGACGAGTTTTCTGGTTTGTTTTTACATTAAAAACCTTGACTTTATCTGCTTGTATGTTCGATTTCCGCTTTGAAGATCCATTGACTTAGCATTACACCGGAAATACGTAGTACAGGCATGTAAACAAATCAGAAAATCGTCCATAATTAGGGAAGATTAACGTTATACATTTTAGTGATGGTTAAGATTTTGGACTGTACTAAGTAGGAAATTTCTATAATTAAAACTTTTCTATTTAAGAATCCATAACAAATCTATACGTTAGCTTTCTTTTTTAAAAAGCTATTAGTTACATTCATAAAGTTACTTTAAGAATATTAGACCCTTTCAATTATCTTATGAATAGATAAAAAGTTAACATAGATAGAAAATAAATCGAGTACAAATCATATTAAAAAACTACTAATACTGATACAACCGTTAACTGATACTACTTTCAAAGTTCTCGTTTTATAACCGAGTTAATATTATGTAATGACAAAACATTTAAGAACGAAAACTTTATCATGGTCATTCACCAGATTTCCCTGAATTAATCTTAGCTGCTTTTTTTCAGTTATTTATTTTTTCCGGCATTGCAATGATTTATAGCATTTCAGCCACATTACTATGACAACTATTACAAACGGTCCTCTGAGTTACTGTGTATCCTGCTTTTTACTTTCTCGTATACGAAGTATACAAAGAGAAAGTATTGTAATCGTCCAAAAATTCGAACGCGAGATTTTGACGAATCTCCACGTTTTAGACCTCCCTGAGTCCGAAAAACACAATTTTGGAATTATGTCTGTCTGTGAACACGATAACTCGAAAACTATTAGAGCTAAGGAGATGAAATTTGGTATGTGATCTTTACACATACTTTGTAGGTTTCTATCAAATCTTGGACAAAATCCGTCTACGGGAAGTCTGTCTGTCCGCGTTCATGTGAACACTATAACTCAAAAACTTGATTAGATAAATAGATAAAATTTGGTACACAGTTTTATCATCAGGAATGTAGGTCCGTATCAGATTTTGAGTCAAATCCGTCAAAGGGTTGATTGTCTGTCGGTCTGTATAATCGCATACTTCTAGACATTATAACTTGTAAACCCTACGGCGTTGATAAATAAAAATTGGTATGAGGCTTGCTAACATTAATTGTAGATCCGTTCCCAATTTTCGTTTCAATCGGTCGAAAAAAGTTGTTCAAATCGTCTATATGTCATTTCTCATCACACAATGACGCGAGGCCGTTATTGCGTAATTGCGCGATTCACTTGCGCTAATCCTTTCCGCTTCTACCTACAACTTCCGATTCCCAAGCTTTTTTCCTAAACTGCTTTAAGGACGCTTCGTTTTACTGCCTTTTAACTTATTTTTTCTCCATATGTGTTAGGAGTATACGAGAAAGTTTAGGAGAGGCCGCTCCCGCTGGTTGCTTAACATTTCCAGAGCCATCTTATCCATTGGGTTAATTGGACATTAATCCAGGGGCTCCATTGACTCAAAGACGCCTAAAAGTTTACAATACTGATTTTATTTTAATTTTGAACCTAAAAAAGGATTTAAATAAAATTTATATTATGTTAAAAATAAAGATGTGATTAGGGGTTGTAACTAGACAGTCATCAATTTGGTAATGTTAAATTAACATGTATATATCATTTAAAAAAATATTTGTACAGACACAATCAGTGAGAAAAGTCCTAAATTATGCGTGTAATAGAAGTTACCTCCAATACGGAAGCTTACTTGTAAAATCATGTTTTGAAAAGACGCTGATATGTAAAATTGCAAACCGTTAATGAAACGATAGGTTACTTTTTTCTGTTACTCAATTATTGCATTAGGTACGTATTTTCGTTGGGCCGCATGCTCTCAAAATCCTAGTTATGGTTCTGATCAGTGGCGGCGATTAAGAGGCGGGCAAAAGTGGGCAATTTATAGACAGCTAAAAATACTTCGGAATATAAGGAGTAGACAACAAAATTAAAAAAATTTAGTTACAAAACTAGATAGCTTTCCCGGATATCATTTTTTTCATAAGCTCTAGATTTAGGCAGCTAAAATGAAATAATTTTTTTTTCTGCAAAAAGTGGGCATCCGCCAAGTGTGGTGTCCGCCACTGGTTCTGATGAGGCAACAAATTACTCTTGCCCACGACGCCGAGATTTGTTAAGATGGCCCTGAACATTTTCCATTCGTCGCCCCATCAATAAAACATAATGTAATTTAAAACTCAGTACAGATGCAGATTGATTTAATTTATCCCACTAACTTTAAAAATTAAAATTGTTCAAACAAGCTGGAGATATCTGCACTTTATGAAAGTTCATGGATTTTGCAAGCAACAGATGACTCCAGCATCATTTCTTCATTAATTTAAGTTGAAATAAATTTTTAGAGTATTCATTCGTTCGCAGAACGAGAAATTAAGATATAAGCTATCTCCTTCTTCCTTCTCTTCAATATTTAAGGACAAACTAGCTAGTTTCTTTTTTGTTATGGTAGAATACTGAAGCCAAATATCCATCCAAGTATATCATCGACACAGCTTACAACATTTCGAACGTTATGACGAATTTTGGCTTATTGAAACTAAGCTTCAATATGTATTTAATTTTTTCAAAGCGAAGATTATACGGTATGCTTAATTTATTAACTATAATTATTACAAAAGGGCATTGAAATGATACAAAACTTAATTTTCTTTGTTTACTAAAGATTGGAACTAATCATATTTATTATTTCTTTTTATTTATTTATTTTGAACAGCGGTTAGTCGTTTTCGATTTTTTTTTCAATGGAAAAAGATCACTTTCATATTCGAGCAACACTATTAAACTTCTAAGATTCACTTATTCATTCTACCCCTGTCTTCAGATCATAATTAATCATCACCAAGAACATTCGGAAAAAAATTCAATTATCTTAGGCATTTTATCAATTTTATTACCAGTTTCTACTTTTTCTTCGTTTCTTTCAAAACAATGTAGTTTTGCAAGATGGACTGGGACACAATGTCAAACTAGCAAAAACTTAATGACAAGTCTTAATACAAGGACTCATGGCATCCCAAGATATTTTAATACAGGTTCTTTCATTGTGGTTTGTATAAATTTAGAATATAAATAAATATCTCCCTTGTACAATTTCCCGATAACGCATTATTTAGCTATAGGATTAGAGAACATCTACACCAATTGATGGACATCGTGATTTACCTTTTCAAACGTAAACAAACGCGTGAGATTTGGTTTGGGTCTTCTTTTCGATGAATTAAACAAAAATCTACGCCATGCTGTTGAATATCATAGAAACAATGAAAAAAGACTCATTAAGTTAAAGGAAATCAACTAAGCTCAACCATGATTGTATTTTATTTTACAATAAATGTTAAAACGCACTTTATATTAGGAATCCTCTTGGAGGTTGTGGAGCATTATCGAATAGGGGGAGAAGAACCCACGGCGGGATTGCCAAATAGGCAATGTAAGCAACTGCCTATGTGCTCCGAAATTATTGGAGGCGTCGACATTATTATTTTAAAATTTTTATGGCTTTCATTTGATTTATGAGAGACGTGCACTCGGATTTATTGAAATTAAAATCAAGTATCGTTTAAATTTTAGAACATTATTCTTGGGATATTTTGGAATAGTGTTCCTTAAACACGATAGACTATTGATACTATCGAAGCGAAGTCGATAGTATCGGTTTTCGGAACTTTCTCAATTTTTTATCGATACTATAGATAGTTTTGAAACTATCAATACTCGAACTATCAATGTTTAAGGAACACTAGTCTGGAGGAGAAGAACACGATTAAATAGCGAAGATTATTTAAAAAAACATTTGTAACATCAAGTCACTTTTAAGATAAATTAAGGGCTTTCAATTTTACGAGTCTCTGACTCAGAGAATAAAAACCATAGCATTATATATATTTCTTTAGATGAAACTAGAATTCTGTAAAATGTCAAATGATGAGTTGGTGAAAACACCTACAGGAGGTCATATTTTACAAACAGCGAAATTTTCTTTGGAAAAAATTGAAAGAAAAAGTATTTCCCTTTTATTTATTCCCTGGCATGAAGTATCTCGCAATGTATATCTTGTTGTGTATTATGCACGCGATGAAGACTTGATGATAGTGTTTAACTGTTTCACTCATTTGGAAACTTACCATCTTCACAAAAAAAAACTTCAAATCTGGACGATAGCTCAGTTTTGTTTTGCGTTGGCTGTCTTTGTGATCGTGGACCATGGACCGTGGCACATGCAGATTGTAAACTCGATTTATTTCCTGAAAGTGACCTTCGAAATGTTGTTTTACTATAGATTCGAACGATTTTGTTAGTCCATTTTGATCTTCAAGGCCATCCATTATATTGCTGGTTAGTAACATGCAACGCTTGCGACACATGAATGAAGAAAAGAACTGTAATTTTAAGTAAAATTCATGTTATTGCAAAATGAAGAAGACATCTACAAAAAAATGTACCTGAAATTTCTCAGGAGCCCAGGGATTTGTTACAGAAACTGAATGAAAACATTTTTAACATATAGTAAAACTTCGATTAACCGTCATTCGTTTTCTGTTATCCGTCATCATCTAAAAAAATATCAACGAACAAATAGACATGCTTAAAATTATACACGATTACTTTTATACCCTAAATGTATAAAGTTGGAAGGGACTGTACTGTATGATGGCGGAAGTGACTAATCGTCGACTCAAAGACACGGTAGGAGATGACAGATTATTTCAAAATAAATTAGGTTTGTAGTATTACAATACATTTCTGTACATTACTACTCTTATATTGAAGTTTATATTGATCATTTTGTTAAATTAAATAAAATATGCATGTATTATTCATTTTTAAAGGATTTTATATTCATTTTCGTCCCAGTCCAGCAGTGAAATTCCGTTACTGTACATATGTACATTAAGAGATTTCTGTTGTCCGTCTATTCGGTTATCCGGCATAGCCCAGTTCCGGACGCTGACAGTTAATAGAAGTTTTACTGTACTATAACTAAATACTACTCTATTTTTAAATAAAAAAGACACTTTTTTATAGCAGGGTTTGGGATGGTGATGTTAAATTGAAAGTGCATGAGCATTGGATAAGGCGAGGCTTTTACAAGTTACAAATTAACGAAATGATTAAATCGAATGCGCTCAGAATAATCAATTAAATTTAATATATTTTAGATTCTGGTGGGAGAGGGGGGGTTGAAATATGAATTTTCAGGTTTGCGTAGTTCAAACTCCGGCATGTGCAATAAGACTCCAGCAGAGGAAAGGAAGAGAAGTTGGCAAATCAAAGTTTGATCAAACAACTCTGAAGTATAGGATATTCAACAAAGCGTGCAACCTTTATAAACATAGTAAGCAAATAAATTTCAACACAGAGTGTTTTTTTCTTTATGTACACTTTTGAAATACTCAAATACGGTTGAGGTTTCGTAAATAATATTACGGCTGTCTTTGTTGAAAAAGCAAATGAAACAGGAAAGCGAAAGCGACCCAAAAGATTACAGAATTTGGTTATGAAATTCTTCTAGTTCTGTGTATTCTTCATTTCCTGTAATACATTACAGAGTATTTTTTATCTAAACTTCGTATTGTTATGATAATGATTATGGTTAAAAAGTGAAAGCAAAATAAACTATTACGGTCAAAGGAGGAAAGCTATCCTTGAATCTTCCAAGTTCTCTCTACAGAAATAGGACGATGATTTTCATTGATAGCTGTTTTTCTTCTTTTTTTCAATAAAAATCTCTATTTTGGTTTCAACTTTATGTAAGGAATGGATTGTATAACGATATATCTTTGTTCGTGACCACTTAATTTTCTAGAAAAACCTTATTTGATACTTTCACCCAACCAATGATTCGTAATTTAAATTTCTTTTATACATCGGATTATAATGTCTGGCCGAAATGATAAAAATCTTAGCTTAAGATTACATAGCGTAATTGAATATAAATTTTCAAATAAAATAATCACTTTTTCTTATATAAAGATCAACATGTTTCTTCATGGTGATTTCCCTTCATTTTCTGAAAGTTAAATTTCTGATTTATTAGAATTCGTCTAATCAATTGAGAAAAAATTTACGTGCTATTAAAGTAAATTTAAATATTTTCACTACTTCCAGATAAAAACCCTAAAAAAATATAAAATTACAGGGAATGCATAACTAAATGTAAATTCATTTATAAGAAAAAAGAATAAATTTTGTTTCAACTTCTTATTCATTTATTATGCACTAGTTTTATGTAAATTGCATTTCAATTACGGTCAGAATTCTAACTAAATTTTAAATCGAGAATAAATGAGAAAAGGAATAAAATAAAATGACTTCTACAAAAACTTGGAAAATAGTAATTGGAAACAATAATAAAGAAAAACAATTGCAAATTATTAAGTATACAACATAAAGTATTTGGATTTAACATTAAACCGTTCTTCTTGATAATTTGTTGCTATTTTTCTTATCAAAGACGTTCTTAATTTTATAAGTAAAAAAATTTAAATGAAAGGACAAAAAAAATCAGTAGCTTAGCCTAGATCGTTTAAGTAATTCAGACTTACTAAAAATCTCAATACTCCCAGAAAAAATCTGACAAAATATGGAACAACTTCTACAGAACAATAAAATGTCTCATATGCATTTAAAAAAAATGAATAGTTCGAAATAAAATGCTTACTTGTCAACACACGCTGATAAATTCTTTAAATCTGTTTCCATAACCGAAAGTATTCTGAATCAGTTTCAATACAGAACGAAGAAAAGAATGAGACCAAACGACTTTTACAAATTCGTAAAACAATAATATCAGTTGTTGCCACACACGAAACAAGTTAAATATTTTTGAGTTTATAATTCTTTTATGATTAATTAAATGTTATGATTCTTTTCCATTTTTTATCAAGTGTGTATTTTGAAAACAGTAAAGTATTATCAGCGTTATTGATTATACAGAAAATGAAAAATTTATGCATTTCTAGTTTAGTTAAGTAAGTGAGATACATTGATCTTTTACAAACAACATAAACTGTTCCTTCATTACAGTCAGAATCCTGAATTAATTTTTTTAAAGTACAAGTTGACAGGAAGCTACTAAAACCAAACGATTTGGGCAAAAACACGAAAATAATATTTATGAATGTTTCCAGCCATGAAAAATAGTCTAAATGAAATTATAATTTGAATCCTCTTAGGGACGAAATTTTCCTCTTAAGTTACTTAAGTGTTTTATAACCGATTTCTTCTTTTTTACGTCAAGCTCCAAGTTTATCAAGTAATAAAATACCTTTTAAACAATATTTATAATGCAATAAGCGAAAATTATATAAATTTCTTGTTCAGCTTAGCAAATATTAATGATTACTATTCATATAGGCAAATGACATTAGTTTCTAAATTTTTCTACAGGATTTTGAATCTTAGGTGATAATATAGATGATATTATAAATTAATCTTCAACTAAGATACGATTATTTTGTATAAAAGCGAATTACAAAAGGAAGTTAAAAGAGAACGTGATCAGCATAGAACGCAATAACACATGTAATATAAATAAAAAGACCAACGTGTGTTTTTAAATTAATCTAATCAACAATTCCCCTTATAAATTAACTGCTTTATCATTCAATACTTGTTGAGGATAATAATTTTTACAATTAAGAAAAATTCTGTGCTATACAAATGATTTTCCCGGATTTTTTGTTGTTGTTGTTGCTTTCATTAGCAAGTGTGGACGTCTGATATGTTTAGCTACAGAAAGCTAAATATATCGAGATATGTTTTGCTTTCTAAAAACAAAAATGAGACATGCATAATTGATTTTCGAGAAGTAAAGGCAGCTGTTTTTCGTCTTGGAGTCAAAAAATCGAGAAAAGATAATGCGAAGCAAAGGAATTTAGTGACGCAAATCCTTGTTCTATGTATATCGATTACAGGAAATAAATGAATATACCTCCATGACCGAAAAGTCTGGGTAATAAATTTAATCGACAGCAGACTGATTTTGCATATTAACTAACATTTTAATGAAACAGTTATCTGTTGCTTCACAACGAAAGCCAGCATAAACATCGAATATCTCATCCACCATACGGGAAGCAAGAGTTGAGTTGTTTATGGAGGAGCAAAAATTCTGGATTGATCTGAAAATTACTTTTGATTGTGGCAACACAGAGGAAATAAGAGCGTGGAAGAAGCGAAACGCGAATAAAATTAATGTCGGTTGATGCTGTAAATTTGAGATAAGCTTCCTCATTAAAAGTGATTACTAAATTGATAGAACTCTCAGATATAAGTTATTATCCGTCCTGCCCTGTACAACTGCAGCCCCAGAAGCTGAGTGGTGTTTTGTGGGTAGAACAAGAAAATATTATTAAGTGATATATGCTTCCAGTCTTCTGTGATGTATAATAAAGCAATCTTACTGAAGACTGTCAGTGGTTCTTCTTTGACGTAATAACCTTCAATAAAAGAATGAAATAATGTTGACATTGTTTGTTTAAATCACTAATGATAGTGCTGGCACTTAAAAGGGCATCCATAATTCTAAATTAGCATCTAAATATTATTTTTTAAATATTTTGTTTTAAAATAAAGCTACTTTGGTTTATTACTACTAATAGATTGGTACTAAAACTAGTTTAGTTTTGTTAGATTTAGGTCTCGTTTTCAAGCTACTCGAAGGCCAGTGGTGTAGTCGCAAAATAAGCAGTGCCGGGACGCTCTAAAAGCAGTGGCGGAACGCTAACCTAGGTGACAAAAATCGCGCTGTTTTAAGGACGTTTTGGCATTCTTTTTTATTTATTTCTCGTAGTGGAAGGAGTGCCGGAACGGCGTTCCGGCTCCACTACACCCCTAATGAAGGCTGCTATGAGATGGAGTTTAACCTTGGTGAACTGACGAGAACGACACCTCGGCCGAGACCCCTTCTCCGGTCTTCTATACCACACCATTGGGAGGACTATTTCGAAGAATGTTCACCGTTAAAGTGTTTAAAGGTATATTACTTTCATTTCTCGTTTCTCACGTTTTCACACAAAAATAGGTGTTGACGCCTATGCGTCCTTCCATTCGCCGCTAAGTTTCGCGCCATTTGAGGGTGCAGAGTTTAATGAACTTTGGATCGTCCATCTGTCCCAGGTGCGAAGACTGGAGTTCACTTTAAATGATTCGGATCAAGTATGAAGTCGAGCCCTTGTGTCGTATTCTCAACCGTCACCTTTAGCCAGTGTCATTTAAGAATTTATTTAAATTGTGCCTTGATCATTCATGTTTTGTTTATAATAAATTTATTTAATTAACAGTCCACCGCTCTATTTACCCTCTGATCAATCTTCCATTTTATCCGTCGAGCGGAGATATGGGTAAAAATTCTTATTATAAACAAAAACATGAAAACGATCAAGGCAATAATTTTAATAAATTCTTAAGTAGTAACATTTAAAGTGAGAGACGATTCTCAATTCCCTGGCGTAACATGACATAAATCCGTTCGCTTAGGCGATCTCGAACTAGAATGAACTCCACAACTTCGCACCCCTAAGGACGCGAAAGTGACAGCCAAAGTTCATTAAACTCTGCACCTTCAAATGGCGCGAAACTTCGCGGCAAAATGGAAGGGACGCGTAGACGTCAATAGGTCTCTTCTACCCTTTTTTTTGAAAAAAGTCGCATTCACTGCTTAAATATTTATACTTGTCTGTAGGACACCGAACCAATAAGGGTCATAGGGTCATGTGGTTAACGAAGGCTTTAAATGACCTGCTGATTTTATAACTTATTTTTATATCATAAAAGAGAGAGAGAGAGAGTGATAATCGAAAATATTAAAGAATTAAGGTATAAATATATAATATCAAATTTATATTTAAAAAAATTTCCAAGTGGACGTTAGCAATGATTTTCTTATGTATCCCCAACTGTGTATACAGTTGGTCAATGAACTCTATTCGTTGGTCCTTGATCGGGATGCACCTAGCCTCACAATTAATTTCAAATTATTATGACAAATCTTTTGCAAATCTATCTCCCTCTTCTCAGTGACAACACTGACTTAGTGGCTCAGGGCATATTATTAAAAAAATAATGAACAAAATTTGACCCACTTCTCAAAAAGTTCGCCATCACCAGTCTAACTAATTGATAATTTAATAGAGCGGGAAAAGTTGAAAGAACTTTATGCAATCTCCAAAATATACATTTTCAAACACTACTCTTTTCATAAAACAATACGGAAAAAAATATCCTTAAATTTTGAATTTCTAGTCCAAAACATAATAGCATGACAATGTTTTACCTGTCTTTTTCTCTCCTCTTGATTATGCGTATCAGCGTTACATTCCAAGTAGAAAGATGATTTTTTACCATACCCATAACTATACAGAAAGATTACCTACCTAAAAGTATTATCATGTTAATATAAGCGAAAATTCTGCTTTGAAGTTAATATTCAGAGAAAGCTATTTTTGATCATAACTTTTACAAAGTAAGTGAGCGAAAGATTTGAGGAAACAATAAAATTGGTTCGAATTTCATTACAATTATTAAAAGCATTGTTATAAATTGCGTTTAAAAGTAGTTTTGAAAAATTCATTAAAATTAGAATGGTTTGGACAGAAATAAAATTTATATCATTGAAAAGCTCATTTTTTTACTGTAAAACGGTGTAAAAATGTGTTTATGCTCAGAAATTATTGAGGAAAAAACGTTAAAATTTCTATTAATCTTGAATTAATCAAACTCTAATTAAAATATTGAAATATCATTTCTAAGTGAGCGTCTATTATTGAAGAAGTAACTACGTTTCCAAATTTGTTATCTTTAGTTTCAACGGTCTGACTTGTTAGCGTAGCATTTTGTGCGCTTCACATCCCGTTGCACTCTATACAATTTGTGCATCTCGCAATTTACAGAAAGTACGCCACTCTAAAATCGTTATCATGTTAAAAAGTCTACTGTTGGATTTTATCACGATTAATTTTTAGTAATTATTTGTCTGTTATGCAAAGAACTGCAGTTTCTCTCTCTTTTGCGTAAAAAATGGAAAAAGAAAGGATCATATTTTAAAGACGACTAATGGAACTGAGAAAAGGGCAAGTGCAATAAGAAATGCAGCAAATCTTTGTTAGTCGTCCCATTTACATGCCACAAGGATATTGTGTGCCTTTACACGCATGTGTTCTTTTCTTCTAAGCATTCATCCCAAACTACAAATATTTTGCAGTGTCTTAGCTAGGGTATGCGGCGTTCGGGTCATAATTCTTTTTTCGCCCCCCCCCCAATTATCATCAGTGGTTTAGCACGTGTGAATGGCTCCCGGGGAATGGCGTTATTTTCGTCCCCTGATAGTATTTGGCTTTAAAAAGTGACGTAAACGTGCTAACGTTTCTTCATCATGACCAGTGGCGTAGCGAGGATCAGTGGCACCAAGAGAATAATGTTTTTTTTTTCACCCATCTGTCATTAACCTCCTAACTGGTATACCGTACGTGCACCGAATTATCGCAATTTTAAACTTATGAACTAAAACAAAGCCATTCACAGACGTTATAATTCGATACGTGGAATCTATAAATAATTCAACTGTCCTTTGGATTGTCAACTGAATTAAAATGACAACGCGTTCCCAAAATAGAAGGTGGCATCTAATCGGACAGCTGAGAAAATAAATCAGTTAAGGGGCTTAGCAAGTGTAAATAGCGCCAGGAATTCTTGTAGTAATTCTTACACGAAATTAGCTTTTGCGTTATGAGGGTAGTTATTCATGAGAACATCTCCTAAATTGTCTTTGCATTTCCACACCATTTTCGCATTTTCAGTAAGAACTTTATAAAAAATATTCTTCCTTGAAAACTTGATCGTACTTGTATTACTGCAATTTTTATTATCGATTTTTTTACAAAAATTAAAAATCCTATCAACTATCAGAAGTCAAAATGCGAAAGCAATTAATGTCCATCCTGTATTACTGATTTCAAAAGTTATTAGGAGACCCAACGTACAACCTGCTACAAACAATATGACAGATTTCTTACTTCTGTTGCTTTAACTATGAAAATCTCATAAGAACCGTCTTCTCTTATATTTGGGGAGTAAAACTTCTCTAAGCGGCCACGCTGGTATAGCAGCCACCCCTCTCTACGACCACTTTTGTTTGGCACGGAATTTTTGACCCATAGATGTAATGTTAAAACAGCCCCTAGGAACGGACACTCAGACCCCTCTGAGCGGCCGGGTTGGTCGCCCGTCCAACCGCAATGAAATACATTCATTTGTTTCTGTGACCTTGGACCTCTCATTAAGAGAAAAAGGAGGAAGAAAGAACAAAAAAAAAAATTCGAAAACTCAAAACAAAACCAGAAACTACGTCGAAATTAATCATTCATTTCCCATTGTGAAAAGAATAGTGAGCTTTGACTTCTACCGGGGTTGGACATTACAGAATTCATTTATGTCTTTTTGGCACTGATTTGGACTCTGACAAAAAAGCCGTTGATATGGGTTGCGACCATCAGCAAATAAACTTTTAGCTAAACAGAAGTTAGGTAAAATATATTACATTATTGTCCATTTCTCAATAGCTACCAACGAAACGATTAGGAATTTAATTTTCCAGTTAAAAAAAATTGAAAAAAAATTGCCCCCGAAAAAACTGAAAGAACTAAGCAAAAGCAAATCGTATCGTTTTTCAAAAAAAATCCAATAAAGTAGTTTTTTTTCTTTAAATGATTCTTAAAATTCTTACATCAGAAATAACGAATTAGGGCTTGTTTAGATAATATTTCGTACTTCCAAACATGAAACCCCTTTAGAGCGGCCATCCCTCCTAGCGGGTAAAGATCCAATCAAACACAAATAGTATCTAATACTATTTGTAGTTATAAAAATACCAACGAAGAAAGTTCTTTTTTCTTTAGATGATTATTAAAATTCGTTTTATCAGGAATAACAAATTAGGCTTGTTAAATACACGTATTTTGTGCTTCCAAACATGAAACGCCTTTAGAGCGGCCATCCCTCTGAGCGACCAATTTTCCTGAAGCGGAGGGTGGCCACTGTCGAAATGTTTCACTGTATGACCTTAAATGGAGGATTTGATTATTGCTTCCCTACGGAGAGAGGATGCTTGCAAGGAAACACGTTTTACTGAAAATCTCGCGTGAAGATTCACCGGAATAAGTGGTCTTTTCTGTTATCCCGGCATTCCGCTGTAAAATCTATCGCATACAGTAAAACCCCGGTCAACCGAAACCCAGGTTATACGAAATGCCTCTGATATAGCAAATCCAAAAAACACGTGCTGAACTGCTAGGATATAATCGCGAAGACGAGACTTTTGGGCAACGATACCCCCCCTTCTCCAATCCCATTCTTTTAAGCCTCCCCACGAAGGTCAGTGATTAATTTCAGAATGCTAAAGTTAAAATTAATCTGTATTAATAATATTAATTGCGATATTTTTTTATCTGTAGCTGTCAGACGCATTGCGCCCGAACTCGCCGGTGCGAATATCGGAAGGTTAACTTTAATAACGAACATAAATGTAGCCTACGAAGAATAATTCGAGGAGAGAGAAGGTTCTTAATGTCCTGAACATTTCAGAACATTAAGAACAATTCAGAATTGCATACTGAAATTAAATACAAAATAGTGATAGATTCTCCTGGTTTAACCGAAAAGGTCGTAACCCGAAACGGTTTTCACCTTTTTAGTTCGGTTAACCTGGGTTGTTCTGTATTTCAAACCGTGGGATAAACTCTTGTTGAATGTTAAATCTTGTCTAAATACGTCGTGTAATAGCAAAAGTGGCCATCTTCAAATAAGAAAACTTAGAAAAAGTGCATTATCTCTCACACCTAACCAAAATGAGATAAAAAAAATACTTCATAGTATTCGAAGCGTTTCGGCATTGTGTTTCAGAATGCAGTTTAAAATGGCGAGATTGATATCCAGGAAGGGAAGAATTATTTCATATTATCTTGTGGAGATGGCCGGTTTTGAAAACATTTGGCGACAGCTCGCAGGTTTAGATTGATTACGGTGATGTTTGAATTGGCGGAAATTCTGAGGCAACGAAGTTTTTTTTTTTTTTTTTTTTTGAGTTATATAGTTTGAACAAAATGAGTTTAAGTCGTGCATTTTTGATCATAAGTCGAATGAATGTTAGCAGTTCATGCAATTTCAAATAATTTAAATTTACTTTTAGAAATTAATGTACTTACAATTTCCTATTACTAGCAGAAACGCATAATTATATGACGAGCGAGCGAAGCGAGATGGAATGTTTTGGTGTTCTTTGGTTTTGTTCGAGGTGATCTTCTGGGATATATAAATATTTTCTGAATGATTTTAGATTTTAAAAAAAAGAATCATTAAGAAATGTGTGTTATCGCAGAAACGCGACAGTTGTTTAATAGTGAACTAACAGGAAAAAAAAGATAAAAAGTATTCGTGTCCTTCAAGTCCAGAATTCTTTCAATGAATATAAATGGCAAAAATCCGTATTAGCATAATTTGGTTCGAAGCAGAATGTGGGAAGAAAGCAAAAGAGATGCCAAAATTTCATCCCGTCTGAACCGAATCATTCAAGACATCTCGTGGAAAAAAATATTCATTTGAAAGATGGGGAACAAACTTCAAAATGAGTTATGTTGCGAAGATGTCTGGAATTTCGCTCCGTTTCCATGTTTTGGGCAGCGTTTCAAAAGGCAGGCTAAAAATTTCCCTTGAACAAAATCTATTTCTATAACGTATTAAATACGTGACAGCTGCTTTTTCAGCAGTGAAGTGCAACGATTTCGACATGGAAGATAAAATATCGCCGAAACATCTTTTTTTAACTGTTATTTCATAATTCTGCGTAACTATGACAGCATCGAGCCAGGTGATGAGGCGGGATGTTTGGAGTTCCTTTGCTCGGGGGTTCTTAACCTCCACGGACCTACCTGTTATTGAAAGTAAAGTGATGTGACAATGCCCATTCACCTGAATGATTGATGCATACCAGTTTAATTACTTTCCCATATAAGAAATACGAAAAGGGAAAGTGCTGTAATCGTAAAAAAATTCGACCCAGAAATTTTGATGAATCTCCACATTTTAGACAACACTGAGTCCAAAAAATACATTTTTAGAATTACATATCTCTGTCGGTTTGTGAACACGATAACTCAAAGATGGAACGGGCTGGATGAATGAAATTTGTTATGCGGTCCCTGCACCAAAATTGTAGATCTGTATCATATTTTGGACGAAATGTGTCGACGGTAAGCCCGGTGCATGTGAATATGATAATTCAAAACCACAGTGAGTTAGATCAGCGGTTTCCAACCCATGGACTGTGGATAGAGTATTAGTGGACCTCGGAACGCTAGTCAAGACTCGAAGTCAGGGGAGCTACATGAGTCTTCACTCGTTTTTTTGCTTCATAAAGCTATGTATTTTTATTCATTTTACAGTAAGCTTCACTAATTACTGAGATATCCATGCGTATAACGTACATATAAATATATGTGATATTTTAATTTTTTAACTTTCTTAAATCATTTTTAACGATACCTCATTTTAATTAAATTCTACTCCATCGTAATAAGCGCACTACAACTTTCTTTTCGAGTCACGAGTCTTTTCCAGGGAAATTCTCCTCTCTAGGTATTTAAACTTTCTGCGCATTCCTATCTGCCCTTTTTTATTTAAACATGTAAACGAGCAACAACGTCGCGCTGCTTCGCGAGTTACCTTTTTCAGTCTGGTCATGGATACTCGCATAATACGATTATTTTAACTATTGAAAAGTAACCTATACTGTTGCCTACGATGGAATGAAACAAGATTGAACAACTACTGTCTTTTCCTTTACCAAAATGGACTACATTTCACTCTTAAAGCCTGCTCTTTCATATATGCATATAAATATATATGTTTATATTTCTTACTTGTACATTTAGTTAGTGGGCCTCAACATATTTTTTTTACTCGACAGGTGGTCCGCACAACCAAAAAAGTTTGGGAACCGCTGAGTTAGATGAATGGTGATGAATAGTATAAGTGTATGAAATTTTCGATCAAACCCGTTAGTAGGTTGACTGTACGTGAGAGTTTATTCATGTTTATCAGTGACGAATTCAGGATTCGGGTCTAGAGAGGGGTGAGGTCATAAAAATTTTGTATCGTAGTGACGGATGTCAAACTTCATGGTTTATGTGAACCAAAACACTTTAATTTTACAGATTTTCCTCACCTGACAATAAGAATCATAAAGACCACTACAATACTTTCGATAATTTAATAAAAAATACAATGAAATAACTAGCCCAAAAAAAGTTTTCAACCGCGTCAACTCTACAAGTACAAGTGGTATGACTAGAAAAGTAGGAAAAGTTTCGAGCCTGTCAAGCCAAAAAGCAATGCTGTCGCGATTTTATTATTATTTTTTAATGAAAATTAAAAACAAACAGTTGTAGCGATTTTAAATAAAATCAGGAATTTTGATTTAGCTCCAGGGGGCTGCAGCCCGATAGCCCCCCCCTGGATTCGCCACTGATTTTTATTCTTCTTAGATCCAAAAATAATCATATTAAAATATGCACTTCTTTATACGGGATGGTTTAGAGAGTATATAACAATAAGGGTACTCAAAAATGAAAAGACTAATCAAAGGGTACAGAAGATAAAAGGTTTGGAATCTCTGCACTAGATCATAAATTGACTTCGTTTCCTTACGAGGTGAGTGATAAAATCAGCTATAAAATCTTCTTTTGTGGAAAGAATTGAATTTTTAACTCCTTAATTGCTTTATTTTCTCAACTATCTAATTAGATGCCACCTTCTATTTTGAGAATGCGTTGCCATTTCAATTCAGCTGAGAACCTGAAGGACAGCTGAAGTGTTTATGGATTCCACGTAATTTTTTTATCGAATTATAACGTCTGTGAATGATCTGTTTTAGTTTATAAGTTTAAAATTGCGCTAGTTCGATGCACGTACGGCGTACGGTCAAATCAATTAAGGGGTTACTATAAAGAAATAATGTACACCGTGTTCAGAAAAAGTAAATCCTGGATTATACATTACTCATTACATCATATACATATACTACAGTCAAACGTCGCAAATCCGGACGTCCAAAATCCGGACCTTTTTCATTCCGTAACTTCCCCCCCTCCCCAATATATATATATATATATGTGTGTGTGTGTGATATTTTAATTTTTTAACTTTCCTAAATAATCTTAACGACACCTCATTTTAAATACTTCTACTTACATCATAATTAACGCACTACAACTTTCTTTTCAAGTCACGAGTTCTAAAGGGGAAATTCCCTCTTCTGGGTACTTAAGCGTTCTGCGCATTCATTTCTGCCTTCTTTCACGCCAGCATGTAAGCTTTCAACAACAACGCGCCGCTTGGGCGTAAACTTCTGAATACTGGTCATGGAGCTACGTAAAAATTAAGTACTTTACCTATGAAGAAATAACGTAATGCCTGAATAAAAAAAGATTTAAGCAAAAATGGTCTCTTCTATGATCAAAATGGACTGTCTTTCACCTTTTTAAAGCCTGATCTTATATATATATATATATATATATATCCTAACACTTTTATCTACCATATCGGCGCCCAGAGTCAGCAGAAACCGGTCGTAACCATTTGGGGAGAGGAGGGACGGGATTTAACCGCATGTACAACGATGTGCGACGAAGGTATTGCGGGGGGGTTATTGTAATCCTAATGTTAGGATCTCAAAAGAAAAGCTGAAATTTTTGAACTACTTGAGTACATCAAGTCAATAGAACAAGAAATTGCCGAAGATGACGCCTTTGAAGTACTGCATTGCGACGATAAAGCCCCGACAGAGTGTCAGCTCACCAATGCCGAAATATGCAGTATGGTGTTGATGAACTCTCAACCTTCAGTATCCGATAGCGAGGAGAGCGAAGAAGAAACACAAGTGGAAGATAAAATACCAATTGACAGTTTCGTGGAAGTGTTGAACACCGCAATAAAAGGACTTGAGCAAAGGGACTTTATTTCGGAGTCGGACATAATGGCGATACATAAAATAAAAGAGAAGTTACTTAATCGAAAACCGAAACTAATGAGGCAACTCACTTTAAATTAAATGTTTTGTAAAAATGTTAAAATTAATAAGAAATAATATTAATTACGTTTATAAATCAAAGAAAACAAGTAATAAATAAGTTTTTTTTTAAAATTTAAATTGAATTGTGTGTTTTATGATGTTAAATTCACTTCTTAATATTGAAATGATCTAAGATCCGGAATTATCGCAAATCCGGAATTGCCGAAGTCCCGACGATTCCGGATTTGCGACGTTCGACTGTATTTACATCACATTCACTCGAACCCCTTTCAGAATTAGGAGAAAGAAAGAAAATAAGAAAGATAAGGCCTCGAGATATGTGTGTGCACGTGGGCGTGAGAAAGACAAATCAACCATGTCTCTCAGAATGGTGATCAATGTTTATGCTTTTTCTTTATCAAGTTAATTATGACAATTTGCTCTCGTTTGTGAAGATTAATTTCTTAGTTAACAGCATGATTAACTTTGCCTAGATTTCTGAGCATCAGTTAATTATCTGAATAGGAATTAATGAATCCACAGACACTGCATATCACGTCTGGGAGAAAACAAACACGCCATGTTCACTACTGTCGTATACGAATTTATGTAATTTATTAAACGAAGCAGTATATTTCATAGGGGAGAGTTGCCGTATATGGACGGGTGCCTAGATTGGACTGGTATTATAATTTCAATTCTATTAAATATTTGGGCAGAAAAAATAGGTGAATTAGATTGGGACGTTGTAAATGGGGTGTATGAAATCATTTTTAAGAGATAGCGCTATGTGGTCAGAGTTAGAGAACAAGTTGTTTAGATTTAGGTTCGGTTATATTAACGTCCCGTTTTGAAGCAACGCGAGGGCTATTTAGGGACGGACCTCGTAATTTTGAACCGCGGTCAGATGACGAGGACGACACCTGAGCTGGCACCCCCTCTCCAAACATCAACGGGGTGTTTAGATTTAGATATCATCAATGAATTATTTTGGCAAAAGACTAATACTCCTTTAATAAGTAAAGTAAAATAAGTTTTAAAGTATGAAGCAAAATATGTTGTTATATACTCCAATAGGCAAATTATTTTAATAAATTTATTAAAATAATTTAAAGATAAGGATTGAGATTTTTTTGTCTGAAAGTTGCTTCGATTGAAACACTACCAGTTGCCAAAATTGAACTGTTTAAATCAATGGGACTATTATCTTGAACTAGGGGAATAAACTAGAAAGCAGTTATAACTAAGGATGGCGGTTAGTGCAGAAACAATCGGATTTTGGTTAACCTGGTGATTAAAACCGCTCAAAATAACCGGTTTTTGAAATGACAGGTTTTCTTTTTTTAAAAAAAAAAAAGAAACAACGTGTGTAGACAAAAAAAATTTTATTAATAATAATATACAATAAGTAAGTATTGATACAATAAATAATTAATATAATAAGTAACGATTATAAATAAATGATTAATACAATATGTGATGATAATAAATGAGTAATTATTACAATAAGTAAGTATTATAGATAACATGTTTTATTAATTGTTTTCACAAGAAATTAATTCATTTGCCAATATTTAACATCTAATCTGCTCATAAAGACTCTTTCAGCAATGTGTTAATCGGTAAGTCGACATCTCTGATCGGAAACAACATCATTCAACGCAGATACTAATCTTTCGGAAGCCACAAAACTTCCGACAGAAGATAAATATTTTTTGGCTACCAAAACAGACGCCGTTTGCAGACAAATTTTTTTATTAGTATTGTTTTTGCAGGAAATCAATCCATTGGCCAATATTTATCTGTTCATAACGACTCTTTCAGTAATCCTCCAACCAATAGACGCCTCGAGGAAGCGGTTGTCGGTGATTGGCTTAAGATGATGAAATTGAAAGCTTTATAAATTGATAAATTTTAGTCTAGTCGAACCTAAAATGGAGCTATCTTCTGACCTGGTTTTCTACCCGGTTATTGGATTTTAAAAAAATAACCAGTTAAAACCGGGACAAAAAAAAATAACCGAAAAAACCGGTCAACAGAACCAAAAAAAACCGGTAGGTTTCACCCGTCCCTAGTTATAACCAATAGTAATCTCCATAAACTGGAAGTGGAACAAGCCAAAGGAAAAAAACAATAAAAGGAAATTAAAGAAATCAAATGGTGGTTCAGATAAAACAAAAACTAAAGTTACGCTATTTTTTGTGTCATACCTGCTGTGTTTTGTATCAAAAATCTTTCGCTTTAATTGTGCTTAGTCCTTTCAAGGACGGTGGTTTCTCGTCGGAACCACCTTCTTATGAGCTTTTTCATATCCAGACGGTAATTTTTTGACGATTTATTAGAAGGAATGTGTTTTCAGTATCCAATAAATATAACAGATGGCAGCACCAATTTTTTTCCTAATAGATTTATACAGTCATTAACATCGTTTTCACGGGAAAAAAAATTCTTGGGAACCTGAAAGGGTTAAAAAAAATTGGTAGCCCAATCTGTGCAACCCGATTCCTTAATTGGACCGATAGCAGAATTTTTGTTCTCGATACAATATTTCAGAAGAAATAGATATTTGTAATTTTATTCTTAGCTTATTAGTTTTGGACTTATTTTTCTGTGCTGTTGATTGTTTTCATCCCTACCAGCCTGTATCAGGCCTGGCGTCCTCTTGGGTAGGCTGGGTCTAGGTGGGTTTTAAATAGACAAAAACAAGAAATAGATAGTAGAAATGCTTCCGTTTTTACCTTCTCATATACGAAGTAGAGACAGAGAAAGCAATGTTACAAAATTCGACCTCGAGATCTTGATGAATCTCCACGCTCTAGAGAGGCCGCGGTGGCCTAGAGGAACGGTGCCAGGATCGAAGCTCATTTCCATTGAAGATCCGTCGTGTATTGGGACTGTTTCAAGCTAAATCATACGTATTGGGTCGCGCTTCCTCCCATTGGTGTGTGAAGAGGGGGTTACCAGCTCAAGTGTCGTCCCTGCCATCTAACCCCAGATCAGACGGGACGTTAAGTTAACTTAACTAAAATCCACATTTCAGACTTCTTTAAGTTGGGAAACAAAATTCGTTTCTCGAATAATACCTGAACTGAATACTAAATGAAAAGGGAGTGGACTAGACGAACGACACTTAGTATGTGTTCTTTGCAATAAGGATTGAATATCTAAAAAAGACAAAACAACAATAATAGAAGGAATAGGTTCAGGCCTTAGAGGAAAATTCAAATTTAGACCTTAAATTCGTTTTTCTTCGACAGAAAACCTATTCTATTTTTGAATCTGCATGGATGAAAGCCTCTGCTGACATCATCCACTAGAATCTTATTCTTCCTCGTTCTTTTTCATTCGTTGTTTGTTAATATTATTGTATTTTTACTTCTTTCACAATTAAAACTTTCCTTAATTCGTTTTTATTTTTTTGCAATAAAATTGCATATAGGTATCGAACTTTTGGAATTCGACAGCAGAAAGTCTGACCATTCGTGTGCTATAAGTGTTCGTACACGATAACTCAAAAACAAGTTCAGCAGGACTAATAAACTTTGGCGTATGGTTTTATCAGTATAATTGTAGATGTTTCTGAAATTCTAGACCAAGTGTTTTTACCATTTAATTCGTGCGTATGTGAAGGGAATAATTCAGAAAAGCAAGCGATCTAGTCAAACGAAATTTGGCAAGTAGTATTCTCACCCAAACTGCAGATATGCGCTAAATCTTCTCTCCAATCGGTCAATGAGAAAAAGTCCAAAGTGCATACTCATCTCTCTTTATTCTGCAACGAGGTTAAAAAGAAAACGCGTTATATTGTGGAAGTATGAAGCTGGCAGTGGCGCCCGGGGCATAATATGATTTTTTCGCCCTCCCCCCATTCATCACCAGTGGTTTAATTTGTGTAAACGGCGCCCGGAACATGGTACTTTTTCGCCTTCATTGTATTTGAATTTTAAAATATGACATAAGCGCAATAATGGAAATCAATTTCATACGGAGAAAGCCAAAAAACAAAGATAAACTCAGAGGTAATCGAAAAGAAAAAAAAAGCAAACAAGGAATCCATTCTAGTCCATTTTTTCAAGGGCTAAGGACTTGATTCGAAATGGATTCGAAGTAATAATTGGGAAATTTTTCTGTAAGAAACTTGCATTACGCCAAACATAGCTTCTCTTAGCCCGAAATTTCCCAAACAGAAGACAAAGGAGATCTATACATCAAAAAGCATCATTTCAAAAGAAAGAGGAAAACCAAAAACACAAACATCAAAACACTAATAAGATTGATTGAAGCCATCAGCCATCTGGCTTTTTTAAAATTAGCCATCATAAATAAAAGCTTACCCTACGCCCCTAGTTCAGAAAAAGTTCTTCACATAATCACAAACTCACGCTAACTTTCTTTTAAAAGGAGGTATTATCAAATTAGTATTAAAGAATCACTTCTAATAAGCGCATTAACAATTTGTCATTATTGTCAGTGGCCTATCAAGGGTAAGTGGCGCCAGGAAATTAACATTAACGTTTTTTTTTATCCTAATCATCATCATGACCAGGGGTATGGTATTATTTTTAAGCACTCACATCATATTTTGTTTTTAAAATGGCATAAACGTAGTAATGCTTTGACTCCATGGCGCCCTCTAAAGCTGGCGTCCGGGGCATCTATAAGCCCCTTTCCCCCCCCCCGATCACTACGCCACTGAAGTTTGGACATTTACAAGGGCTCCGTTCCACGCAAATTCGGTGGCTCCACGCCAAAGCCGGTCGTCAATACGAAAATCCAAAGAAAATGGGGGTGGTGAGGTCGAGAGTTTGGAAATCCACCTTCTCTTCAATTCCATTTGAAATGCCTGGCCATAAATGCTGAAATGCGATCAGTGTAAATACGTGGGGGAAGGGATGAGGCTCTCTCTCAAAAGAGAAAACCAAGCAGACAAGGGGTTCCGTTTTGAAAGAGGGGGAGGAGTAGCTGCAGTAGCCCTAGAAGATCGGAGTGACCGGTTGTGAATGGTTGTGGTTTGTGCAGAGCCCCCGCGAATGACCTACATAAATGGACGGGTCGAAAAATGGAATGGTGTGGAGTGCCACCGCGCCATTTTCGTGTAGCGGAACGCTCGTGAATGTCCTTTTTAATCCTTTCAAGGGCTGTGGTTTCTCGTCGGAACCACCTTTTTATGAACTTTTTCTTATCCAGACGGTAGTCTTTTGACGATTTATTAGAAAGAAAGCGTTTTTAGTATATAATAAAGACAATAGATGGCAGCACCATTTCTATTTTTTTCCTAATGGATTTATACAGTCATTAACATTGTTTCCACGAAAAAAAAATTGCTTGTGCCCCTGAAAGGATTAAGAGCATGTATTGGGGAGAACCCTCCCACTAGTTTTAAATGAGAAGGATACGCAAAACACTACAGTCTGTTTTGTTCTACATGAAGATTGGTTTGCACGCGCGTTTCACTAATGAAACTGAAGCATCAATCTCATCAAAGATAATGCCGGAGAATTTTCTAGAAAAAAAAAATTGCAACCGAATATTGAAGGGAAAAAACGTGTTTAAGCTGATACTATCTTTTATTTTTGAAATAACCCTTGTAATACAGAAACGGTATCATATCTTTCAAGTTACTGATAATTTACGAGATAAAAGCTCATTTTCGACTTGAAAGAAGTAAAAGGATGAACCAACAGGTTGCAAAGAAAGTAGTCACTCGTCGTAAACATTTACCAACTAATCATCGGCGTTCCTAATAGACCCCAAAACGTCCAGTGGACGCCAGTGGCTATCAGTTGGTGTCTTCGCTTAATAGGAGTCTCCTGTTAAATCGGGTTAATTTGTAATAAGTGTTGTGTCTTATATTTCAAGTTCGGCGGATTGCTTTCTTGGAAATTTATTTTATGATAAAAAATGATGCAATGTACCTATTGATGGGTATTGCGTAAGGCTGGACCTTAGCATGGTGTTCTTTATATTATTATGATAAAAAATGAATAAATCCCCTGCGCACTAGACACGAAACGATCTATTTAGTAGATTTAGGACAAGGTAATTAAATTCACATCATTCTAAAAATGCAATTTGTGCGCCGCAGCAGAGAAGCGGAAGATCGTATTCCAGACATATAATCTGCACAAATATCTGTATATTGAACGTCAAATCAACACAAAGGATCTAGTCCTTAGAACAAGGGCATGAAGTTTCAAGTGTTAAGATTCAAACCACATTTTAAAAAATATGACCAGTACGCAAGTCCAGTTGCGATGGTTCTAAAGCCTACTGAAGCAACCGAAATCTTAGTGCACACATTAAATCTAATATTAAGGCAACTTTGCAAGTAGATTTGTAAATTTCACACTATGTTGCATAATTCTCTGTTAAATGTACGTTAATCTCATAAATTTCATCTCATAATTTTTCTCTTTCCCTGTGAGGAAATGCGCATGTCCTACGCCAGTTCAGAAAAGTGACGTGATTGGTGTAAGAGAGAATAATGAGTATGAACTCAACTAACTAATAGCAAAGTGGCAAGCTGGCAAGATGAAGCACGAATCACTTGCTTGCTTTAAATACACTTTTTATTGTTGTACCTGTGATCGGCTAGAAAGCAAGAAATACTGAAAGGAAGAGCGTTTCAATACAAAACCTGTTCTGCAGCAATCCTTTTACACAGCCCCTTATTGTCCTTGCGCACAATAAGAGGAGGGTTCGTCAGTAGTGACAAAGAAAGCAGAATTGTGCTTCACCTGAAGGTCTTCTATAGCAAGGAAACTGGAACCCACACTTAAGGTGGGTTTACACGAGGCCAATATTGTTAGGACAGTACCATGTAGCTGTCACGTCGGGACAAGAACGTGCCATTGTTTGCTGTTTCTGCGCATTCCTGATCTTCTTCTAGCGCATGCGTGAAATTATTGTCCCGACAATATTGGCCTCGTGTAAATCCATCTTTAGAATGCGTTTGAGAAAACAAATTGGATTTTGAAACACTGCTTCCCTTACTTGGGTTGAATGCACGCCACTGCAAATCTTATTGCAATGTCCAAAGATTCAAAAAGTTAGATGGTTTAGTTTAATTACATTAACTCCCTGTTTTGAACACGAGAGCTGTTTCGGTATCGTAATTCTGATCCACAGTTAGGTGAGGAAGACGGAACCTGAGTCGGCAATCTTTAAACCTAACTCCGACAACACACAACAGCGATAGATTAATTGAGCACCAGCATCGCGTACGCGGTGGATCTCTTGATGGAATCGGATCTCTAATCCACGATTCTCTAGTCGGGAAATCGAGGATCTGCCATCAAGCCACCCCAAAAAATAGAAGAAAAGCACGATATAGGAGAGCTTCAATTATACGAATCGATTTTGAGAGAAAAAATAAGAAAGAAGAAAAATGTCAAAATTTGTGAAAGAAGGTCAGTGACCCTGACGCTTCCTTTCCTAACTAAAGGTGAAGAGCCAATGCATTGACGCGATTTACTGCTTATATATGTAAATAATGAACCTTTATGTATAATTTAGTTTGTGAGATTTTATTGTGTAAATCTTACAGTATTTACAGCTTTCTATACTTGATGTTTGTTGAACTTAATTTCATGAATTAAAGTTAATTTTTTTTTTCTATGACTGACGCAGTCACGTGCTATGGTTCCAAAATCTATTGAAGCAGTTGAATTTTTAGACCTCACATAACAAGCACGTGTTAAACATACGAGGGGTTTACTAATAAAAATATATTGCGTATTTAAAATCGTAAAAGTATAATCGTAAAACCTGTCACAAGGTAATTTTCTCCTCTACATGCATGCTTCACATCAGCTCCGAATAGTCACATGACGGCGAAGAATATTACGTAATGAGCATAACCCAACGAAACCAATAGTTTGTGGATGAAGTACGCCACTAGTCTGACGTGTTTTCTACTTAACTTCTGAACTCCTCCAAATTTCCGCATATCCAAATATGTCCGATCCCCGTTTAATTCCGAGAAATGAAGTTCTATTATATTTCAAAAATACTCCCTAGGCAGAACTTTTCAGCTTGGTCCAAAAATTTATTGCCCAGACAATATTGGCCTCGTTTAAACCCACCTTTAGATTGCGTCTGAGAAAACAAATTGGTTTTTGAAACAATGTTTCCCTTACTTAGGCTGAATGCACGCCACTGCAAATCTTATTACATTGTCCAAAGATTCAAGGAGTAAGATGGTTTAGTTTAATTATATTAACTCCCTGTTCTGAGCAACACGAGAGCTGTTTCGGTATGGTAATTCTGAACCACAGTTAGGTGAGGAAGACGGAACCTGAGTCGGCAATCTTTAAACCTAACTTCGGCACCACACAACAGCGATAGATTAATTGAATACCAGGATCGCGTAAGGGGTGGTCTCTAATCCACTATTCTCTAGGTCTCGGGAAATCGAGGATCTGCCATCAAGACACCCCCAAAAATAGAAGAAAAGCACGACATATTAGAGCTCCAATTATACGAGAAAAAAAGAAGAAAAAGAGAAAATGTCAAAATTTGAGAAAGAAGGTCAGTGGCCCTGACACTTTCTTTCCTAACTAAATGTGAAGAGCCAATGCATTGACGTGATTTACTACTTATATATGTAAATAATGAACCTTTATGTATAATTTAGTTTGTGAGGATTTTTATGTAAATCTTACAGTATTTACAGATTTCTATACTTTATGTTTGTTTAACTTAATTTCATGAATTAAAGTTAAAATTTTTCCTATGTCTGACGCAGTCACGTGCTATGGTTCCAAAATCTATTGAAGCAGTTGAATTTTTAGAGCTCACATAACAAGCACGTGTCACCCATACAAGGGCTTTACTAATAAAAATATATACCGTAAAAGTGTAATCGTAAAAAGTGTCACAAGGTAATTTTCTCCTCTACGTGCATAATCCACACCAGCTCCGAGTAGTCACGTGAAGGCGAAGAATATTACGTAGTGAGCGTAACCTAACGAAACCAATAGTTGGTGGATGAAGCATGAATCACTTACTTAATTTAAACATGCATTTTTTATAGCACCTACAATTGGCTAGAAAGTCAGATAAACTGAGAAAAAATAATTTAATTGAGACCTGCCCTCTCGCACTTCCATTCATACAATCAGAGGGCGGGGGAGGGAGGGGGCATCCGTAGCGACAAAGAAAACGGAATCGTGCTTTCTTTGAAAGAGAAAAGAAATTGGAACACACATTTAAACAGTCTAAGAAAACAAATTGCTTACTGAAGCACTATGCGTCGTTCGGTTAAATGCACGCCACTAGTCTGACGTCGTTTTTACTTAAC
Source organism: Araneus ventricosus (assembly GCA_013235015.1). Classification (NCBI taxonomy): domain Eukaryota; kingdom Metazoa; phylum Arthropoda; class Arachnida; order Araneae; family Araneidae; genus Araneus; species Araneus ventricosus. Next base: position 58,680 of record BGPR01001300.1, on the reverse strand, counting down.
TTCTGAACTCCTCCAAATTTCCGCACATCCAAATATCTCCGATACCCGTTTAATTCGGAGAAATGAAGTTCTATTATATTTCAAAAATATTTCCTAGGCAAAACTTTTCAGCTTGGTCCAAAATAATCTTTCTTTCTTGATTCACCAATCAATCTACAATCAGCCATCTGATTTCATTCATGAATTGCGTAGCTACTTTCAGCTGCAGTTCACTCACTTAGTGCTATCAGGCGCCACCCACACAGATGAAACAGATCCCAATTAAAATGATAAAAACTGTATGCAATCCTCTTATTAGTGTCCCCAAATTATAAACATACCTTAAAATTTGTTCTATATTTATTTTGCCAGCGAAATAATCATTCTTCGCTGCAATCCGTTCACGATGAAAAGCCTTTGTTATCTAACCCCATCAGAAAATTACGTGGTTCGTTATTGGTAAACATTGCCACGTGGTATCAAAGTGTTCATCGTGTACCGGGCATGGACCTAGAACAATGACGTCACAGATAAGAGATCGTAGATTCGTGGAAATAAAGCGTAACCAGAAGTCCGTTTATATATAGAATGCTTGTTTACAAGTGTGATGGTAACATTCAGTTACGGACAGTCTGGTTATCTCCCGACTTTATCTCTTTCTTATAACTGCGATGTAATATCCAGAAACTTCCGAAAAACCTTTTCATTGATGATGGGATAAATCAACAAACCAGCGTTTATTTTTTCTACGATTAGAGAAAATCATGCTAGTTGATGATATTGCAGTATAGAAGTGAAAGTTGAAAAAAAAACTATATATAGATTTAAATACAACTTGCATTCTCTGTATAGTTATCTTTTATGCGATTAGATAAATTCTGCTTTCTGATGCAAGCGGACTGAATGGTAGAAATTTAATTTTGCTTTCAAGAATATAGTAAAGACGTGACAATTCAAAATGACTTTTGATTTTTCTATATTTTGTGTGGGTGTATCAATTGTGCTTTTGAGTTACCATTTTCATATACGCACAGACATAATCCGTCTTCCCCCACTCACAAAAAAAATAGAAATTTGAACTTCGAATCTAAATATTGTAACATTAAAGTGTTTTAGGCTTGATTTTACATGCGTATTCACTAATTAAGAGAAAGAATTAGGGATGGGAAAAACCTACCGGTTTAAACCGAAAAAAAAATTTTGTTTCGGTTAACCGGTTTTTTCGGGTTTTTTTTTTTTTTTGGTTTAAACTGGTTATTTTTTAAAATCCAAAAACTGGAGGAAAAAACAGGTCGGAAAATATGCTCGATTTTAGGTTCGACTAGACTAAAATTTATCAAGTTATAAAGCTTTGAATTTCATCATTTTAGGCCAATCACCGATAACCGCTTCCTCGAGAGTTCTGTTGGTTGGTGGATTGCTAAAAGAGTTTTTATGAACAGATAAATATTGGTCAATGGATTGATTAACAATACTAATGAAAAATTTTGTAAAAATTTTATCTGCAAACGGCGTCTGTTTTTTGTAGCCAAAAAATATTTTTCTTTAGTCAGAAGTTCTGTTCCATCCGAAAGAGTAGTATCTACGTTGGCTGATGTTGTTTCCGATGAGAGTTGTCGATTCACGCATAAACTCATTGCTAAAAAAGTCTTTATGAGCAGATTAGATGATAAATATTGGCCAGTGAATTAATTTCTTGTGGAAACAATGTTAATAAAAGATTTTGTCTATAATTCTTGCTTATTTATAATCATTACTTATTACATTAATTAATTAATTATTGTATTAATTACTAATTTATAATCATTACTTATTACATTAATGAATTATTGTATTAATACTTACTTATTTTCTATTATTATTAATAAAAAATTCTGTCCACAAATGGTGCTTTGAAAAAAACCGAAAACCCGTTATTTTGAGCGGTTTTAACTGCCAGGTTAAACCGGAGGTGAAAAAAACTTGTTTAACCGAAAACCGTTTTTTTTTTTCAATAACCGCCATTCCTAGAAAGAATACCAACTTAGAACCATCAGCATGTTAAAAAAGAGAGATTCTCGCACTAAGCAGTAACTCAATAAACTTAGCTCCGCTTGCGCGCTGGTAGCTTAAGTGAAACACCAAAAGTATTCCAGAAATATCCAAATAATTAAATAAGCATAAAATTAGAAATATCTGGAAACTTTGATAAAGACGAATAGAATTTAATAGCACGAAATCATCTAGTAAGAAAACATCGAATAAAAACAATAAAGCACCCGACACGATTCAAATAGCGTGCGATAATATTTCCCCTGAAAAACTTTTAAAATATTAGCAGCAGTTGCATTATGTTTTGATGTCATACATATATCAAAGTCTACATGAAAATTTCAATAATTCTGTATTTCTGTTAACTTGGCACATTCAGTTGTTGATTATTTACCTTGTAGGGGCACCTTTTTCACAGCCTTCTTCAAAACAGGAAAGTGACACTACTGACCACAAAGTAGAGCCACAAAGGATCAAAAGCAAGGCTGCCCTCAAGGTTCGTGCAGTGGCCCGGCCCTGTGGAACCTCGTAGCCAATGAAATACTCAATCAAGTCTGGCCAGATAACGTTCATATACAAGTCTTCGCAGATGATTTTGTGCTGGTCATTAAAGCGGATACAAATAAAAGCCTTGTAGAAGACACGCAAAGTGCAATAACCCAATTCAGTTCCTGGTGCTCAGAAAATGAACTTGCCATTTCAACAGAAAAAACAAATTATATCTTATTCAGCAAAATGGTAAGAAGTCCCAAGATCACATGGAAAGGGTATAAAATAAATAGAGTTAAATCTTTTAAGTACCTAGGGATACACGTTGATGATCGTCTCAACTGGCTGGAGCACATTAATAAGCAAGGAGAGAAAACCATCAAAATGCAGCAAAACCTGAAAAGAATCGCAGGTGGCAATTGGGGAATCTCTCAGGTACACAGATGGACTCTCTATAAAACGGTTATTGAGAGAATGTTGGCCCACGGATCTTCAGCTTGGTGTCTAAATCCAACATTCAAAATGAAGAGGAACCTTTCTTCGATTCAAAGGACATTCCTACTCCATATATCGGGAGCTTATCGCACCACCCCAACGGCAACGTTACAAACTATACTCGGCATCCCACCCTACACATGCAATTACAGTTCGAAGCCAGATTATCATCAATTTATCGCCTAAGAATCCCTCTTCCCCCTTTCATTACAGATACCCAACCGCATGATCTGGAGATGAAGGCAACAGGCTGGTCCACTCATCCTTCAGAACATCTCAAACCGAATGAAAACTCTTTTGAAGACGGAGAAGCATATATAGCCCGAAAAGACATTATAAATATTTTTACAGATGGCTCGAAAACCGAACACGGAGTTGGATCTGCCTTCTGCGTCTCGACCAATGACATCTGGGCCTACCAGTGGTCTGCTAAACTCAACGACAACAGCACCGTATTTCAAGCTGAACTCACTGCACTTCACGAAGCAGTAATATACGCATCTCATCTGCCAAACCACAATACCTCTAAAATACACGTAGACAATAGATCAAGTATCATGGCATCTTGCAATTCATAGAGCACAAACGAAACAGCAAGAAAAATTGTCAAAATCCTCCTTTCAAATCCAAGGATAAAAGTCTCTTGGGTTAAAGCGCATGCAGGCAATATAGGCAATGAGAGAGCAGACCAACTGGCAAAAGACGCAACACAACATGGGCAACCCTATTCACATACTAAGCTTCCCAAACTGCACATAAAAGGCCTCCTCCGGAAGAGGATGCTTGAGGAGTGGCAAACCTCATGGAAGAATGGCGATACAGGCAGGAAAATCTATAACATCATGCCCTCAGTTAGTCTCCGTCCCACTAACTGGATTAGAGAGAATGTTATCTTCTTCTCTCAACATGGACCTTTCCCTTCCTACCTCAAAAGGTTTCACCTGTCTGACAGCGATTATTGCAGTTGTGGTGGAATTGGCACGGCACTTCACTATGCTACGGAGTGTATTTATACAGTGTCTTGGCATATGAGGAAGCCAGCGCCAAACTTCGAATAAGAATGGCTGAAAAGGGTCGCCAATAACTTCGTCTCCAGGCAGAAAATTCGTGGGATTATCAAATTCATTAGCGAAAACAGAGATCTTTTCCGGCCTCCCTAACCTTCAACTTCCCAGCGAGCTGAACTAAGTAGCTCAATAACCGGACATTCCCCCTTCAAATAGAAGAAAGGTATTTCAACATCTAAAGAAAAGAAGACTATTGCGAACTAATAGCGTAAAAGTGAAAATGCTTGTGCTGTACATCAGGACCAGAGAAATACAAGGGCTAGTTCATAGAGCCTTCAGCGAAGAACCAGTGGGGGAACTCTGTGACGTCATCAAGCGGGCACTCCGCGCTCTAAAATACAAAAATCTTTTTACTATAAGGGTTTTGATATTATTTTTTTCCTTTTTTTTTACTTAATATTTAAAATTGGATGCCAGTACATCAAAATATCACAAGCATAGTAAATATTTGCGAAACTTTAGTAATTTAATTTAGTAATATTGCGAAAATTTAGTAATTGCTGAAGGATGGATTGGATCTTAAAAATTTAGGCACAAATTCTAATAATACGTATCATGCGCAAGCCATTTCATGTTTTGATTGAACCAAAAGTTAAAACCTTTTTAAATCTTTTACTCACATATGCGTTATTTTTTGCAAACATATCAAAAATATAAATACTAAGAAAAATTATTAATTTTATAACTATACTTAAAAATATGTAATTAATATAATGTCGTTATATTTAATATCTGAAAAAAGAAATGTAATAAATTAAGCATAAGAAATGTGACTTACTGAAACTATTGGCAAGGTGTTCAGCTCTAGACACTTCATTAACTGCTGGATTTCAACCACTTGTTCATTTTTTTTTTCTGACTTTCGTATGTCCTTCGGAGAATTTCTGTTCAGGTACCGAATTCTGATAAATGTCCTTAAACGTGAAAAAATTTTGATGGCTTTACGATTCACGCCCGGATATTTCTCTTCAAGAATCTTTATCATCTGTTTAGTGACATTTTTTCCTGAATGATATCCGCTTTTCACATGAATTGAAACAAAAAGACACTCCATTTCTTCTGTAATTTTTAACCATGCCTCTGTAGGCACAGTTAATCCACCTTTTGAGAGAGCATAAATCCATGGAGCAGATTCAGAATCAGTTTTCTCAGCAGAAAAATATCCTAAAGAGGAATCTTCTGATCGTACGCGGGAAGCAATATAACCAGCTATATACTTTAGGCCTTCATGTTCAGAAAATGTCATGCCGCAATAATTAGAAGGTTCGTCAATTTTCCATTCCATAGGAAATTCTTCTGAGCATAGGTTTTCAAATGCTACCAAGTCATCTTCTTCGGAAGAAAGCTCGCGGATTTCTTGAATATCTTTCTCAGCGAAAGCATTTTTTAAAATATCTGCAGTTAAGTAACCTTCATTAATGGAATCTTCTCGAGTATTAACTTTTGGAGATAAAATTGGTAATTTATTTGCCAACAGTAAATTTCTAAGTCGATAAATAACTTCAACAGAAGAAGTATGATCGTAAAATCTGCCAGCACCTCGTATTTGGCTGAATAAACTTTCAAGGGAATCTTGGGTGAGACGAGAGGCTAAAATATAAGAAAATTTTAAATTCTTTAAATCATTCCATAAACCTGATAAGGAAGATATCGAAATCAAAATGCCTTTCTGAAATGGTAGCAAACTTTTTTTTCCTTGCACTCTCATTCCATTCATTTCTTCCTTCATATTTTGCAATATTTGCTCCTGCTGAGAAAAATACTTTTCAAGTCCATACCCAGCTTGTAATGGTTTGTTGCTCGGCGGATGTAGTTTGGAGCTGTTCATGATATCAAAAAAAGAGTCTACGAGTTCAAAAAATTCGGCAGCTCTTTGGTTTCCAGTTAATAATAACAGTGCTTTTGCGGTTGTTGCAGAGAATAATGTTTTAGCTGGAGAAACTTTCTGTCGTTCATTACCTCTTACAGTCAACAAATTTGGTTTAAGCTTGAGGCACAATTTGTATTCTCTTCGATCTTTTTTAAACACTTCTTCGAAGATGTTTTTTGTAAGAACAGTTCCATCTTTCAAAACCAAACCAGTGTCAAGAAATGATTTCTCAATAGTTTTAAATAATGTGGAGGATCGGCAAATGCCCATATATTTCTGCAGTTTAAAGGATGGATAAAAAAATTGTTTTCTGAGGTGATTTCCAGTTCTTTCCAGAGTGTGGAGCTTCCAGCTAAATCAGAAACAATTGCTTTTACAATTAATTCTTTCTCTTCAATTTTTTTTAATTATTTCGTACAAAAGATGTTTTGTCATCGTTGTATCAAAATTGAAAAATACTGTTTGTTTCCAGCCTGCCATTATTCCACGTGCTAGTACTAGTTGAACTTTTGAAAATGGTCCCAAAATTTGATCTTCACTCACATCATAGCAAATTTTTCTGTCAATGTGCATTTCATCAAAACTTAAAATGCACACCCTCTCTGCTTCGGGTTTTGAATGAAATGTTTTTTGCATCACCAGCAAAACATCATGAAGCATACCAGGTCTACAAGAAAATTTTGAACACCATCTCTTTAATGTGCTAGAACTGGGCAATGGTATTCCTATTTGATTTCGCCAATATTCATAAGCCCACCTGGAAATAGATCTAATAATTAAATGCCTAGAAATATCTTCTGCTGTCCACTTGATTTTGCTTTTATTTTCTATTACGGCATTTATCTGAGTTGCTGTTAAGATATTTTTAAAATTTTCTTCTATTTTTGATAGTTTTTTCACTTCACTTTTCAAACTTTTATTTTCGGTTAAAATACGGCCAATTTGAGCTTTCGTTTTCATTTCTTTTATTTTTTTTCTCTGATTTTTCTTAGTGTCCTCTTTTGTTTTTTCAAGTTCTTTTTCAAGAAATCTAATTCTTTCCAGAAGTAATGCATTTTCTTTTTGAGTTTCAAAGCAGGATGAGCAAATGTTTTCGGTTGTAGGTGTAGTAAATGGCTCCATAGCTGGCGCTTCACATGCTTTTTTAGGACTCGGACATTTTAATCTAATTTTTGCTTCCCGTAAAATACTTCTTTTCCTTTTCCTCTCACTTCTACTTGAAATATCTTCCCCATTATCTTGCAATGGCAAGTTAACACTCGGAACTGCATCAGGTTTTAAAATTTTCTTTTGATTTAAACCAAGTAGACGATTCTTCATATCATCCATGTAATCACTCGGCCTGAAGTGATCACAGCATATCCTAGCGTATTTTACATTTATATGATCTTGCCTTTTACATTTCGAGATCCAAATTTTACTCCGATTCGGACATACTGGAAACACGTGATATATTACACCTTTGCCTTTCGTTTTCCTGTGATAATTTGGAGAGGTAGCGACAGCACAAGCAGACATACTTGCAAGAGATGCAAGATTTTCACAATATTTCAACAAAATAGCAAGTAACACTGGACAACACAGGAACAAATAGGAGAATGAAAGAACAAACTAAGAATGAAAGAATCTCCAGTGGTCGCTCTCGGACCATATCTGCTCGGACCCCACTCTCACAGCGTAGTGACGTCAAAACTGGTTTCCCCTCCGGTTGTCGGAAAATCGTAAACTTCAAAGGTATGAACCAGCCCTTGTATTTCCCTGGCCCTGGCTGTACATAGTGTATATATTTCCTTCTTTCTGTTTATTTTGTTTTTCTTTTTCTTAAATAAAATTCCCGTGTCTTGCCCATCAAACCGTTCAGTGACCGGTCTGGTCACGGGTACGGGGGTAAGGGACGGCGTTCTGTTTTGTGGGGGGCACCTTTCCCCTCCTCAACTTCCAAAACTAGATATTTGTTATTGATTTTAATTTAATCTCTTTTTAAGTAACAGATATTATGACAAACCGAAAAATAACAAAACAATTGATTGAGGGTCATCCTTAAAAGGATTGATTTCAATCTCTCGTGTATAAAAAATATGAAGTTTAAATTTAAAAGTAATTTTCAATAATACTGAAAAAAATTACCTAACATAATCTAAACACTCCAATACAAAATTTGTCAGTATTCCCGACTTGTCAGTCAGTTCAACAACTGCAAAAAAAATTGGACCACGCTGATCCGCAAACGAATTTGAAAACTTGAAATAAATCCTAAGAAAATAATGTAATGAAATTTAAACGATGCTTAGTTATATTTTTGACAAATTCGAGCAAAAAATTATAATACCTTGAAATTACCGCAATAAAAGTCTCGAGACCTCGGAGGCCTAAACATTGCGACGTTCGTAGGCAGTTGCCTACTTTGTCTATTTGATTTTCCTGCCCTGCCAATGAATTGTAACCGTAGCCGACAAATAGTGGGTGATTCTAAGAAACTGTGTATATTTTGTATAATATTGTGAATACCGATGTAATTTTAAAACATTTTATATTCATTCTTAAACTAAAACAACACTAAAGATTTAATTAATCTTCAATCAACGCATTTTTCCAATATTAGTTCTAGAGTGTATTTTAGTAACTCGCGATCTACAAGCAAAGTCAACGCCACGGAACGCACTCACATCATATTTCAATTCACAACAAAACTCCTACTATTTCGTTTTAGCTAACAGCTTTCAGTTGTTTTGAATACCTTTTTCTTTGATTTCTATCTGGATGTTACTACAGCTTCTTGATTTGTATCGAAAAAGCGTGCATATAAAGAGTGTCATCGGTGATTTTATTTATAATAGAAAAAATGGAAATAAATATCCATAAAAAAACTGCTCGTAATTTCTAGATAATTTTCAAGACCTTTCCATGTGTTGTATTGGTGTGATGTAAAAATAAACAATCAATGATATGTGTCAGATACTTTTTGCAATGAAATCTCGAAGATAAAAGAGAGATATCAACATGCATTTTAACAAAAAAATTCGACGGGAGGCTGTCTCTGCGAAACGGCCGCTGGGATTGAGGGGCGTAGACTTACTTACCTCACTCAACTGTGACTTTCTGTGACTAAAGTAGCTCTATGTGACTTCGACCCATGACCTATGCTCTATGACCTTTCTCTGTTAAATGAAACTAAAACCAACTCAACTCAATTAAATCGATGGAAAGGAAAGTTCAATTAAATCAACAATTGTTAAAAATAATTAATTAAGGACAGTTAATTAATCTATTACTCAACTGTGATTTTCTGTGACTAAAGTAGCTCTTTGTGACTTTGACCTATTACCTATGCTCTAAGACCTTTCTTTGTTAATCTGAATGAATTAATAAATCTGAAATGAATTAATTATTTATCTGTTAAAATCCAGTCAATATACAGCTCAAAACCGATGCATGCGCGCGCATCGGTCACTGTGACGTCATCAAAATACTTCGTCTGTGACTAAACCATAATTACAAATTCTAAAATTATTTTTGCAATCTTCAATGTTTATCTTTCTCTGTTCAATGAAACTAAAACCAACTCTCTACGTTATTTGGTTGCGGAGCTATAAGTGTTTAACGTTACCACAAAATTCGACGTAATTCAACAAATCCTGAGTAATATTTCGCGTGAACGTCAGATTGATGACTAAATTGACTTAGTCTGCGTGCGCGCGCATCGGTCGCTATGACATCACCAAAATTTTTAGTGATTTTAACCGACTTTGCAGCTCGACTGTGACTAAACCGTAATTCAAATTCTAAATATCTTTTTGAAATCTTCAATATCAAACATTTCTCTGTTAAATGAAATTAAAACCAACTCTCTATGTTATTTGGTTGCGGAGCTATAAGCGTTTAAAAATACCACGAAAAGCGTCATAATTTTTTTCTTTCCCGACGCAACATTAGACCACAATAAAGAGACGTAAGTCTACGTCAAAATCTATACCCTCATCAACTGTAACGCTACGTTACTGAGTTCTTTGTTAGGTTGTGAACTTTGTACGATTAGGCGTATTTATTTTTAGTTGGTCTAGTCTTTATAGCAAATCGATAGATGGAAATAAAGTGTTTCTATATACTTTTAAGTAAAATGCATACATCTCCTCCTCCATTCTTCATTTCACCCCTATTTTAGTGAACTGAACTCCATCTAGTGCATGCGCAAAATAGTGGAGGATTTCCGTATCTGAGAATGATCAGTAAGAATAAAAATTGAAATATATATGAAATATATGGAAACTTTGAGACAGACAAATGCAAATTAATAAAACGAAATTATACAGTAGATAAATATTGAATAAAACTAATAATCCAAAATAGTGCGCGATGATACATGCCCTGATTCAGCTTGTAACTTATTAGTAGCCATTGTGTTCTGTGTGTTATGATTTTTATATCGAAATCTGCAAGAAAATTTTAATAATTCGATCTTTCTGTTAAAATGAGACATTCATTTGTTGACTATTTCCCCCTGCATTGCACATTTGGGAGCTTTTCCCACTGACCCATTTGATCTAAGATTTGATCTACAATTTTGGCGGAAAAAACCACGTACTGAAAAGTAACCTTCTACCTTGTTACATTTCTCAACTATCGCCTTCAAATGCACACGAATAGGCGTAGAACAGGGGTTCACAATCTTTTATCCCTCGCGTACCCCTTTATCATTCTTTTTGTTTTCGAGTACCCCTACCATCACATCCCCCCCCCCAACCATCCGTTTATGCAAAGCAGTTTTTTATAAATAAGGTTAAGGTTTAAGGCTAGCTTAAATTAGCTTAAAAGTGAAATGACTCGAATTGATAAGATTTTGATTTTACATTTTATTTCATTTTTACAATTGCATTAGTTCAACGCCAAGGCAAATGAAACCAGTAATGTAATTATTTCGTTTTAATTTATAAGGATAGCTAAAAATTACACTTCGTATTAATCAACTATTCAAGTTGTATAGTTATTAAATAACAAGTATTCTCTTGGAGAAACAAAATTATCTAAATCTTTTAATTCCTTATATTTTCTCATTTCCACCATTCACGACTTGATTTCACGTACCCCTTTATGGTCCTTGGCGTACCCCCAGGGTTACGCGTACCACCAGGGGTACGCGTAGCACAGGTTGGGAACCTCTGGAATAGACATATAGTCAAGCCTTTAACAAATTGTATCCAAAATTTCAGACAGATCTGCAATTTCAGCGACAAAATCATGCGCATTCATCCATCTAGCTAGTTGCGTCTTGGAGTTGCCTTAGTAACATACACATACACACTAACAGCTTTCCAGTAACGGATTTCATCTGAAATTTGTTATAGGTCCACATTTTGGGTGTAAAGATGATGCTATATTTCAATCTTGTAGCTTGTTCCATTCTCGATTTAGAGTAAAACTTCGATTAACCGTCATCATCCTGGCCAGGATTGTGCGGATAACCGAATAAACGGATAACAGAAATCTCATAATACGTATGTACAGTAACGTGTACACAATAACAGTATACACAGAAACGTGATTTCACTGCATTCTTGGATCAAAAATGAGAACAAAATCCTTTAAAAGTGAATAATCATACACGTTATATTTAACTTTACAAAACGATCAATAGAAACTTCAATTTCAGATTAGTAATATACAGAAGTGTATAGTAATACTATATACATACATTATTTTCACTTTCTCGTATACGAAGTATACAAAGAGAAAGTATTGCAATCGTCAAAAAATTCGAACTCGAGATTTTGACGAATCTCCACGTCTCCCTGAGTCCGAAAAACACAATTTTGGAATTATGTCTGTCTGTGACTTCGAAAATTATTAGAGCTACGGGGATGAAATTTGGTTCGTGGTCTTTAAACCTAATTTGTAGGTTTCTATCAAATTTTGGACAAAATCCGTCAACGGGAAGTATGTCTGTCTGTATGTCCGCGGCCATGTGAACACTATAACTCAAAAACTTGAATAGCTAGTTGGATAACATTTGGTTCACAGTTTTATCATCATGAATGTAGGTCAGTATAAAATTTTGGGCCAAATCCGTCAAAAATAGGCGTTCAAATCGCATATTGAATTTCTTTTAATCCGATTCTCATGCGCATGCGTACTGGTAGCAATCTGTTATTGTTGTAAATTTTATTTACAACAATAAATAATGTTTTCAAACATGAATTCTAACAACTTTTTATTGTTGAAAATAAAATTCAAACCGATCTCATTATTTCAGCAAATCTTTTATTCATGCGCTTTTGCAATTGTTACGGTTGTGGTAGTATAAATTGTTTTCTTGGGAATTCAATTCCAAAGCAGAATTTTCGCATTAGTATTCATTGCATTGTCTATTTTATCGCATGCTTCAAAGTAATATTTTTTTGAAACGTGGCAACAGATATTTGATTTCAGGTTTGTTTGTTTCTTTCACTTTCTCGTATAACGAAGTATACAGAGAGAAAGTATCGTAATCGTCAAAAAAATTCGAACTCGAGATTTTGACGAGTCTCCACATAGAAAGTATACGAGAAAGTTTAGGGGAGACCACTCCCGCTGGTTTATATTTTAGCTAATGACGGATAACAGAAACTGACAGTTAAAACATTGACGGTTAATCGAGGTTTTACTCTATTGTGTTAATAGACAGGCAGGAATAATTACAATTTTTTTTTTTGGGGGGGGGGGGTGATTAGGAGATTCACTGAAATTCATGCTATAATTTAAGTACTTTCTTTTTCTAAACTTCGTATACCAGGTAGAAAACAGTGCAGTGTAGGATTAAATTTACAATAACTGAGAACTTAACCTTGAATGTTACAGAAAAGAAACCAACTCTTAGGACCAAATTCCAATGAAACAGATGAGCATAGTTTTGCGCGTTTTTTATATTCATATCATATATTTAGAGTTTTATCAGAACAATTGATCAGAAGTCTGACTCTCTTCTCGTCTGAAAGTGAACCGCGTCTTATCGCCGATATTTCAGCTGTTTTACCTTTTTAATATTAATATATTCATGAATACAATTTTTCTTGTTGGTTGCTAAGTAACAAATAGCAGATTTATATGGTCACAAAGACTCTACACGATAACTTATATGTAAGTTTTAAAATGCTATAAAATATTTATTTCGAATACATAATAAAACATGATTTCACAACACCTTGGTAAATATTTTAATGTGATAATGTTTCTAGGCTGCAGAATGAGTGATATAAAAATGGCAATGCACATAATGCAACGATATACATGGCAGATTGTTGTGCCTAGAGCCACCAAATTCGGAACGTAATCTCTTTTTCTCTAGGAGATGCTCACTAAGAAAGGGTTTTTCAAAACTTCAACTAGATTTTTTAATTAATTAAAATGTAATACAAATTTTAATGTTTCTCCTCAATAACACCTGAGAGTGTTATTTCACAAAAACCATTTTTACACCACTTTAAAATTAAAAAATTAGCTTCTCCGTGATACCAATTTCATTTCAGTACAATTTTCGGTGTGATTTAAATACATTTTTCTAAATTAATTTCAATTGCAATTTTTAACAATGCGTTTTAATTGTTGTAATGAAATTCAAAACAATTTTATTGTTTCATCAAATCTTTCACTCGCGTGCTTTCAGCTCGACTTTTTTTTTTTTATCAGCTTTCGCTTTCGCTAACATTATTATGTTTATAGGCAGGTATTCGTTCTGTAAATTGGATGATGTAAAATTCGGCTGATGCAACCAAGCCAGACGAAGACAATACGGAAGAATCAAACCTAAAACATAACCACGCTACGTTTAGTTCAGTTTAGTTATATTAACGTCCCGTTTTGGAGCAACACGAGTGCTATTTTGGGATGGATCTCATAATTTTGAACCTCGGGCAGATGACGAGGACGGCGCCTGAGCTGGCACCTCCCTCTCCAAACTTCCACACCACACCATTGAGAGGACGTTTGGCCCCCTACGAATGATTTAACGTACAATAGGTCCAATGGACGACAGATCTTTAGTGGAATCGGGTTTCAAGCCTGGTACCCTCCGTCTCCAAGGCCGACACCTTACCACTAGGCCACCGAGGCCTCTATTACCATGCTACAATGTTTCAGGCTAGAGGGTTCGAATACGTCTTTTGTTTATTTATAAACCATTTATATGATAAAAGATTTCTATGTAAATGTAGAATATTCATGCTCAAGTACAAATTTAATTTTCGAATCCGTTGGTCTTCCTGCGGGAGAAAAAAAGGACTCGACAGCACAACGCAAGAAAGACAACGTGCATTTAGAATGATGGCAGAAACGCATAGTTGTACAGGGTAGTTACTTCGAAGGAAACAACAAAAATGAACAGGTACTATCTGTAATCCTTCTTCTGTAATGAAATAAATTACGGAACTTTTTGAACGCAGTAGTATGTATTTATAACAATGAATAATGAAATACAGGGTGTCCATAAATTGTCCATTGTCGGGGTTTTCTTATCTCATAGCCAGTGGTGTAGTCGCAAAATAAGCAGTGCCGGGATGCTCTGTGTGCCTAGTTGTATAATGCCGTGTGCTTATATTCGTATTTCTTTTCGTATTCCTCTATATGTTAATAAATGTCATGTCCTGAAGATCTATAACTAAGTGATTCTTGTAGAAGAAACAACAGAAACTTTACTAGTAGAATAAATATTTGTGTCTTCTTTCCTTATTGATCTGCCATTGCTAACAGAACCAATAGACACCATACCATGATTTTTAAAAATTTAAATATACAGGGTTGTCTTAAATTATTGAACCCATTTCAAAAATTAATAAAAAAAACTAATAATGTTACAACTGAGTTGTTTTTTTAAATGAGAGAGTAAGTAAAAAAGTTTTTTCAAATAGGTGGCGTACCATTAAGGTCTTCTAAATTTGCTACAGCGAGAGATTTCCATATCCAGTGACTACCAATCAGTAGAAGCCTATGCGCATTTTCTGGTTCCCTTTTATAGTTTTTCTTAGATATCTCTGTCCAACTTTCGAATTACAATTTATTTACTAAATTAAAGAGCGCAAAATTCCCTACAAATACATGCTTTTATTCTTCTTATAGCTTTAATAGTTTTGCATATAATAGATCTAAAAAATGTGAGATGTCCAATAATTTACGACCACCGTAACGGCACGTTGCCTATTTGAAAAAAAAATTATTCGCTCTGTTTTTTATTTTAAAAAAAACGCAGTTGTAACATTATTAGTTTTTTATTAGTTTTTGAAATGGGTTCAATAATTTATGACCACCCTGTAACTTTGTATTTCATTTTTCTTAGTCAAATATTAGATTATCGAATGTCATTTAGGATCACTGATTCGATCATTTAGGACATTCGAATGCCTACTGACTTTTTCTGTGTTTGGAAATGCCTATTATTGGCTCAAATAATTATTTCTTATTTGTTACTATATGCATTTTAAAAAATGTCCTCGTTTTGAAAAAAAATAATCTGATAATTGTAAAATAAATTAATAAATAAACCTATGTGTTTTTATTGATTTAGTGTGTTTTTACTAAAAATTAACAAAGGAAATGCTTATCTATAATATAGTCATCGTCCGAAGTCGCTAAAGCTCAGGAAAGTGGGCGTGGCTACGTACCAAAAGTGGCTCGCCCAGAAGGGAAGACTTCTTTTCTTAGAAGTCGGAGCGGGGGAACAAAGATTTCTTAGAATTCGCCTCGGTTTTTCGAAGGGGGAAGTTAATTTGTCAAGAAAATTGGTAATTACTCCGATATTTACAACACCAGGGAAATTTGTTTCTACAGGATAAAAGTGGAACCTTATCGTAAAAGGAAGAAAGCGACTATTTGTTTCAAATGTTCGGGTTTTTACCACTCAGCAAGGACACATGCGCCCCAGCTGCATAAAATGTAACGGAGAACATGCCACGCGTGATTGCAACATCACTGAAAAGATAGCAGAACCCACCTGCATCAACTGCGGTGAAAAAGGACACTTGGCGGCCTGGAAAGGATGTAAAGCCTTACCAGTAATCACGAAACCACTGGAGAGACAGCAAAGAAAGAGCTACGCTCAAGCAACCACAGTACAGAGACAGATGATAGCAAAACCAAGGTAATAAATGGTTCGATCGATTGTACTGATATACTGAGCGCTATAAATTTCGCTGTGCCTGCCAGATCTTTGAGGAACCAGGGTTCGTTTCCTAATGTGTATTCTAGATTTAAGTATATTGACAGGTTCTCGTTGTATAAATTTTATAAGACTTTTAACAAGATCTCTGGTGAACTGGACATTTATCATATGTCTCCTACTGTTTTTAAATCGAATTGTTTTCAACTTTTATATACATGGCCTGATTTCTTTTTCTTTTCTTACACTTGACTATACATATTAAGATTTTTATACGTTGATCTAGTGTTTGTGTGTGTTTGAATTTTTGACCCTTGCTTTTTTAATGTTTTTTTTATTTGGTGTTCTACATTTTTTTTAAAAAAAATATTGTGTGATTTTTTTTCCATAATTCTATTTTGACGGTGTGCGGCATGGACTTTTGGGGCCTCGGTGTGTTTTTGGTGCTTTTGTAATTGCATGTTTTCATTTTAAAACATTTATGTGTTTACATTTTTATAATTGATGAGGTTTTGAGCTTGGAACTGTTGTATTCTCTGCAGTTACTTTTTTTTTGTGTGTGTTTTTTAATTCACTTTGTGACTTGTGATTTTGTATGCTTTTATCATGCACTCTGTAAATGGAGTCATCTCTGTAGTGTGCTTTCTTTGAATAAATAAATAAATAAAACCAGAAGGAAAAGCCAGAGAAGCAGAAACTGACTTAGCAATGGATCTCACAGACTTAAAGGAGTCAATGCAGGCCCTGAGAGAGCTCAAAACACTTATTCAAGAATTCCCTACCCTACTCGAGGCAGCGAGACTAAAAAAAGCCAAAAGCAAGCAAGAAAAAACCTCATTGTTCTCAACGCTCTGGTGAGCGATTAGGCACGCTGACGGCAGATACCTCCTCCCTAACCTCCTTACCACTCCAGGCATGATGAGATCTTCAACAGCTTATTTATTAGGTATATAAATTCTTTCTCCTTTTTATTTTTTCTCTCCTTTAACTTCTAATTGTTTTCTCTTCCTTTGTAGAAAATTCATTTAATACTACTCACCTCTTATGTAGCAGCTCTCATTTAGGTTAAATTCATCTTTTAACAATGTTTAACTTTGCTAAATCGTCATGTGTCGAAGATTGTGGCCCCAGAGGCCGTGTGCTTCGCCCCCCCCATCGCTGTTGATTGATTCCCTTATCTTTGAAAGAGGAAGTGTTCAAGTATTGTTGGTAAACAAAATGGATAGAGAAGACCCCACTACAAGGAAACGAAGGTTAGCAAGAGAGAGATTTGAACGATGGAGAGCGAGACAAAGCCAAGAGTCATTAAACATGATGCGTGCTGCAGATAATGAATAACATCGTAGAAAAAGAGAAGGAGAATCTCAAGAAGAAAGACAAAAACACCTTGCATTTTTTCAGAATACCGTGAACGTATTCATCAGCAACAAAGTCAGGATATTGTAAATAAATCTCTTTATTTTTATGAAAGTCAAGTTGAAACATAGCACTGTCAGTTGATTAATCAATTCTGTTTTTTTATGCTTTTTTATAAGCTTTTATTCAACTTAATGTCGTGTCCTCAAATCTTGAGATCGATTTTTTTACCCACTTCCAATCGAGCTACAGCTTTGAAATTTAGCACAGTGATGGGTTTCCGGTGATAATACAATATTGTGCAAAAAAAAGTTGAAATCTATACCTATTTTAAATCTAACAAAATGATATTAAAATTGTAGCCCTATATTTCGGCGATAAAGTTTGGAAGGTGGTAACCTCACATTAAGTAGGGTTGTAACAACACCACAAAGCTAATAGAGAATAGCTATACTTCCGGTGCTGCACCGATGAATGATGTAATAGCTCGTGTTTCTCCGCGTCTTGGGTTTATTTTCTATTAGAATTCACAAACAACCAGTTTTTATTTCTTCGTGTGCGTCAATCGTTTCGCACTCAAAGCAAAAAGAGAAAGTTGTGTAGATTGATTCCCTTTCTTATCTATTATATTTTAATAATAATTGTAAGTTATCACGTAATATATTACGGATTTATATTTCAGAAAGTTAATGTCATTAAATCATTTTTAAAATGTACTTGTACATTTGTATATAATAATTTTAATATGTGTTTTATATTGGAGAATTAAATAATTGAATTTGGTTTACAATGCCTAACATGTCGTGTGTATTCGTGTCAGCCGTCACTAAAAAGTAGAAAATAAAATAAATAAAAAAAGTAAGGTATAAGCTTTTATTCAAAATGCATTTTAAATGACAAAATACGTTTACACATTATAATCTCGTCAAAATAAACTCAAAAGTAAAAAATAATTTTTCTGATTACAATAAAATGCATGGTTCGAATAAAAGCTTGGGCGCCTTTACCTTCTAGGAATATTTCATTTGTTTAAGGAAATATACACAAAATATAAGGTGCTATATGAGGCGCCCACGCTTTTATTAGAGCCATGCATTTTATTGTAATCAGAATTTTTTTTTTTTACTTTTGAGTTCATTTTGACGAAATTATAATGTGTAAACGTATTTTCTCATTTAAAATGCATTTTGAGTAAAAGCTTATACCTTACTTTTTTATTTATTCATTTTATTTATTTCTTAAGCATTCTAGCAATCTACATGATATTTTCTTCAACAACTTTCGCTAGTAAATCTGTGATAACCAAATCTGAGGTATTAATGGCAAGCTAAAAGTCCGTCTTAGAAGGGCACAGATCTTTTATATAATATTGACTGCAAAGCAATAATAATATAATATTGACTGCAAAGTAATAATAATATAATATTGACTGCAAAATAATAATAATATAATATTGACTGCAAAGTAATAATAATATAATATTGACTGCAAAGTAATAATAATATAATATTGACTGCAAAGTAATAATAATATAATATTGACTGTAAAGTAATAATAATATAATATTGACTGCAAAGTAATAATAATATAATATTGACTGCAAAGCACTCTCACCTATTTTCATTACGCTTTTAGATTGATTCTTATTTTCCAAAATATGATGTAACCTTGTCTACGTAGAATTAATTTTCGTATTTGGTATCATCTTATGAAGAAACATCGCTGTAAATTAGAATGTAGCAAGAACCGTCACTGAAGGCGACGCACACAGATAAAAAAAAGTAAAACAAAATAATAATGCATTGACCATAAAATTTTTATTGTTTTATAAATAGAGTGTAAAATGTTGCAATCTGAAAGCAGTTCTCTCTAGAATAGTCGCTTTGAGTTGAATGGACGCATGCGTCAAACAAAATATGTCGGGAGGCCGTCTTTTCAAACAGCCGCTTTTGTTAAAGGCATAGGACTGCTTTACTCGCGTGACTCTTTTGTTTCTCAAAGTTTCTCGCAAGTTTTTAAGTTTAAGTAAGTTTTTTCGTAATTTCCTGTTGTTACCCTTTATAAAGCATTAATTATTAAAATAAGGCATTAGTTATGTTTTTAACATATTTAATTACCGAGATATAGAGGATCTCCCATACCAAGTTTTGTGGCGTTTTGACGTGTGAATGAATTTCCTTCCTGAGACCCCAATGGGAGGAACGTAGTCCTGCGTTAAAATGTATGCCTGGTTTGTACTGCCTCGACTAGAAGGAAATTAATAACTGAAATAAAAACTAAATATAGCTTTTCTTATGATATATATAAAAATAAAGGGTACTATCAGAATTTTTAATTTTTATATCTCAAATATTAAACCCATAAATGAAATTTAATTTATAAACTAAAAAGTCACTTTCCACTGTGGAAAAGGATGCCTTGTTGGACGACAGCGCTGATAATGGAATGAATTCATGTGGCTTTAAAGTCATTTGGCAATCGTAGCCGTGCATCTCGTATAACTATGCGTCGTCTAACGCATAACTATGCGTCGTCTAACGCATAACTATGCGTTGCACTGTTTGCATAGGCCTGTCACTGTCTGTTACTGTAGTAAAATAGATGAAGGGCATTAGATGTTTCCATTTACAGCAATGTTTACCTTTTGCGCAAATTTTTTTGAGAAGAAAAATTATTTTATTGTTCCGCTTTTGTCTCTTATAGAACACAGTCCTCATATCCCCGTGCCTGTAACCATTATGGCTACTGAACAGCTGAATGGGTATGGAAATGTCACCTCTATTAAGGATGGAAAAAAAATACAGATGAGCTAGTTAAAGTGCCGAGGATACACAGATGAAAAGAATACATTTCATGCACAATGAAAATAAAAAATAATTTATAATGCAAAATTAAAAGAAAACGAGATTCAAACTTCTAGTTCAAAACTTCGTAGCATGATAATGTTTTAGGATTGATTCGTCTGCTTTGTCTTCGTCTGGCTTGATTGCATCATCTGTTGCATTTTGTGTGTAATAATTTTTAAATCACGCAATTTGCAAAAAGAATGCCAATGTAGAAACATTATCGTGTTAAAAAGAATTAAAGGAGATGCGAATCTTTAGTCCGAAACATCGTAGTATGATAATGTTTTATGATTGATTCGTCGGTCTTTCTATTATTTCTAAAAATTTACTTTTAACTATAGCCGAGATAACGTGAACTTAAAAAATGTATTTATAATATCTTCTCAACGCGCGTGAGTATAAATCCAGTAACTAAAACAATAAAATGTATTGTAGTAAAATATACTTTAAAATATTTTGAAAAATTTATCAAAATAAGATTGCTATCACTATAAAGGCGATTTTTTAATTTTAAAGCGGTGTAAGGATGTTATTTATGCAATAAATATGCTCTTAAGTTATTGAGGAAAGACATAAAATTAATTTTTAATTATTAATAAATAAGTTAATAATTTGATTAATATTTAATTAATTTGCGATGCAACCCTCCTGGGGGTTGACGAGCGTTAGCAGAGCCCCCTAGTATATCAAATTTTATTCATCTAGTTCATTGAGACTTTTAGTTATCGTGTTCACATGCACTTATGCACTTCGGTGAATTTTCGCCAAAACTTTGACAGAAATCAACTATTTTGGCATAAAGAGGAAATGCAAAATTTCATCATTCCATCTCTCTGCATTTGTGAGTTATCATGTTCACAGACAGACAGACATATAATAATTCGAACTAGCTGGAGTGTTCTCTCGGTTTTCTCGTATGCATACATTATATGGAGCGTTTTGTGTTGAACTTCGTAGTGCAGCGAAGATAATAGAGTATACATTTGAATCTTTTCCCTTTCAATGACGGCAACTCGGAGGGAAAGGAGGGTCAGTTGCCCTCTCCCCCCCCACACACACTTTTTTGCGGAAAAAATTAAATTTTTATTTCATTTTAGTTTCCCAAAACTAGGAATTTTAAAATTCGCAATAATATCCTAGAAAGTTAGTTAATTTTGTACTTGATTTTTTTTAATTTTGTCGTCTACTCCCATATTCCGGGGTACTTTTAGGTGTCTATAA
This sequence comes from Araneus ventricosus, assembly GCA_013235015.1. Classification (NCBI taxonomy): domain Eukaryota; kingdom Metazoa; phylum Arthropoda; class Arachnida; order Araneae; family Araneidae; genus Araneus; species Araneus ventricosus. The sequence goes on along the minus strand of BGPR01001300.1, from coordinate 37,206 downwards.
TTTTTTTGCCCCCAATTGCCACTGTTCTCTTTTTCCGATTAGATACGATGCGTGATACAGAATCACAATTTGATGTGAAGATCACATACCTAATTTCATTTATATCTATACTTTATCTACGAACTTTACATGAAAAAACTGCGTTTGACTGTTTTGTATAACTGGCGTTTCGAATAGCTTGTCTTAACTTCATTCTTCAGCTTGATTTTTAGGCGAAATATAGGCGTTGGTTTGACAAGGTTCTAACTGACATTTTCGCCGAAATTGGGATTATGAGTTTACACAATTATACTAAGTTAGATCTATAAAATGAACTGACTCTAGTTGAATTCTAGTGGTAAATAACGAACTACTAGTGTGCCATGGTTCTATAACTGCAGACGATATTTATACTTCTCAGTTTGAAAAAGTTCTATTTTCATTTTTTCCGCGAGAAGGTTCTATCTGCTTTTATTTTGACCACTAATCAGCTGTATCATTAGTCTAGCAGGCTATGATTGTTCGTTTGAGCAATAACGAGGATTTGCATTCATTATAAAAGTTTTGTGTACTGTTTTGAATAGAACAAAGTTAAATTCATTGACATAGCAACATGGAAAATAAGTTAGGCGATCTAAAAAGTTTGCCTGATTTATTTAGCTGCACAGGCAATGAAATTGATTTCGTCCATTCCACATCAAGGGAGAGCAGAGATGACAGTTGCATTCAGAGTTTGAGGTAAGTCTCTTTATTGTAATATTTAATTATTTTGTAATACGGTATTTTTAAGTAGAATAATATTTACGCATATTATATTGCATAAACTATAATATAAAGCTACACTGTTAACCTACTATTTCTAACCAATCCCTTTATTGCCACATAAACTTTTATTTCTTTTTTGGTAACTGGAGGAAGAAGAAACGGCGTTCACAGCTTAAAGAAGTGCCATCATTCAAGCCAAATGAGCCGAATAAACTAATATAAATTATAATGCCGGAATCGAAGACAAAGAACAAATTGATGTTCCAAACACAGAGATTACTGAGTAAGTTTAGTTTTTGTTATATCTATATTTATTTACAACTTTGTATTGGTGTAAATGTTTGATGTGCCGCCTGGAATAGCCTAAGCCTACGATTTTTAAGAGAAAAAATGAATAAAAGAAAAACAAAATAAAAAATAAACTTTCATAAAGGTAAAGTTACTTTGGCCACTATATTTTTAATTTATAATTTAAGTTTATTTTTATTTGTTAAATATTTGACCATAATGTGGGTGTCAGGGATGGCCGACTGAAAACAACTTCTTTAAATGAAAAGATTTAATGATGGATTAAAATGACAGTTAGATGACCAATACGGATGAAATGATTAAATATGCACAGATGAACAACACAAATAGATTGTAACTGCAGGGCCGCACATATTCTCGTTGCTACCATCGTCTATTGGAGCAAGCGTCATTTTTTTGCACATCGCGTCTAGATGTCAGAGCGTCAACTACTGAAGAGTTCTGGTCGGATCCGCTAGAGGCGCCACGCAATTGGCGGGAATGAAAGTTGCTGCCATCAGTCTGGCACCACAATAATATGGTGTTAGTTTTTATTATTCTTTTCATCTCAAAAGGGGAACATTTTTTGACTTAACAATACAATCCCCTTTGGACTACATAATACGTGCCCTATCATAAAAGATTTATTGCAAACTCGTTATTAATGATTTTTAAAATTATTTTTAGAATACAAGAACGTGACGAAACCCCAAAGAAAGCTAGTGAAATCGTGGCTAATCCTATGAAATGGAAGTGTAATGCAAGGAAAATAGCTCACCAAACAGGCAAATCTTACATAAGCAAAAGGGGAAAAAATGTTCCAGAAAGGAGAGTGAAAACATTGAAAAATTGTAACTTGTAATGTAAATTTAAGTGTGGGGAAACTATTTCAGACACAGAGCTCTCAAATATTCATGATTCATATTATTCCTTAGGTACAACTACAGGAGAAAGGTATTTTCTTATTAGCACAATTTATCGATTGTTAACGGCAAAACCAAAGAGATTGAGAACGGAACAACGAGTCGGAGCGGAAATGGTGATTGGATAGAAGATGAAGACGAAGCAGATAATGAGAAGAAAAAAAAGAAAAATTAAGTCGTCAAGAAGGAAGTTTTCCTTTAAGTACTTTTTTGTGAAGGGAGAGAAAATACAGGTATGCAAGTCTTTCCACTTAGGAACATTATATATATATCGCAAAAGCCAGTAAGCATTGCACATTCATTAAAAATTTAGAAACCAACACACCAACCCAGGACCAAAGAGAAAAGAACAGAAACAGTAGAAGAGTACCCAAAGGAGACCCAGTTTTATTAAGAGAACACATACAATCCTTCCCCTTAGTGGAGTCCCATTACTGCAGGGCTCATACAAAAAGAGAATATCTGGGTTCTCACCTCAGTACTGGGGAGACGTATGAAATGTACCTCCAACAGTGTTGCACTGAAAAAATAACTGCAGTTAGAAAATCAATGTACTACAGAATTTTTATCACGGAGTTTAACCTTGGATTTCACTCCCTGAAAGGCGACAGATGTGACGTTTGCGAGAAATTTAGAGTGGCGAGAGAAACTGAAACACTGACGGATGACATTAAGTATGAGTATGATGCGCATCAAATGTCAAAAATGAACATGCGAGAAATTAGGAATGAGGAAAAGAAAAAGATTTGCTTGTATTACTATTTGACTTACAAAATGTAATACCGACTGCACTTCCTAATATTAGTTCTTTATTTTACCTGATAAAATAAAACGTCTACAACTTCACTACGTACTACACGCCTACTAAACAAGTATGTTGTGCCTTGTGGAGTGAAAATTTATCTGGCCGCACTGGTAATGATATTGCTTGTGCTTTTCACAAAATACTGACCGTACTAGCTGAGAAAATGACATAACTGAGTTGATAACATGGTCGGATTAGTGTGCTCCCCAAAATCGAAATTCAATCATTTCAAACTCAGATCTACATTTTCTCAAAGATAATCCCCAAGTAAAATCATTTAATATGAAGTACTTTTTACCAGGACATTCATGCGTCCAAGAAGTTGATAGCGTTCACAGCAACATTGAAAAAGCCATGAACAAAACTGACTTCCATTTTCCAATTGGATTAATTAGAATTTTAAAACATGTCAATCCAAGACACCCATATCGTGTCATTCAAATGCGGCCTGATGACTTTAAAGATTTTCAAGGAACAACAAAGCTCTTAAATTTTAAGATTGTGCCATTCACTAGTGTGGCAATTTGAAAATATTCGAGAACCCTGCACAGTGCACACGGTGATTTTCAGAACATCCCACGACAAATTGGAATCTGAAAATTCTGCAAATATCAAGTTTTCTGAGACATCTATAAGAGGCCTGAAAAAACATATAACACAGAAAAAGACCTCAGAAAACTGCAATTTGAGTGTGTTCCATGTAACACCTAAGGTTCAAAAGGCTGCAAAAGAAGTAAGTAATCAAAAAAAGAAAAATATAAAAACAGTATTTCCATTCATGCCTATACAAGATAGGGAATATTATAATGCTATATTATATTTTTAATAAACCTACTAAACAGAGCCTTTCCATTTATGATGATACAAACTGTTATTTTATTTTTTCCATTAAATTTCGAATCGAGTTAGAACTTTGTTCCACACCATTGTAATTTATATACTAAAAGTGTTACTTTGACCAAGTTCTGTGTGCAGTTAGAACCATGTCTCTTTCGCAAAAGCTCTTTCTGTTTTGAACAAGATTCTAACTGCATTTTGCTGTGTTCGAAAACAAAAGAATAAAATATAATTTTTTAAAAATAAAGTATGGAACCTCTAAATAAAAGCCTTTAATGTAATTATTAAAATATTAATTAAATTAGATCATAAATAAAAAAGTTGTAAACGGTGAAAACTTTAAACTCGTTTTTCTCGAAATTTACTCGGATGCTGTTAAAACCTTGTCAAACCAAGGCACCGATATATTGAAATCAATTCATGTTCACGTGATACTACAAGATTTATTTTTAAGATCCACTATTTTTTTTTGCGCATGTGTAAACGACATGACATCACTTAGTTACGTCATTTAGGTAGGTGTAATATGGCAAGAGCAGTCGTGTTTGTCATGTGACTCTACCGCCACGTAAATTGACTCCATGTTTTTGTATAAAAAATTATATACAAATTTTTTTTAAAATATAAGAAATTAACATAATGTTATTATCTTATATTTTTTATAAATATAAGATAATAACATTTATATAAGAAATTAACTTACTTAATTAATAAATTAAATAATAAATTAATTAAGCAAGTTAATTTCCTACTTATTAATTAACTTATTTAAGTAATTAATTAAGTATGTTAATTAATATGTAATAAATTGAATTACTTAAATAAATAAGCAAGTAAGTTAATTAAATATATTTTGAACCATAAAAATTGTTTAAGAATTAAATTATTTTATGGTTCAAAATTTTAAGGAATTAAATATTTTTTAACTTTAAATAATAGGTTATAGTATTTTCCAACAGCAAATAAGAATAAATTAAATCAGTATTCTTGAAATAAGCAAAAAACAATTAAAACTTACCCATGTATTTTATTCCACAGCTGTCAACTTTCTCCACAGAAGTTTCTATGATCCAGATGGTTATACAGAGAATTTATGCATATGTGTTTTGAAAACGAAGCACGCAGTGTGATTCACATTTTGGCTTTGAACATTATGTCGAGACATGCGTTTCAGACTGAAAGTTTTAGCAGATGTTCTGTTTACGAAACATATGTTAATATGTCAATCTGTGCTAAAGTGCATGCACTCAAATTTGGTTCGATATAGTTCTAAGCAAATTTTAAAATGTCCAGACTGTTGTTTAGTTTCTTTCCTATCCGAGTGTGCGTGTGTATGAGACAGAGAGAGTAATTGTTTATTCAATTGTTTTAAGATATATGAATTAATACATCCTAATTTCAAGTTTCCTATTAGATATCGCTTCAGAGAAACGTCGCAAATTGAAATATTGTGCTTCCATTTTATATCTTTTAATACGGCTGTAAGTAAATTTGTGTATATTTTGGTCTTTATTAACTTCACCCGCTTTGCTGTCGTACCATGTATCTGATCGTTCAATTGCGAAATGCAGAAAGCGTTTTACCACAGACTGCATATGCCGGCAGTAAAAAGACATTGCGGTATTCCGAAAGTCCATTCTGAAAAGATTTCTTGTAACTTTCAATAATCGGAAAGTTTGTGATGATGTTTCATTTTCGCATAAAAAAATTTCAAAATTTACAGGAAAACATCCTAAGGTGTCTTTAATGAAGAGAGTGATAACTCAGTAGTAACAAGGTTTTTTTTTTTTAAATTATTTCAAAATGAACTAGTCAAATATAAAAATGATTTTTTTTTAACGAGTATTACGTTCCTCCCATTGGGGTCTAAGGAAGGAAATTCATTCACACGCCAAAACTGCACAAAACTTGGTATGGGAGATCCTCTATATCTCGGTAACTACATACGTTAAAAACATAACTAATGTCTTATTTTAGAGATAAATGGTAACAACAGAAGTAACAGAAAAAACTTACTTAAACTTAAAAACTTAATAGAAACTTCGAGAACCAAGAGTCACGCGAGTCAAGTAGTCTTACGCCTTAACATCAGCGGCTGTTTGAAAAGACATTTTTAATGGTAACAAGGGATAATAAGCGTTTACCTGAGTTAAACACATATATATATAAATTTGCGCACATAAATTTTATTGCTTATAATCTAATAAGAAAAATACACGCAACATATTTGAGAAGATTATTTTGGTTGACATGTTGCCTACAAATTACTAATTTCAATCTAAAAAGAGGGATTTTAAAATTTGCAGTCTTTTATCCTTTCCATTGTACTAAGTATACAATAAATTTTAATTTATTTTCTAGACTAAAACTGTAAAAAAAAGTTATATTTTCTTATTCTTCAAGAGACATAAGGGAAACTGTTGCTCTACCTTGAACATAGTGTACCTTGGATCACTAACTCCTATCTCGGTATGGGCTGACATTTTGTAGCGAACAATTGAACTATCTTCAAAAAATTTGAAAATCGGAATTGTAGTTCAGCGACTACTGAGTCGCAAAGTTGGGCAAAAATACGCATAAATTGGTGACACGATCCTCTGTATCTCGGTAACTAAATATGTTAAAAACATAACTAACGTCTTATTTTAGAGATAAAGGGTAACAACAGAGGTAACAGAAAAACTTAACTCTGACATAAATTTGTGCACATAAACTTTATTGCTTATAATCTAATAAGAAAAATAAACGCAACACATTTGAAAAGATTATTTTGCTTAACATGTTGCCTACAAATTACTAATTTCAATCTAAAATCACAAGAGGAGTTTTAAAATTTGAAATCTTTTTATCGTTTCCATACTACTAAGTATACAATAAACTTTAATTTATTTTCTAGATTGAAACTGTAAAAAAAGTTATATTTTCTTATTCTTCAAGAAACATAAGGGAAACTGTTGTTCTACCTTGAACATAGTGTACCTCGGATCACTAACTCCTATCTCGGTATGGGCTGACATTTTGTAGCGAACAATTGAACTATCTCAAGCAATACTCACTAGTACTTAGCAGAAACCTCTTTTGTTTACCATTCAGGTCGTGATCATGAGTGCAGCTGTGAAACTGTCTTTCCTATGTAAAAAGCAAAACTTTTGAAGAACTGAATTTCTTCATTTACAAACTTAAAGAATTGTTTAAGGATTTCTTCAATATTCCAGTTTGTACAGTATAATTTGGTAAGTAAAACTACATATAGTTTGTAAGTGGGAACAGAACCTGTAAAGATTACCACTTCTTAGAACTGTAAACTGACACCTCTTGTACTATGGATCGCTAGCACATCTGTACTATCAGGGCCAGATCACAAAATATTCAAAGTAAAGAATAGCTTATGGACCCCCGCAACTTTGGGGGGCCCAGAGAAGGTATTTTAAGGGTAATCTAATTTTTGTGCCTACATCTGATTTACAAGGTCCATATACTCAAACATTTTCAAATTAAAATTGAGTATTGCTTAAATTTCAGAACATTATTCTTAGAATTTTTTCGATGTTTTAAAATTTGTTTGCAGATTATTGTGATCCAACTCTTTTCTCAGTTGGTTGATTAATTTACAAGTCAATAACTTTGAAAATCTTTGTAAAAGCATATTAAGATTCTATAAAAACATTTTGTAAATTTTTAAATGTTAATTTATGTTTAATATTGATTTTTAATTTAAATTTTCTCTACGTGATTTAAATTTTTAAATATTTTATAATAAAACCAATTCTTTTGATGGTGATCCGCATTTTAAATGTTATGTTATTTCAGTTTGCCATTATATATGTTATTTAAAAACTTGCATATATAGAGATTAATTAAAATCAATGGAAAATATCTTGTTTTGGAAATTGGGTAGAGGAAAGGGGTCCCCGAAACTAAAATTGCCTAAGGACCCCTGAAAGGCAAAATCTTGCCCTGTGTAACATAGATATCTGATCCGAGATACGTTATGTTATTTATAGTGATCTTCTTCAGGTTATATTACCATGCCATGGAGCAAGAAGGGGAAGAAACCTGAAAATATTGCTTCTAAATCTATAAAAATAAGCAACTGGAGCTGTGTGTGCTGACTCAGAAAAGAAAATTTCAATTAGAGAGTCGTGTAAAGTGTTAAATGTTAAATTTAGAACACTTAGGGCTTTTAAGAAGTCAGGGAAATTCAAATATGGTGTTCGGTGCGACAATAGAAAAAAATTTTCTGATTTAAATTATCAATGAAAAATATCTTGTTTTGGAAATTGGGAAGAGGAAAGGGGGCCTAGAAACTAACGCTGTCTAAGGACCCCTGCAGGGCTAAATCCCGCCCTGTGTAACCATGGATAACTGATCCGAGATACTGATGTTATTTATAGTGATCTTTTTCAGGTTATATTACTTTGCCACGGAGCAAGATGGGGAAGAAACCTGAAAATATTGATCCTGAATCTATAAAAATAAGCAGCTGGAGCTGTGTGTGCACACTCAGAAAAGAAAATTTCAATTAGAGAGTCGTGTAAAGTGTTTAACGTTAAATTTAGAACACTGACGACTTTTATGAAGTCAGGGAAATTCAAAAATGATGTTCGGTACGACAATAGAAAAAAATTTTCTGATTTAAATTATCAATGAAAAATATCTTGTTTTGGAAATTGGGAAGAGGAAAGGGGCCTCCGAAACTAACGTTGTCTAAGGGCCCCTGCAGGGCTAAATCCCGCCCTGTGTACCATGGATCACTGATCCGAAATACGTGATGTTAATTATAGTTATCTTTTTTGAGGTTATTACCATGCCACGGAGCAAGATGGGGAAGAAACCTGAAAATATTGATCCTGAATCTATAAAAATAAGCAGCTGGAGCTGTGTGTGCTGACTCAGAAAAGAAAATTTCAATTAGAGAGTCGTGTAAAATGTTAAATGTTAAATTTAGAACACTGAGGGCTTTTAAGATGTCAGGGAAATTAAAATATGATGTTCGGTACGACAATAGAAAAAGATTTTCTGAGAAAAAAAGCTCTGTTTAATAGAGTATATAAACAAAGTTGCAAATATGAATGATGGATTGACGAAGAAAGGAGTTCGGAGTCTGGCTTATAAGTTTTCAGTGGCCAATAATAAAAATCGACCTGTCAAGCGCTGGAAAAGAATGATTTCGACTATTTAGGAGAAGGCATGCTGCAAAATTATCCATTAATAGGTCAGAAAAGACAAGATATTATATTTCAACAGCTTTCAACACTATCGATGTTGAAACCTCCTTTAAAAACTCCGAAGATTTCTACATGCATCTTAGAGTAATATATTTTGCAAGTATAATTTGGTTTCTTATTGATTTCCTGTTGTCTTATTTTTAATTCAAGGCTCATGCGCATGTGTTTCTGTATGATCCAAGGTACAAGACCATCTTATACCTTGGATCACTTCTGAGGCAATAAAAGTTTTACTTCTCTTTGATTTACCTTCCTTATCTTACTGTTTATAGATGGTGAAAAGTAAAGTTGAATAGATGTTGCATAAAATAGGATACCTAAAACTAAAATAAAAATGTAAAATGTAAGCTTTTAGTCGTATAATGGAAGAATTGATCCAAGGTGCAATAATGTCCCCTAGTAGATTTTTTTAAAAAAAGATGATTTCTTACGTATTTCGAACACACAGAATTCACAAATTCTCACAACAGTCACAATTACGCGATCTATAAAATAGTTGTCGGCAAACCGCGACTCTGCCACGAATCGATTTCGACTACGTGCGATTATTATAATACAGTGGAATCTCCCTATAACGAAATCGCTTGGTTCCAGTTGAAAAATTCGCTATAGAGAAAATTTCGTTATACGGAGATTAGAGATTTTTGCAGTTATTTAAGTGAATGTAACAAACCTTTTAGTATGTGCGATAAGTTCAAAAATATTTAATTATGACTTTCAATTAAAAATGAAATTTGTTAAAATTATACTAATTTTTATTGTGTAAATAAAATGCTCAAAAGTGAAGACAATTCACCAATTTAGAGAATAATATGTACTAGTACGGATAAACATAAAATGCGTATTGCCACATCCATTTGCTGTTTCCATCCCCACTCCACCCCGATTCCTGGAATCCTGACCCGTAGAAATGTTGCTCCCTCTGTAGAAACCCAGGTCCCCACAACTGCATTACCCTTCACACGGCATTCTATTGTTATGTGTTATCGCTGGAATGAACAATGCAAGTGGTTCCAGAAACAGGCAAGTGTGAGCGATTCGTTTGCACAGAAATTAGCAACTTTCTTCAAAAATGACAAAAATCGAAAAGATAAAGGTCTGAAAAAATTCGTTATAGGGAGACAACCACTTCGTTATATGGAGAATACTTTGAATGTTATTTAACATTCCGATTAAAAATTTCGTTATAGGGAGAAATTCGCTGCAGGGAGACTTCGTTGTAGGGAGACTCTACTGTATCTAGTTTTATTTAATGTTAGTAGGTAGTTTAAAGAGACTACGCGAAGCCTGGTTATTGAAAAGAATTTGGCTCTCAAAAGAAATCTTAATCGTTGAACTACTGATCTTTGGCTCTTTTGACTGAAGAGTTTACCGATCACAGGCTTAAAAAATACATCAAATAAAATGGGTAACTAAATTGTTTACAATGGTGTAATTAACTTCTATAATGCAAATAAATAAAAAAGAATTTCTAGTGAAGTTATTAGCTCGGATTATATAAATATAAAAAAACCGAGGAAGGAGAATCGTTTCCGAAACTTTCCGCCTCCAAACTTTTAGATCGATATTCTTTCATAACATTGGCAGATTGATATTTTTTAAGTTCAGCCGATCGCAATATTAGAAATTTTACGAAATTTTTTTTTATAATTATTTTCAAAAAGTTGTGAAAGTTTGGGATCTGGGAACGGCAGTCTTCGTAGATGAAGTTCTCACAAATGAGCTATTTCAATCAAGTTGCAAATTTTTAACGTAGGACTACGTTCCTGTCCTTGGGGTCTCAGGAAGGAAATTGATTCACAAGCCAAAACACCACAAAACTTGGTATGGGAGATCCTCTATATCTCGGTAACTACATATGTTAAAAACATAAATAATGTCTTAGTTTAGAGATACAGGGGTAACAACAGAACTTATAAAAACAAATTGAAAATCGGAATTGTAGTTTAGCGACTACTGAGTCGCAAAGTTGAGCAAAAATACGCCTGAATTGGTGACGCGATCCTCTATATCTCGATAACTAAATACGTTAAAAACATAACTAATGTCTTATTTTAGAGATAAACGGTAGCAACAGAAGTTACATAAAAAAAACTAACTTAAACTTAAAAACTTACGAGAAACTTCGAGAGACAAAAGAGTCACGCGAGGAAAGTAGTCCTACGCCTTTAACATCTGCGGCTGTTTGAAAAGACAGCCTCCCGACATTTTTTTATATATACTCATCAACATCTTCTAAAATTTGTCTTAAAGGGTGTTTTTTAATTGTAAATCTTATTTTTGTGCTTTTAATTCCTACTTTAAACAAGTTTTAACAAATACTCATAAAATATAGACTGTTCATCATATCGACTTTTTCATTAAAGCTCCAAAGACAATTTTTTACGATGATATCAATAGCCAAGATTTAACACCGAAGTTGGGATCGGATTCCATTTGGCAAGAAACCAAACTACAGTGGCGGTGATTGGGACTTAAAAGTGGAGGGTCAAAAAGCTTATAGGCAACAAAAAGTACGGGAGTATAGATGGTACGAAACAAAATTTTAAAAATCTAGCTACAAAATTAGCAAACATTCCTCGACGCTGTTGCTTTTTTCATAATTCTTATTTTAGGCAGCTAAAATTAAATAAAAATTTGAGTTCTTAAAAATTGGGAAGATGACTGCGCCCCTAGCAGCCACTGCAACTATGTAAGCGATTCCATGTGTTTCAAAAGTCTTACTGTGGGTGTATGGTGTAAACAGTCCAACACGCAGGATAATGAAGAATGAAGGTTTATTTACAAATATGCCGGAAAACACGTAGCACAGGTACAGGAAACAATAGTTCTTGCAGAGATTAGCAATGTAAACAGACAACAATTCACAGGTAATAACAGCTCAGCACTTTGATATTTAGCAACACAAACAGTCAGCAAATAACTAGTAACGACAATAACTGCACTTTCAATAGTGCTCAGCTCACCAGCTTCCAAGCTCGCACTGCGGACGAAGCTCTAAAGTCGTTCCCAACACACACTCCGTCATCCATGCGCTCTCCTTATATAGTCTGCCGCGGCAGGCCGTGACGTCACATGGAATCTTCTAGTACATTCAAGCGTATCTTCTCTCCTAATGGAAACATCGAGAAGATTCCAGCACCTTTGAGATCCCATATTTCGTTGCCAAAGTCGCCAAGGTCGGGGAACCAAACGTGGCTGCTGCTAGTCATCCCATATTTATCCCTGTAAAACTCTCTTCCCAACCATAAGACTCCTTATGGTCCTCCAGACCTTAAATATTCTCTCCGACAGGCTGTTACGTCACATGGTGTTTTCTCGTGTATTCCCTTTCCTAGTAGAAATATCGAGAAAAGGGTTGCATTTTCGGAATACATCTATTTGTCGCCAAGGTCGCCAAATTTGTCGCCAAATCGGCAAAATGGCCGCCAAGGTTGTCGCCAAGGTCAGGGGTATCATAACAGTCGCTGAGGTCACTCCATGCTTAACCTTGTAAAACTCTCTTCCCAACCATAAGACTCACATTGCTGGGAAGCGACTTTCCATGTTTGTAACACATGAGAAATCTGGCTTAAAAGAGAGGCTTTGAAATTGCAGTATTGGTTTGTTGCGTCAAAGCCTAACGAGTGGTTTGTTGTTGTTGTTTTGTCAGATCACAGCGTACTGAGGCTAAAATCCATCTGGTGACAGCCTTTATCGCGGTTGTTTATTTAATAATTATTTATTTATTGTACAGAGTTGTAACTTTTGCTATAAGCACCATCCTAGCATCGTCAACAAGAGGAACAAATTAAACAGATTTAACAACGCAAATATGAAAGAAAAAACTTTGAAAGAAACAGCAAAAGCCGGAGGGGGGAGAACATTTAAACAAATAAAATGAGGAGGAAAAACAGTGAACTAGAAGCGGTTACAAGACAGAGAGAATCTTTCTAGTGCTCTCAGCATGAACATGGCATTCTTGCCCAAATGTAACAGGCTTTGGAGAGATGTATCGGAGTAAACAGAGTTCAAATTTGAATTTCTCTTAAGAGCTGAAGTCGTGGATCACGGTATCTTGGACAACGGAAAAAGGATGTGTGATATAGTTTCTTCCGCATGGACACAAAATTCACAATTAGGAGAAGAGACGATATTGAATCTACGAAGGAGCTTATTAGTAGGAAGCATATTAGTTCGAAATTTGCTTAAAAGAACACCACCTTTCCTTGTTTTGTTCATGAGTTTATGTTTTGTCTTTACTATATCCAGATGTTTAAAAGTCTTGAAAATATTTGCATGTTTTCCAGCAATATTCTCTATTGTCATTACACTTTTTTTGATAGCGACAATGAAATCTTCTGCAGCAACAATTTGTCAATTTTCTGCGTTCTCATTTACTGATTTTACAAGTCGGTTTGCTTCGTTTGGTGCAATTCCCCTCGTCCCTTTATTTTAGTTGTTAAAGTTGCATTGAGCTTGATTGAGGATGTAATATTTTGGTCGATTTAGTCGGGGCTGCAATGTCCTAGTGTTAAAGTCGCAGCTGAGGGATCCAAATATCTCAAATTTGAGATATCTGATTCTACAGAAGATACACCATCCATGTAGTCCAAGGCACTTAAATTTGTTTCCGGTTGTCAAATGTCATGTAGACGGATAGATCACATCATTACCAGTCTTTATCATTAATTGACGTCTATAACGCCATGAAACTGTCCCTTTTTCATGGTCTTAGATATAAAGATTAATTTTAATAAATATTCTGGCTATTGAGAAGATCCGTGAAGAAAATTCCAGGAACGGAATTTAAATTTAATGGTGTGGAGTTACGTAGCTGCATTGTTTTAGACACGCAAAATTCCTTTTTTTGTTATAAATCTAGACTGGGAAAAGCAAAATCAGCCAGGAGTGAAACAGAATACTTCAGTTCCTTTGTGTAAAAGTGATGAAAGCCGTTTGAGATAATTTTTCATGTTGTCTGTTTTGTTTATTTTGGGTTCACAGAACTTCCGTCGGATTCACTTCTATTTTCCGATAACCCTCCGATTTAAGCAATCGCTAAATCTATTTGGATACTGTATAAAAATTTAACCGCCAATCATTATCTAAATAGATCGGTTAAAAGATTAATACTTAATACCCAAAACAGCCTTAGAAGTCGCTAAAAAGAAAGATAACGAACAATTATGCCAGCCTTTCCACAAAATTAAACTCTTATTTTAAGTAAACATCTGCAGCAATAGAAACATCAAATTTAATATTATGAAAATATCCTTAAGCCATAACATTAAAAAACTCCACTTTAAATGTTAATTAACATCTTCAAGCATAATGTTGAAATTTTGAAGATTCCCATTGAATAAGCATTGGACCGGAAGTCGGTCGGTGTAGCGGAAGTTCTACATTACCCCAATAAACAAAACAGAAAACTCGCCCATATCACTGGAAATAAAGGTTGCCTAGAAATTTCTGTCTTTTGCTACACTATGAAAGCATAATTCATTTTCCCGAAATGGTCACTTTGAAAAGCACTAATCCTGCAAGCTAAAGATGTAAGCAAATGTTCGCAGTGTTGCTCGGGATTAAAATACTTTCAGGTCTAATATTTTTAATGTAAAAAACTACTTTTGTATAGAAAATTACAATACCCAAAATTCTTTTATGATCTGAAATGTTTTTAACTAAAATGAGAATATCAGTTGAACCAGACGAATTTTATAAAAACCGCTGAGAGCTAATTTTCCCCATAAGTTATTAGTATCTATTGCATAGGTACTTCAAATTTTGTTCATAACTTGTCTTTCAGCGCGTGGTGGATTAAAAATTTGTAGTTGCTTTCACCATCATTAATTTAATCATGATAAAAAATGTATTAATACTTAAATTTCGAAAAACAAAGATTATTTTAGAAAAAAAAAATGGCATCAGAGAAATGAATATACATATACGTGAATTTTATTTTTCCAAATAACTTGATGCTTGTTTACACCACTATCGGAATTCACATTTCAAAATGAAATGCTTCCTTGCTTAAAACAATAGCCAATTCTTTGCGATGGATAGCTTGGAAAAAATAGCATTTCCTGAGAAGACAAGGAATGCTCCAATTTTGAAAAGAGCAAAAACCCCGGAAGATAATGACGATGATCAAAATAAGAAAGTAAGAACAGCAAAAAGTTATAATGTGAAACCCAATTCTTCTACAGCAATGAGCGAAACGAATGTGAGAAGAGATAAAAGCTCGGAAGATGATGATAATTATGAAGCTCCAAAGATGGGAACAAAGGAGTTTTTCATAGCTTTAGAAAGATTTAAGGCCACTTCTGAAAGATCTGAAGAAAAAATGGTGGAAGAAGATGAAACCCACTTTTCGACAATAGAAAGCTTCGACTCGCCGGCTTTTCGACCAAATGAAGGTAGCAGTGAAGATATCCAATGGGAGATAATTCAAGTTCCTTATTCCACAACAAATAGTCTTCCAAATGTCACAAACTTTCAAAATGTTCCTGACGCTATAACAGATGAATTGGATGTCAATCAATTAGTAGCTGACTCCATAAACAATGATGCAAGATCCGACTCCAGGAATCAGCAAGATAATGGATGTTTCACAATAGATAATTTTAGACAAAACGATAACTTGAATGAAACAAAACTCGATAAAATGGATTTAGAAGAAATGGACAATGATATGAATGCATCTGAAATTCTCATGGAAGAAATAGAAAGCCAAAGATCCCAAGCTGGACCATCAACGACGGTAGTAAATGATGTGAGAGGCTTGGCATTTGAAGGAAGTAACACGAATCATTTACAATATGGTACAGCATCATCCTCAGAAGCTCAAAATAATAATAATCATTTCAGCACACACTATGAAGAATTGATAAAGAGAATAGCAATAAAGAATTCTTCTCGTGTATATTCAAATTTGAAAAGATGCGGCCATACCGACCGAAACAGCGATTTAGTAACGATTAAAATCAACAAAAATAAACTGAATAAGGCAACACGTAAATATTCTGTGATAAGTTCCAACAACTATGTAAAAAGCAGCAGAAACGAACAAAAAGAATTGCGAACATTCGTTACGAATACTATGAAAGAGACATATCCAGACTTGCATTTTAAAGATGACGTAGCAATGAGATTACAGATATTTTTATGGGATATGTTACATAGAATTGGAGCCGAAGCTGAAACTCTGGTAATTTTATCCAGCAAAAAAGATTTTGATAAAAGAGTGTTAAAATATGCCATCAAACTCAGTCTTGAAAGAATGAAAAATGAAGCCGATGTAGCGTCTGGCAAAAGAAGCCAATGGCTTTTCTGAAATGGATATCACAAGGAAAAATTTTTGCATCGCAAGGACACTTTCAAACTGGGTAGCTGAAAAAATGTAAGATATAGCTTCAATAAATCATTACAAATAAAATATTTTATTCTTTTTTTAAAAAAAATTTTGGCATAGTAAATACCACTTGAAAATCAGAACTCCTTTAAGTGACCACAATTTTTCTTTTTCATTATTTTAAACTCAAACATGTTCTGAGAGGGTCAAATATAACAAACAAACTCTACAACTGCTTAGTAGTGGTTGTAAAAAAATAAACTGTGAAAAATAATGGTTTTTCAGGCAAAAGCGAATCAATCGTTCCCTTCAAACAACACAAAAAAAGTCAGTAGCAATTTTTTTAAATAATGGACATTCCGTTTTTATTGCATTCAGAATGTTCTATTCAATACATTTTGTCCACAAACAATAACCAGTTTAAAATATTCGCAATTGATCAGTAAAGATATTTTTCATGTTGAGTTCCCACTAAATGTGTTAGAGTAACTGAGAAATCGCTAAATCTCAATATCTTCATCATAGCACCTTAAGAATATTGTCAAATAACTATTGTTGGTGATGGAAGCTATTTATTTACAGAGATATCAAACTGCATTTATGATTCTTAAAACTTTTATGCAGAAATTTGTGAACAAGTTGTGCAAAGTATCAGGACTCAAATGGATTTTTTTCGTTTTATAGCCTGTTTCACTGATCTGTGTGCACTATTTAAGACTGAAATAAGTAATGGTTGCAACTTGCAATCCGCCAGGGGGACAGATAGCGGGGCAGGCCGGGTGCTGCTGGTTTTTTTCATTAAAGCTACAAAGACAATTTTTATGATGTTATCAGCAGCCACATTTTAACGCCGAAGTTGTGATGAAATCCCATTTGGCGAGAAACCAAATTATGTTACCGATTGCATGAGAAATTTTGCTTAAAAAGGAGGCTTCTAAATTGCAGTATTAGTTTGTTGCGACGAACCTCAACGAGGGTTTTTATTGTTATTGTTTTGTTAAATCACAGCCTACTGAGGTTCCCCTCTTCTTGGTCGGTGTCGCATGTCATGCCACGAAGAGAAATATTGCATCGTTTAACCCTTTCAAGAGCCATTTTTTTCTAGAAGTGTTATAGTAAAATGGCTTTGAGATTGAGGTTCATTTTAGAAAAGAAATTCTTCTAGCGTATTCGATGACATTAATTTTTTGTTAATTAATTTTGCTAATTAATAATTAATTATCAAGTCTAGACACTTTGCTATGGTTTTAGAAAATAAATTAGAACATCTAGGTTTTGGATTCATCGAATAATTTGGCGAGAACTTATGCCAGCCTTAAAAAATGCATTTAAAAATTGATGAAGTTGGTCGTAAGTATCTTGCCACGGCCTTATAAAGGGTTAAAATTCGTCGCTACTTACACGCCTCTTTATATTTCGCGATTATTTTTTTGTATTTTTGAATATCTCTCTATATAAAAGGCTAAGGTACGTGGCACAGAAAGGAGGTTAATTTCTCTTTTGCAGATGGCAACGATCGGTTTGTTTACAAAACAAAACCAATAACCATGTTAGGCATTACTTCATAGGCATACCCTGCTACTATATTCGTTTTGGTGCAAAACAACTTTTCCTCGAAAAAAATGAGTTTTCGACGACGAGTTTACAATATTTCTCACTATGTAATGAAGCTTTGGATGAAATTATTTAAAAGAGACCACTTACAATTAATAAACGTTACAAAAATTATTAAAATTTTGAATTAATTAAAAATTAATTAATAAAAACTCTTTATATTATACAAAATGGCGCATATGCAGCAAATCTAATAAATACAAATACAAACAATAGAAAATTAAAAACATTCAGTAAGAAATAAAGTAGAAGGGCTTAGGCGAGCCAAAGAACGTTCAGATTGTTTAAGTCAGCGTGTTTAATTCACAACTTGAGGTTCACACCATGGAGCTTACTATTGTGAACATTGTATGGGAACTGTTCCATTATAAGCATACCACTTGACCCTTTTTTTTGTCTTGGCGAATTTTCTTCCAGCGCTGAATCGCCAGCTTGGCTCAATTTCTTTCTTGGCGATAGTTGACGCGCGCTGTATTTTTGGCGAGCTGAAGCATCAGAAGCCAGAATGCGCCAATCTGGCCGAAAATGCATGGTGTGCATATAACGGAGCGCTGATACTCTGCGTGGGATTAGCAAGTTGAAAAGAAATGACGCAAATAGACCTACTTTTTTTATGTTTTGGCGGTGAGATTTCCCGCCATGAATGGAAAACACAATCATTTTGTCGAAGATTCGAAAAAAAAAAATCCGACAAAGAAGGGGTTTAAATCCATTTGGTGACAGCCTTTGTCTCGGTTGTTAGGTGCATTGAGCTGGATTAAAGAAGGATGAATATTTTGGATGTCGCGCATCTTCCTTGCGAGCGATTTGGTTAGGGCTGCAGTGGCCTAGTGTTAAGAGGGACATTCACGATCACTCCATTCCACGCAAATGACGTGGTGCATTCTACACCATTCCATTTTTCAGTCCATCCATTTAGGTAGGTTGGTCATTCACGGGGGCTACATGTAAAGAACAAACGCATCACCTACGGGCACTCTGGTCCCCTATAGCAGCTATTTTCCCCCTTCTTTCAAAACGAGACCCCCGTCTTAGGTGTGGCTCGTGCATAGAGACTGCTGTTTTCCATTAAGTAAACTTAATCAATTTATATTATTTCTCATTTAATACCTAAATCTATCATCAATCTAACCAAACTTTGCATTCAACGATTTCGATCTTCAAATAAACCGAGAGTAAAAACTGCGACAGAAAACCGAGTTCCTTATCTTATTTTTTTCACTACCCTAAGATTATGCGCAGAGAAAGAAGTAACTACAAGTAACTTGAACTGTGGAGCGTTGCAGGGCCGAATTCCGCCTGCGCGCGTGCGTAGTTACAGAGCGCAAGCTTTCCCCTTCCTTCTCCTATCACGTTTTCGAGATGAAGGGAGAACTGTAAGATCCGCAGCACCAGATAAGCTAGAAACGGAGTTACAAACATTTTTGCAGAACGGAAATTTTTTTCGCGAGTGAGCCAAAACCTTGAAAATAAGTAAAGAAATGGAGAATAATTAACTATAAATAAAAATTTAATTGAAAAAGTTTTTTATATTCATTAAATTTGAATTAAATTTCTTGCAATCCAAAGGGTTTTTTTCTATAGTTTTTAGTTACAAATGCTGATAATAAATTTTCGCACCCCCGCCACGCCCAATATTCTGAACAATCCTATTTAGGATCTTGATTCATAGTTTAAGAAGCCACGATTTCGAATAAAACACGCTTCTCTTCAAGGAACAGAATTTCTGAAAGAATATAGATAAGTATGTTATTCCCAATTTAAAACATCACAGCTCACCTTTAGATATATGTGATGGAATAAATTGGTTTTTTTTTCTTTTCTTCTTCTTCTTTTCACCTTGGTAATTCCCGTTACTACATACTACAACAGAACTAGAAGTCTCCTTTTAACACCAAAAAAAAATAATAAAATATTTCCCGTCGCACTCAATTTGAATCAGGATAGGTTATATGTATCTGTTTTGATTTTAAAGAGTAAAGCTTTTTTAAATCGTCATGCAAGCATCAAGGTCAATGTTTTTAATCTTTTCGCTGGAAACAATATGAGAAGAATGGGTTTTATTCTTAAGTAATTTTTAATGAAACCAATAAATAATATTCGCTTATTCTTATTTTTATATGAAACTATACAATCACATTTTTTCTTGTTAATTGATAAGAAAATTTTTTTATGCTGGCATTTTATTGTTCAGCCGCAGCTGTGTGAATCTTTATAAATGAAATAAGTAATATAGGAAAAGGAGATGGGAAACAAATTTTGAATTTTAATTTTTTATTAAAACTAATTTGTTAAAATACTTACTTAATAGAAGTGAAAATATGAAATAAATTTATTCATTGAATTCTTAACACGGTTGCAATTGAAGCTAACAAACATTACTAAATAACATTGAAAAAAATCGGAAAGTCATTTTCTTCTTCCTCTAGAGTGTCTTAACCAAAGCACATGCTTTTCAGTTCGCTAGGGCCTCACCAGTGCACTCTGTAGTCACGGTTCCCAATTACTACTTGTTCCCAATTTCACCGCCTGACCCTACTTACTTTGGTGAAAAGATTTCCTCTCTACTTTATTTCCTGAAAACATTGTTAGTTTTTGTTTTTAGTGCAAAAGCGTCATGCATAAATTAAAAAATAAATAAATTATTTTTCTGACTCAACGATATTGTAATGTTACATAATTTTTTATTTAAACTTTTTTTATTGTATTTAATTAATCATTTTGATTATTGCACTCATGACATATTGTTGTGTTATGATATTGACATGATTTTTGAAAACAAATAGATTGTACTTACCACATTTCTTGGTAGATTTTTTTTTATCGAGTGCTCTAGGACTCAAAATTTAATTTTTATGTATTAATTTTTTTTCATGGGGTATCATGAATCATGTATGCAATTTTTGTACGCATGTATGCATCATGCAATTTTTTTTCTGATTCAATTTTTTAGTTTTTATAAAATGTTAAAAATTGTAAACGGTTCATATGTTTCTAGTTTTTCTCTTTTTTGCCTTGCTTTACACTCAGTACATAAGGTGTGTGATGTAGCAACATCATATTACATACCATATTGCATACATACATTATTTTATGGAAGTGATTATTTGCAGGTACTGTACCTGCGGATAAAACGTTATTTGCAGGTACTATAACTACGAATAATTCGTTATTTGCAGGTACTGTACCTGCGGATAAAACGTTATTTGCAGGTACTATAACTACGAATAATTCGTTATTTGCAGGTACTGTACCTGCGGATAAAACATTATTTGCAGGCACTGTTAAATTCAAAATCATTCTGTAGGACATTTTTAGGGAGTTTATTTTCCCTATTTTCTACAAGATTGTTCTTTTTTATACTTGAGATTATGAAATTTAATGTTATTTTGCGGAATTTTTTGTTAGTTTAGCGGAAATGATGAAATTGCAACTATTTAATAAAAAAAATCAAATTTCCAATTATGAATAGCTGTATATTCTAAAACATGGGTTATTCATCATCAAGGAATTTTAAAAACTCCTTGCAGTTAACGGAAATCCAAAGTCAATAGTATAAATTTTCTTTAACGCCAAGTAAATTGTTTTAAAACTTCAACAAAAATGTGAATTTTCTTTGAAAAAAGGGCTGAATTAACTGCCACTTAAAGCTTTAACAGAGCTAAAAATATGAAAATAACTATCCACCTACGATTCCAAGCAGAAGTCTGGCTGATACGGTTGTTAGAGCACCGGCTTTAAGTTTTGAAAAACGCGGGTTCGAATCCTGTTGTTGGATGTTGTTATTGCAACTTGTGCGGCATTTTGCTTTTCGGATGTTTTTTAAAGTTATGCCTATGAAATTCAGTATTTCCTTTAATTTTACTCCTTTTTCGAAACCGAAATTATTATCAGACAAATTTAAAATAACTTTTATTCCAATTTCCTTCTAATAAATGCATAAGTTCTAAATTAAAAAGTTTAAAAGCTGTTTTTTAAAAGCACTCTTTTACTAGTGTGTAGTAGTAAAAAAGTAGAACTGTTTATATATATATATATATAATTACATTTATTTTCTGCATTTTAGTCATTAATTTATATTTCATTATTACAAACAAAATGCGTTATATATTCAAAGTGTGCTGATTTGTTCTCAAATTCACTAATAGATGGCGCCATCCGTATTGAATGTTTAATTGAATTTATTGATTAACTGATAATTAAACCCTAAAAATATTAAAATATTGTATACTCATCTAAAATTGACAAGTGTGCAAAATAACAGAATGGAAAATACCTGTAAATAACGTTTTATCCATTGCTACAGTACTTACAAATAACTTATAATTCGTAGTTACTGTACCTGCAAATAACGTTTTATTCGTAGGTTCAGTACCTGCAAATAACGTTTTATCCACAGGTTCAGTAGCTGCAAATAACGCTACCCTTATTTTATTTCAACAAACAACACAAATAGAAGTAAAAATTGAAACTTACAATGTGTAATTGTTACGCATTTTTTGGGTTGAAACTTGTTATTATTGAAACGATTATTTTCGTTCAAATGTATATACTTGGATGAAGCATTATTGCGTGCAACAATATGAAAACTCTTTAAATATTAAGGATTCGATCACAAATTTCAGTGCGAATATTGCGAGATTTCAGCCATTAACATCCTGCTTATAGGACAGTTACATTTCTCTTTCTGTGCCAAACCGGATGCACTCCATTGCTTCTTTTTTTTGCTTTGTCTGTAAATTCAATAGGTCTTCTCAACCTGTAAAACAATTATCAAAAGGTATGTAACACCAGTTAGCCAGATTTTGAAGCCAAAATAACATCAATTTTATTTTTTAAGATTCTTTTGAGTTATTTTTGAGGAAATACAAAGTGTTAGTAAATAATTTTATTTTTAAAATATTAATAAATTATTAAATTATAAATATTAATTAGTATTTACAAAATTTAATTAATAATTATCATTTTAAACATAATTGAATATTAATTGACAAGTATTACTATTATTGGCGTGCCAGCGCGGTGGTTAGAAGTACCGGTTTGGTACATATAATCAACAATGACGGTTGAAATCGCCTTTTTGAGAAGGTTTTGTTTCAAACTAATAATTAACTAATTAAACTAATAACTAATAAATATGAAATATAATAATAAATATAATTAAAAAATAAATATTATAAATAATAAATATAATTAAGTAATAAACTTAAAAAAATTACTAATTAACTAATAATAATAATACATTCAAGAAATAAAATAAACAAAGAGAAGGTTGCATTTCCTAGCCTGATTCAGGTCAATAATAATATACAAAATTAGCAGCATTGTTTTACGCAGAGATGGAAACATTCCGGTACATTTGCCGCTTTGGTACATCTATCGACATCAACGGTTGAAACTAAGAATCTGGGACGCACTGTAGGTTCATAAGTTTTCACTAATATGCAATGTAAAGTTTACTTTAATTATTAGTACTCTCGTTTTACGTGCCGGGGGGGATGGATAGGTGGGACCTTGAGAGTCATTTTGATTTCTGTTCCTCCTTAGCTTTGGCGACTTTGCTAAGTAGAGTGTGTTCCAGCTTCTGAATTTCAGTTACGTACTTGCATTCGTGACTTGGCTAAGATTAGTTAGGTTTAGTCAGGTTAATTACATTAACCTCCCATTTTCAAGCAACACGAGGGCTCACTAATGCGAGTAAGTTAAGACGAGGGCAAGTAATGGATTGCAGCTGTAAAAGTACTCAGTTTTTTCCTTAAAGGTAGGACTCGGTGGGATGGACAGGGTTGGTTTTTAATATATAGTGGTAGAAAACTTTTTACTTATACCGCCGGATTTCATTGCGTGCGGTCTCCTTGGTGTAACGTTACGCGATTTCAACTGCTGCTTTTTCAAATGGGGAATAGCCCTTATTAGCTTAGCTGGCGGGTTTTGGTTGGTGGGAGCCTTTTTTGACGAGTTTTATTATTATTTTTTTTTAAACATACAAGCGAGGGAAAAAAATAGACAAAAAGGAAATTTCGATTTCTTCGCATGATTAAGGTCAATAGTAAACAACAAAAATTAGATTAGTCATAATATCTATCAACAGTTATTTTCTCTTTGTGACAGATATGGATTTATTTAGGAGTATCGTATTGCTTTTGGTGGATAATAAATGTTGTGGAATTTTCTAATGTTATCATCAACCTTTCTTTATTGGTTTTCCAAAGTAATAATTTAAAATTTATTGTTTTCACCACTTCTTTAAAAGAACAGTTAAATGAAAGTTTTAGTATAGAAAATCTAATCAATTTATGAAATTTTTTTTGTTGGAACTTCAGTCAATTTTATATTCAGTGGAATTATTTTTAGGGTTAGTAAATTGGAACTTTAGTCAAATTGATATTCTTGACTAATGAAATTTTCTGCTTATGCTATTTAAAAAGTCGTTATTAATTTCATTCAAAATTTGAACCCTAACCTTCACAAAATCTTTTTTCAGTTTTTGGAGATAACTTGACGTTGTAATAAAAATGAAATTATTAATTATCATCAAGATAAAATATTTTCCTTGCATGATTTTCTGTTTTAATATTTTATTTACTCTAAAGGTTGACACTAAAATTTTTTTAAGGCTTGGATCCACAAATATTTCTATTTAGAAAGACATAAATTATGGATCCAAATGTATTTCAGTATTCCTCTTTGAACTCTAGATTTTTTTAATTGCTAAGATTTTTTTGTTTTAAAACAAAGAATTCTCAATTGCTTAGAAAATTTCCTTTCCTCTGCCATTGTGTGTTAAGAAAACTCTCGCCGCTGTAAGACTCGAGAATCCATCCCTCAAGAACCCCAGTTTTTGGAGATAACATTCCTTTCTCCTTTTTGGAATGGTCCTGCCGTTTAGAATTTACCATAGCTGCTGTATTTTGGGCAAAAGATCGGCCACCTGCCGTTGAACTCTGGCCTGTTTCCTGTCAAAAATTAATATTTGTCGGTAATATTAATATTCAGGTGCAGACACTTTCAGCTTACTTAAAAAAGATCCCAAAACGCGCGGATTAGAGACTGATTAGTTAGCGCCAGTTAAATTTGCTCATTTGTTGGCGCACTATTTTTAGGGTTAGTATAAATTTCGGTTTTTCAACAAATCAAACCCTTTTATTTTGGCGAGATAATAAACTTTTGGCTCATTCGGAGGTTTGCAGAGGGGAACATCCGAATTTTTTTGAGGGATGTGAAAGTTGAAAAGATACGCGCTAAAACTTTCGTCGACGATATCGGCATGTTGGCAAGGGCAGATCCAGGAAGACTCTGGGGGCTCCCCCCCCCCCCTTCGTGTCTTACTTCTATAGCGATCGTCTGAAATGCTATGTATTGAATTTTTTTTAACTTTTCTTTCAGAAAGATAATTACAATTAAGTAACAGGTCAGATACAATTGCATATTATATCTGTCAGATGCAAGTGCATAAAGAGAGGATCCCCCCCCCCAGAATGGCGAGCAAATTGACGGGGTTTTTTTCTGTTTTGTTTTTTTCGTTGTATTTCAGGGAGTGACTAGCGATAATTCAAGTTGCAAAGCTTTCTAGGGTACTCACTAATTGCCCAAGTAAGCAACTACTGCATACTGATACGGCTCTGAGACATAATTTCTAGACGATCAGCGGGGAAAGGAAAGTTCCTATTAAGAAACAACTAGTTATAAATGAAATAAATTTTTAAACTTAAATCTTCGATTAGATATATTGAGTTGTAAAAGGTAGTTGTAAATTGTATAAAGGTTAGAAATATGTTAAACACACATGCGAAGATTCAAGCTTAAAACATATAAATTTGAGGAAAATCCCTCATCTTTTGGTTTCTCTTCGACAGCAACTGAAAATCATTTTGCTTAAATGTCAATAATCTTTCTGCATCGTAATAGGGTTCAACTGGAATTTTTATACAAATTGTCCTATATATATATACGGGCTTCGAAATGATAAAAGAAAAATTATGCTATGTTCCGCACATGCGCAGTTAAAAATTATTTACTACAAATACTCACATTTCCTTGAAGATTCAAAGAATTTACTTTTAATGTAATTTTCCGTTAAAACACCCAAGGACGAAAAGTCATGGGATACTCCTTAATATCGTGCGGGACCTCCATTTGCCCGGCGAAGTGCAGCAACTGGACGTAGCATTTATTCAACAAGCCGTGGGAAATACAATCGTGTGATCTCACATTTTACAGTGAATATTTGGTCATGAGGGGAACGGCCAGAAAATGATGAAGAAGAAAATGATTTGGGCCCACTCTGTTTCACAGAAAGCTGATAATGATCTGCAACTTTCGAATCTTCAAATAGTTTTATTGAATTTTATGAAGTTTGAATATGCTGAATTCCATACATATTTATAAATAAAATACATAATTTAATTTGCAGTTCGACGATTACTATTGCAATGTTAAAGTTTAAAAAATATACCAGTTTGTGTCAAAAACTCATCATTTTGTTTCTCTTAAGAGACCAGCAGAAATTCGACTAGCTGAAAGGCCGATATTTTTCTAATTCTTAATGGTATTCGACTGGAGTTTCTATATAAACTTTTTTTTCCTGCCTCATATCTGACTTCCAAATTATAAAAAAACAAATGTTCCACACTTGCGCAGTAAAAATTATTTACTACAAGTACTCAAATTTTCACTAATATTCAAAGTTTAAACCTTAAATTTTAATACAATGCTTCGCGAACATATTGTCACGTATTCTGTAAGTTTCGTATAATTTGGTTGAAAACTCTTATTTTATAAGAAAGAAACATGCGGAAAAATTTGAGATTTTTTAAAAAAACCTTTATATCTTCCGGATATGCATGATATCCTTACCAAAATGCGTGTAAGTTTTGTGCACAGCAAACAAAACCATTGATGAAAGTTTCAAATCATTATCAGCTTTCAGTGGAACTGCGTGAGTCCGAATCATTTTTTTCTGCATCACTTTCTGGTCGGTCCACTCTTGACTTTCCCGGACAAAAAGAGGTCCTACACGATATGAGGAGGTATTCCATGACTCTTGGCATTTCAGTATATATTGTCACTCATTCTGTAAATTTCGAATAACTTGGTAATATTATAACAAACACCGTAAGGTAAAAATTGGGGGATTCTTTTTAAAAAAATCATTTATATCTCCTCGAATATACGTATGTATACATAAAATCATAGCAACCAGAAAGCAAAACCATTGATGAAAGTTACAAATCATTATTAGTTTCTGTGAAACGGGGTGAGCGAAAATCATTTTCATCTTCATTACTTTCTGGTTGGTTCCGTGAATGCTCTCGTAACCGAATCGGATCCTACGATTATACCTCCCACGATTCTCCGCAACTGATTGTGAACCATTGTGCTCATAGTAACCCCATTATATTTTTCGAATTATACTTAACTTTTGGACACAAGAGTTTATCGGACGATGTTAACAGTGAAATAAAGGTAGCAAACGACTAAAGAAAATGTTCCTTCAAGCAATGCTGAAGGATACTTCATACGATTAATACCTATACAATTGATGATTTTATGTCCAAACTTCAGTCAATGTTTAACCCAGACTTTTACTGGATTTTACCTCTGGAAGGCTTTATACCATCGAAGAAACAACCAATCCGACTATTAAAATCCGAATGTATGTATGTCCGGCTATCTTCTCAAGAACCGCTGAACGGAGAAGCGCGCGGAAAGTACCAAAAGATGGGGAATAATCCAAGGAATCCATTTTGACCATTTAAATTCCGAAATTTCAATTAGTGAAAAAGATATTAATTTAAAACTAATTTGCAACAATACTTTTCATTTTTGCAGCGCAATTCAAACCGTTTTCATTGTTTAAAAAAATATTTACTTGCCTGTTTCTGTTTCATTGTTGAAAGTAGCAATAATACATATGGATCCCTAAACAATGCAATATGGATGGCGTTGTGTGCTGGTTTTGGTAGTTGATACAAAGAAACATAGAAATCAAAATCGTTCAAATAGGGTTTTTACTAAAGATGTTTTTTTCCGAAATATTTTACTTTGAGAGTTCATGTATGCACTGCATCTCGCTTCATACGTATATAAACTGGAGGAGGGCATATGAAAGAACATGGATCTCGAGCAACGCAGAGTTACCTCCTTCCCTCCGTACTAAAGTTAGACAAAAAAATAATTCCGGAATCCAATTGACCACTGCATCTCATTTCGCCACGACACAGTATATTTTTTTACAAATCCTCCTCCACTACACCCCTGATCACGTGACCTTATTTCTCCTCTCCGCCAGAGAATGACGCATTATTCGAGATAGCCCATGCAACACCGGGCCACGCAGCTAGTCTACACTATTAAAATTCGACTGCATGTATGTATGTGCGGCTATCTTCTCACGAACCGCTGAACGGAGAAACGCGCGGAAAGTACCAAAAGATGGGGAATAATCCAAGGAATGCATTTTGACCATTTAAATTCCGAAATTACAATTAGTGAAAAAGATATTAATTTAAAACTAATTTGCAACACTACTTTTCATTGTTGCAGCGCAATTCAAACCGATTCTCTGGCGGAGAGGAGAAATGAGGTGTCTAACTTCAGTACGGAGGGAAGGAGGTAACTCTGCGTTGCTCGAGATCCATATTTTTTCATATGCCCGCCTCCAGTTTATATACGTATGAAGCGAGATGCAGTGCATACGTGAACTCTCAAGGTAAAATCTTACGGGAAAAAAATATCTTTAGTAAAAACCCTATTTGAACGATTTTGATTTCTATGTTTATTTGTATCAACTACCGAAACCAGCACACAACGCCATCCATATTGCATTGTTTAGGGATCCATATTGTATTATTGCTACCTGTATTCAGTAGTTGTTAGTCGCAACGTACCTCAACGAGGGTTTTTATTGCTGTTGTTTATTACATACCGTTTATAAACGTTTGTTTGAAAACTGGTTATTTTGAGCGGTTATAACCGTCAGGTTAAACTGGAGGTGAAAAAAACTGAATAACCAAAAACCGGTTATTTTCGCAATAACCCCCATTCCTAGTTCCACGTAAACAACAACAAACTCATCACCTAAGGACACTCCGATCGCCTGCATCACCTATTTCCGGGCCGCGGGGGTTCAAAATGAGACTCCCCGTCTCAGGGGCGGCTCGTGCATAGTGACTATGGTACTGCAGCATACCCAGCTTTTTCCCATTATGTGAATTTAATCAATTTATATTATTTCTCATTTAATACTTAAATCTATCATCAATCTAACCAGAATTTACATTAAACGATTTCGATCTTCAAATAAACCGCGAGTAAAAACTGAGGCAGAAAACTGAGTTCCCATCTTATTTTTTCACTACCCGAAGATTATGCGCAGAGGAAAAAGTAACAAGTAACTTGAACTGTGGAGCGTTGCAGCGCCAAATTCCGCCTGCGCGCATGCGTAGTTACAGAGCGCAAGCTTTCCCCTTCCTTCTCCTGTCACGTTTTCAAGCTGAAGGGGGAACTGTGAGATCCGCAGCACCAGACAAGCTAGAAACGGAGTTATAAACATTTTTGCAGAACGGAAATTTTTTTCGGGAGCGAGCCAAATCATTGAAAATAAGTAAAGAAATAGAGAATAATTAACTATAAATAAAAATTTAATTGACCCCCCCCCCAATATTCTGTGCCATCCTATTTAGGATCTTGATTCATGGTTTAACAAGCCACAATTTCGAATAAAACACGCTTCGCTACAAGAAACAGAATTTCTGAAAGAATATTGAGAAGGGTATTCCCATTTTAAAATATCACAGTTCACCTTTAGATATATATACGATTGAATAAATTACTCTTTGTTTCTTGTCATCTTGGCAATTCCCGTTACTGCATACTACAACAGAACTTGAAGTCTGCCTTTTAACATAAAAAAAATTATAAAATATTTTCCGTCGCACTCAATTTGAATCAGGATAGGTTATATGTATCTGTTTTGATTTCAAAGAGTAAAGCTTTTTTTAAATCGTCATGCATCAAGGTCAATGTTTTTAATCTTTCCGCTGGAAACCAAATAAGAAGAATAGGTTTTATTTTTTAAAGTAATTTTTAATGATACTAATAAATAATATTCGCTTATTCTTATTTTATATGAAGCTATGCCATAACATTTTTGCTTCGTAATTGATAAGAAAATTATTCTATACTGTCATTTTATTGTTCAGCCGCAGCTGTGTGAATCTTTATAAATGTAGTAGGGAATATAGGAAAAGGAAATGGGAAACAAATTTTGAATTTTAATATTTTATTAAAATTAATTTGTTAAAATACTTACTTATTAGAAGAGAAAAAATGTAATGAGTTAATTCATTGAATATGTAACTACTCAAAGTTAATGAAAAAAAGACACAAAATGTAATTGGTACAAATATACCTCACTGCACAGTGAAGGATTAACCACTTAACTAGTTATCCCGAGTTTACTCGTGCATCGAATTATGGCATTTTTTCACTTATAGTCTGAAATTACGCCATTCGTAGCCGTTATAATTCGATACAAAAAATGAAAATTAATTCATTAACAAGTGCTCTATGGACTCTTAATTGAATCATCACGACAACACATTCCCAAACCAGAAAGTATCATCCAATTAGACAGTAGAGAATATACATTAATTAAGTGATTAAAAGTCGCAGCACCCCCAAGATTACTTAACACGAGCCGCCACTGCCCCGTCTGCTCCGAATTCCTCTGGTTTCGAGAAAGCTTCACACACACACTCCTTCTTCCACGTAACTACACTAATCGCATTTCAGCATTTATGGACCTTCAGTCTAAATGGATTTGAATTGAAGTTAGATTTTCAAACTTTCGACCACATCATTCCAATTCTCGTCGGAATTTCGCATTGGCGACCGGTTTTGGCGCCATGCGACCGAATTTGCACGGTGTGGAGTGATCGTGATTGTTCAGCTACAGCCACGGTTGAATGATCCAAAGATCTCAAATTTGAGAGCTGATACTACAGACGATCGATCATTCACGTAACCCAGGGCACTTGAATCTATTGGCGGGTATCAAATGTCCTGAAGTTGGACAAAACACATCATTACCAGACTTCACCATTAATTGACGTCCATGAAACTGTCCCATTTCCATGGTCTCGAATACAAAAATTAATTTTAATAAATACTCTGATTAGATGGGCTTAGAAGAAATTTCCAGAAACGGAATTTAAATATGTATTTATAGAATTATGTAGCTATATTGCTTCAGGCACTCAAAATTTCCTTTTTTTTTCATAAATCCAGACTGGGGAAAAAATTAGAATCAGCCACGAGTGAAACTGAATGCTTCAGTTCCTTTGCGTGTAAATGATAAAAGCCGTTTGAAATCATTTTCTGCCTGGCAATCCCTTGAATCTTTCGAAGAAACGCAACTGCCAAGAGATATTCTTAACGGCACCTGTCCTCCCCTTTTATATAATATATCGGCGGAAATAATGGTCGCATGGAAATTTCTTGCTTTCGCTACATTATGAAAGCGTAATTCATTTTCCCCAAATTGTCACTTTGGGAAGTGTTAATCCTGTAAGCTAAAGGTGTAAGCAAATAATGTACGTAGTGCATCTAAATGGGCCTTCAAATATTAAAGCAGCGACAGTGCTCTCTCTTAGTATACTATACATTATCTTATACTTACATGATACAGCACGTTTTGTGTTTAATTTTGTAATACAGCGAAGATAATCAAGATCGCTTTTTTGGAATAGCACCTCTTCCCATTGTCCAATTGGAGCAAATGTACGTAGTGTATTTAAATGGGACTTCAAATATCAAACCAGTGAGAGTGCTCTCTCTCTACTATACCTATACTTACATGAAACGTTGCGTTTTGTGTTTAATTCTGTAGTGCAGCGAAGAGAATCAAGATTGCATTTTGGAATAGCACCTCTTCCCATTGGCCAATTGGAACAAATGTAGGCAGTGCATTTAAATGGGTTTTCAAATACGAAGCTAGTGAGAGAGCTCTCTCTTAGTATACTATACCTATACTTACACGATAGGATGCGTTTTGTGTATAATTCTGTAGTACAGAGAAGAGAATCGAGATTGCGTTTTTGAATAGCACCTCTTCCATTTACCAATTTGGTACAAAATTTTAAGTAGATCTATATTTTAGTGCCACGACCACTGACCAAATTTCATACATCTAACTCTTTATCTAGCTTTTTTTAAGTTATTGTGTTCATATACGCAGGCACATACAAATAAAATATACAGTCTACCCGTTTGTGATCAGACACAGACCTACAATTGTAGGGTAAAGATTACATATACAAACACATCCATGTGGCTTTTTGCGTTTATGAATGATCGATTTCATATACGTATGAAAAGACAGATCACGAGTCCATCCGTTGACAGATTTAGTCCAAATTTTATACAGATCTGCAATTCTAGTAATAAAGCGATGCGCAAAATTGCATCCATATAGCTCGCTGCGTTGTTGTGTTATCATGTTCGTAGGTACAAGCATGAGCAGTCAAACAGATTTCCCTTTGACGTATTTCATTTAAAATCCAATAGAAATCTACAGTTTGGATGTTAAGATCTCAGACAAAAATTCATACATCTAGCTCTTCGAATTTCCGAGTAATCATGTTCACAGACAGACATAACATCATCTTTTTTTTTTTGTCTCAAGCAGGCCTAAAACGTGGATGTTCTTCAAAATATCGAGGTCGAATTTTTTACGAATACAGTACTTTGTCTTTGTATACTTCTTATACTAGAAAGTTAAAAAATTAATAATAAACAATTATCATGCTGCTGAAGCCCAACTTTCAGAAGGAAAACTTTTTTTTCTACGTGGATACATTGTTCATACGATAATGTTTTTAAGATACATTATTCAAGCCGTCATACTTTCTGTAAATTGATGCAAAAATAGATGCTCTACAGACCAGATCATTGAATCTAGTGTTACCAATTTGTCGAGAAGTTACTTCAAGGGTAGCAGGTACTCACTAAGAAAAGGATTTTTTTAAATTTTAATTAAATAAAAATTAATCAAAATTTTAAAGTATTCCTCAATATCTTCCGAGAATATTATCACACAAAATCTATTTTAACAATTTTATTTCAGTGTAATATTTTATTTCATTTTAATAATTCTTTCAAAATTTATTATGAAACGGGTAATGCAATAGATTTTTACTATTCATTCGCTATTCAAATGTTGAGTAGTCTGTTTAATCGCGGAGTCGGCTTTCACAGTATAACCCTTAATTAAAAAAATTAATAAATTTACTTTTCATATTTATTTATTTTTAAAGAATTGATTGCAGTGGCGAATCCAGGATTGTTGTCGGTTGCGCTAGAGTCATAAAAATTTTGTATTGCCGGGACGTCATGGCTGATGTGAGTGAAAACATTTTAACTTTACTCAACTGACAATAAGAATCACAAAGCACACTATAATACTTTTGATAATTTAATTTTTAAAAAATGACGGGAGGCTGTCTTTTTCAAATAGCCGCTGATGTTAAAGGCGTAGGACAACTTTACTCGCGTGACTCTTTTGTTTCTCGAAGTTTCTCGTATTCTCTTTGTTACTCGTGATACTCTTGTTTCCCGAAGTTACTCGTGATTCTCTTTTGTTTCTCAAAGTTATTCTCAATTCTCTTCTGTTTCTCTGAAATACTAATGCATGGAAAATTGGCGAAATAAAATGAAACTAAGGTTACAATGAAAATTGTTTCATTTCTTAATAAAATATATTGCAATGTCAATTCTTTTGTTTTGAATTCTTAACTTCTCTATATCTCGTTGACGTTTCCTTTGTAAATTTACATTTGGAGCCATTATTGTATTAAATTTGCCGAAACAAAATTTTCAACTTGATCACGAAATCTCTCTCGAGAAAACGTGGCAAGCGAGAACGTCAGTAATTGTGCGCGCGCACATCATTTTTGCGTGTGACGTCAGCAATTCATGCGTATTTTTGCCCAACTTTGCGACTCAGTAGTCGCTGAACTACAATTCCGATTTTTATTTTTTTTGTAACTTCTGTTGTTACCCTTTATCTCTAAAATAAGACATTAGTTATGTTTTTAACATATGTAGCTACCGAGATATAGAGGATCTCCCTTGCAACGCTTTTTGTGGCGTTTTAGTGTGTGAATCAAATTCCTTCCGGAGACCCCAATGGGAGGAACGTAGTCCTACGTTAAAAATGAAATAAATAGCCAAAATATGTTTTCGACCGCGTCAACGCTGCAAGTACGAGAGGAATGACTACAAAAACAGGAAAATTTTTGAGCCTGTCCAGCCATAAAGCAATTTTGGCACGTTTTATTTTTAAAAAAAGAGATTAAAAACAAACAGATGTAGCGATGTGAAAAAAAAAGCACCCCACCCCCGGATTTGTACTGCTTGATTGAGTACTTTTGTTTCAAATTTAACAGAAATATCTGGCATTTTGTATTATTTTGTTATAATTTTATGAATTTAAAAAGTTTATTTTCAAACTAGGGCAAAAGAGAATAAAAACGCAGACGGTAAAATAAATCATGCTTTTTGACATGACAG
Source organism: Araneus ventricosus (assembly GCA_013235015.1). NCBI lineage: Eukaryota > Metazoa > Arthropoda > Arachnida > Araneae > Araneidae > Araneus > Araneus ventricosus. The sequence continues at coordinate 2,862 of BGPR01001300.1, read as the reverse complement.
CATTGTCATGCAACGATGATTCGGACTAGAGGTTACAATTTCCTTTGATGTGTATGTATGAATTATTTGACAAAAGTACAAAAACCAACCATTCAAAGCAGGTGCGAAAAAATTCAGAGATAAAAATGATGGCTTGGAATTTAAAATAATAGACAAACCCAGTATTCGTACTGGAAGAAAATAAATTAATTTTCAAAGTAATTACTGTTTAGGAAATAAATTGTCTTTGACGGGCGTGATGGATTAAAGATTTGTAGTTAGTTTTACCATCATTAATTTAATCACGATAAAAATGTATTAATACGTAAATTTTCAAAAACAAAGGTATTATTTTAGCAAGAAAAAGAGAAATGAATATACAGGTACCCGAATTTTATCTTTGCAAACAGCTTGATGCATGTTTACACCACTATCGGAATTCACATTTCAACATTAAACGTTTCCTTGCCTAAAATTAATAGCCTGTTCGTTACGATGGACAGCTACGAGAAAATAAAATTTCTTAAGAAAATAAGGAGTGCACCAATCATGAAAAGAGCAGAAACACCGGAAGATGATGGAGATGATCAAAATAATAAAGTAAAAAAAGCAAAAAGTTATAATGTGAAACAAAATTCTGCTAAGAAAGCAATGAGTGCAACGAATGTGAGAAGAGATGAAAGCTCAAAAGATGAAGATGATTATAAAACGGAACATCCAAAGATAAAAATAAAGGAGTTTTTCATAGCTTTAAGGCCAATTCTGAAAGATTTGAAGAAGAAATGGAGGGAAACCAGCGGGAGTGGTCTCCCCTAAACTTTCTCGTATACTCCTAACACATGTAGAGAAAACTAGAATAATAAAAGACGTCAAATAAACTTCCGTCGCAAGTAAACCAAAGTTGGAACCACGCGTGGTTTGAAGGATCAAAACAAATTCAAATCCCCTGCGCATTCTTTTGCGCAACAGGACCTGGCGGGCGAGACTCCCTAAATATTTGCTTTCTTACAAAATCGCGCCAGAATTGGTTTTTGGCAAACTGCCAAGTTTCGGAGTCCCTTCTTTTCACATGTCACCAGTAGGCATGCGCAGGCAGTTAGTTTCAAAACTGAACAAGTATGCGATTATACAGACCGACAGACAGTCAACCCTTCGACGGATTTGGCCCAAAATTTTATACGGACCTACAATCATGACGATAAAACTGTGTACCAAATTTTATCCCTCTAGCTATTCAAGTTTTTGAGTTATAGCGTTCGCATGACCGCGGACGTACAGATTGACAGACTTCCCGTTGACAGATTTTGTCCAAAATTTGATAGAAACCTACAAATTATGTTTAAAGACCACATACAAAATTTCATCCCCGTAGCTCTAATAGTTTTCGAGTTATCGTGTTCACAGACAGACAGACAGACAGACAGACACACAGACAGACAGACATAATTCCAAAATTGTGTTTTTCGGACTCAGGAAGGTCTAAAACGTGGAGATTCGTCAAAATCTCGAGTTCGAATTTTTTGACGATTACAATACTTTCTCTTTGTATACTTCGTATACGAGAAAGTAAAAATGAAGCCGACTTTTCGACAATAATATGCTTCGACTCGCCCGCTTTTCGAACAACTGAAGGTAGCAGAGAAGATGTCCAATGGGAAATAAATCGTGATCCTTATTCCATGCCAAATCGCCTTCCAAATGTCGTAAACTCGCAAAATGTTCTCAATGTGATGGCAAATGAAATATATGGCAATGAATTAGTAGCTGACTCCATAAGCAATGATGCAAGATCCGATTCAAAGAATCGGCAAAATAATGGATGTTTCATAATAGATAATGTTGAACAAAAATTAATTCCACCCAGTGAATTTCGTTTCGCTTCTCCTGAAATCCCGATAAAAGGCAAATCAGATGGCAATGAATTAGTAGCTGACTCCACAACCAATAATGCAAGATCCTATTCAAGGAATCAGAAAAATAATGGATGTTTCACAACATATAATCTTTAACAAATCTTCATGCTACCCAGTGAATTTCGCTTCGATTGTCCTGAAATCCTGATAGAATGTCAAATGGATGATAATGCATTAGCTGCTGACTCCATAACCAAAGATGCAAGATCCGATTCAAGGAATCAGCAAGATAATGGATATTTCACAACAGAAAAACCTTCAACAAAACTTTATTCTATCCAGTGAATTTCGTTTCGGTTGTCCTGAAGCCCTGATAGAACGTCAAATGGATGATAATGTATTAGCTGCTAACTCCATAACTAATGTTATAAGATCGGATCTTATAACTAATGTTATAAGATCCGATTCAAAGAATCAGCAAGGTAATGGATGTTTCATAACAAATAATGTTGAACAAAACCTTATTCCATCCAGTGAACTTCGTTTCAGTTCTCCTGAAATCCTGATAGAAGGCAAATTAATTGACAATGAATTAGTAGCCGACTCCATAAACAATAATGCAAGACCCAAATCACGGAATCCGCAAGATAATGGTTGCTTCACAACAGAAAATCTTGAATCAACACCTCTGATATCTTTCATCAGCAGAAGGAAGAAACCGAAATCCAACGACAATATTTTTCAAACATCTTTCACGTCAACTTCGAAGATAATATGGATTTAGAAGAAATGGACAATGATATGAATGCATCTGAGATTCTCTTGGGAAACGAACAAAAAGAACTGCGAACTTTCGTTATGAATATTAAGAAAGAGACATACCAATACTTGCATTTTAAAGATGACATAGCAATGAGATTAGAGATATTTTTATGGCATATGTTGCATTGAAGACGAACTGAAAATCTGGTCGTGTTATCCAGCAATAAAGTTTTAATAAAAGAGTGTTAAAATAGGCCATCAAACTCAG
>BGPR01001299.1:252802-271252 GCA_013235015.1 Araneus ventricosus | reverse complement strand
TAAGAAAATTCCATTCTCGATTTCCAAATGATTATCAGCTCTTATTTCAATTTTAGATGAAAAAATGCTCTAACATACACATTGCGTTTTCTAATTTATATCTGGGTCGAATTCGTTAGCAAACTGTCCAATAATATGCTCTGTAGCAAATTGAAGGAACCACAAACATTAATATATATTATTATTATAGAAACCGACGTTTATTTCATTTATTTGTTGTCTACAATTTTAAAAGCTCCCCATTCCCTACATTCGAATGATTACAAAGATTCATCTTTCAAATGATTGTAAGGCACTAATTAAAATTTTAAAGTTTAAATACAAAATATTCTGTTTGAAGCACATTGTCATTTTCAAATTTCTATTTGTATCGAATTTGTTAGCACTAATGTCCATCAATATGCTCTGCAGAAGACAAAAAGATAGAAATATAAACATTAGCGTTGATTAAGTTTAATTAGTTGTTATTGATTAGTTGATTAGTTTAATTGCTATATGGAATTTTAAAAATTTCCCATTCCCATTTACCATTTTATATCTGTGTCGAATCGAATCGATTTGTAATTTAGCTCTATGTGCAATAATATGTTTTGTAGAAAGCAAACGGTTGAAAACAAACTTTTATTATTATCATAACATTTTTATTTATTTATTTGCTATCTAAAAATTTCCCGTTCTCTATACTCATCTAAAATCACCATAAGAATCCCGATGCCGAAAGCAAACAACAATTCTGTATCTCAAGTCCCATATTACTCCATCCAATAGGATAATTCAATAAAAATTTAATTTTAAATTATATTAAGAAATTGCCCTTACATGCACAATGTCATTTTCTAATTTATATCACTGTCGAATTCGTTAGCTCTATCCGCACAATTTGTTCTGTAGAAGACAAGTCGATAAATACACAAACACTAACGCTTATTATTATTATTATTATTTAATCCAACATTTATTTGCTGTCCAGAATTTTAAAAAATCCTATTCACTACTTCTAAATGGTTATAAGGATCTATTTAAAATTCAAAAACTGCTATAGCACGCACGAAGCATTTTTCCAATTTATATCTATAGCAAATTTCTTAGCTTTACATCCATCAATTTGTTCTGACGAACTCAAATAGATAGCAACACAAACATCAAACGTTTATTATTATTCTAGATTCCGATGTTTATTTTATTTATTTGCTTTCTAGAACTTTAAAACTTCCCATTCTCTGTACTCATCTAAAATCAACTTACTGTTCCACTGAAGAATTCAATCATTTTTGTTTAATAATTCTGTATATCCCAAAGTTGTTGCCGAAACAATTTTTGTTTAATTTCTAATTTAATAAAAATCTAAATAAAATTTCAAATATGAAAAAGACTCTTATATGCACTTTACCATTTATATTTTTGCCTAATATATTCGTTCTATAACCAACAATCTGTTCTATAGAACGCCAACAGATGAGGACACAAATTTAAACTTTAATTATTACTAATATAAGAGCCCAGATCTGTCTCTCGGTAACGCTCTGACGTCACCAACAATAAAACTCGCGCCATAGCGCTGCGAGATGTTAAACAGCATTACTTTATTGTTAGAGAACCTAAATTTCAGTAATTTTAAATTTAAAAGAGTAATTGTCTTTCTAATTTCAAATTTAATAGCTCTAAAATAGTGAAATAAAATTTGCTATCAATTGATATAAAATTCATCTCCCTATGATCAATAGTTCCCGAGAAATTTTAAATTATATAAATCATTTTTTAATAGAAAGTAGTAAATTATGTTAGTGGTATATAGTGCCGTTACACAGTTTGGACGCCACGATGCATCTGATTATTTATTGCAATCTTGATGATGTAATTTGATAATATTTTTTGGCAAGTGTTTTGTTTTGATTAGAATTTCGAAAAAGAATTCCTTTGAAATTTTAACTTTTGACTTACGTTTGACAAGCGAGAATTTCATGGTTATTGAATTATAATAAAATTGTTAAACAACGTTAAAATACTTCACGCGGAATGAAGAGGTTTTTTGAATAAAGAAATATGTAAATAAAAATATATTTCCTGTCATAAAACATACGTTTATTTTATTTCTTTACAATCAACGTTAAACATTTGACTGGCATATATATCTATTTAAACACGCGAAATTTGACGGGAAATCTCTCAAATGAGGAGGCAATTTGCACCCGTCATACCATGACGGGCGATTTTCTAGTTATTATAGAATAATAAATAAATTTATTTATTTGCTGTTTAGAATTTTAAAAACTCTATACTCATCTGAAATTACCTTAAGGATACCACTGGCGAAAGCAGACATTAACCCCGCATCTCTCGTCCCATATTTTCCCATGCCGGTCCCACCTTTGTCCCGGATATCTTCGTCTAAAATATTGCATTAGAAGGCCTCCATTAGGAGACGTGAGTTGTGAGCTTTTGTCTCATTAGAAGAGCGTCTAATGGAGAAGGCGCTAACTTTATTAGAGGGACGAAGCTCAAATGTCAGGCATAATGAAGTGAGGCAGGAATATAGAGTTGGATAATTGGGGCGGAGATTTTTCCCTCGTATTTCCCTTTTTTTCCCTTTCTTTCTTTAGTGAAAGGAAATGGGTAAGAGTTTGATTATAAGGCTCGAGTTTTTCAAGCCAACTGTAAGTGATCTTTACTGATCCTGGATGTAGTCAGAGAATGAAAAGGGGAGTAATACTAATGGGAAAGGGTAATCAATACCTATCTCACTCTGGTCTCTTTTAGAACTTTGGAACAGGTGTGACGAGGTTCCGTTAATAAGAATGTATGCGAACGCGATGTGATTCGTGCGATTTGACTTAGCATCATACGTAACTAATAAAATCAACTGATTATTTATTGCAGCAACACCAGCAGCAAAATGAAAAACACATCATACTTAGATAACAGGAAAAACTTATTCAAAATAACAAACAGAAAAATTCCAGCAACGTAATATATGGAATTCTGAACTGAACTATTATTTACAAAGGAACAAATATCAGCTTTTTACTTTCTCGTATACGAAGTATACAAAGAGAAAGTATTGTAATCGTCAAAAAATTCGAACTCGAGATTTTGACGAATCTCCATGTTTTAGACCTCCCTGAGTCCGAAAAACATAATTTTGGAATTACGTCTGTCTGTGTGTGTGTGTGTCTGTCTGTCTGTCTGTGAACACGATAACTCGAAAACTATTAGAGCTACGGGGATGAAATTTGGTATGTGGTCTTTAAACATAATTTGTAGGTTTTTATCAAATTTTGGACAAAATCCGTCAACGGGAAGTCTGTCTGTCTGTATGTCCGAAGTCATGCGAACGCTGTAATTCAAAAACTTGAATAACCAGATGGATAAAATTTCGTACACAGTTTTATCGTCATGAATGTAGGTCCGTATAAAATTTTGGGCCAAATCCGTCAACGAGTTGACTGTCTGCCGGTCTATATAATCGCATACTTGTTAAGCTTTCGTTTCAAAACCATCTCCACGCGCATGCCTACTTAGCTATCTCTAGTACCAAGCGGGAGGATTACGTCACTTTGTCCTTGAGACGGAGTTTGTGATGAATATGTTTTATCTTGTTTTCGCTCGCTCGTATAATAGCGTATCTTGCTGGAGTGTGATGGAAAATAAATATTGCTAAGTTTTAATACATAGGCATCTCTTTTAATATGATTCTTCACTTAAATATTTTACAATCACTATAATCTGCAATGAAAAACCTTCTGATATTCGTTGCATTCTGGATTACAGTAGGTTCGATTTTTTTTATCCACGCAAGGGGAGGGGAAATGACAAATTTTTGAGCAGTATACGAGAAAGTTTAGGGGAGGCCACTCCCACTGGTTTCAACAGCAGACGATTTTCTGCTTTTATCGATATGCATGAATCATAATTATATGCCGTCTACCTTTATCGAAATTCACAAATGTAGCAATTATACACTAAGAAATAAAAAAGGGTTAAAATCCAAGCACAAAGATATTAAAACAAAATAAGGAAAGTTTTAAGTGTGATAGAGGTAAAAATACAATAATTTTAACAAACAACGAATGAAAAAGAACGAGGAGGAAGAAGAATCCGATGAATGATGTCATCAGAAACCTTCATCCATGCAAATTCAAAATACACTTTTTGTGTTAATATTATTGTATTTTTACCTCTATCACAGTTAAAACTTTCCTTAATTTATTTTAATATTCTTTGTCTCCCCTTTTTTTCCTGGATGATGCTGCACTTGAGCAAACCAGATAAATTGCTTCTATTATCGATATTTTGTCTTTAATAGATATTTTTTCTATCTTAATCCAAGTATGATATTCAAAATATATATAAAAAATTTAAATTTTATACTAGAATTTTTACAACCGACAGAGAATTAGAATTAATTACACAATAAATTATCTTAATTATTTATCCAAATATACATGTAAATATTCTAGTTTAATCGATATTTACAAATTTACATTAATTGTTCCGTGGCGCCATCTATTGACGATAAGCAACAACTATCAATTTAAAGCTGTTTGTTAAGGAACTGAACCAATTCTAGTAGAGATCAAGTTTATTTGAATTTTTTGCTTTCTCGTGTACGAAGTATAGAAAAAGAAAGTATTATCATATAGACGTCAAAAAAAATTCGACCGTAACATTTTGGTGAATCTCTATGTTTCAGATATCCCTCATTCCGAAAAAAACCCAACCTTTTAGTGAATTATGTCAGACTACGAATACAATAACTCAAACACGAAACGATCTAAAAGGGTGAAATTTAGTACTTGGTATAAAAAATAAAATTGTAGATGTCAGTGAAACTTTTGACGAAATTCGTCCACTGGAATTTTTTTTTTGTTTCGTCCATCTATGCACACGTGAACGCGATAACTCATAATCGCAGCAAGCTAAGTAGCTGTAACTTAGCAATAGATTTTCAACGATTGGATACAAAGTAATGACAACACATAATGTCTATCCGCCCCGAGAACTGTCGCCGTGAAATTGCCTAGTTTACGGTTGTCGCTACAGAAACAGATTACCATAGGAAGAATCCATTTCTAGTAGGTAGAAGTTCATTCAAATGTGTTCCGCCGCAAACTGGCGCCAAGAATAAAAAAACTCCAACTTTCGCTGGATTCCTCCTATTCTAAATGGATCGTCCCGAGCTTAAGCAGTTGTTATAGCGACCGCCATAAACTCGACAATTTGGCAGCGACAGATCTCGTGGCGGACTGACAGTAGATAGATCTGAAAAGTCTTTATGATCTTTGGTAAAAACACTTACATTCTCTGAATAAAATCTCATGTCTAGTACCTTCGGCCAAATGACTGGAATGCGTCGTACACCACCTGCTTCTGCTGATACGGATGACCTCCTCCCTACAGTTGAAATGGATCCTTCGTAGTGGTTCTTTCATTTTGGCGAAGAGATCACAGTCACATGGACTCATATCGGGTTATTATGGCGGATGCTTCAGTACCACCCACCGACACCGTCGCAGGATATCCGTGGTATCTTTCGCACTATGACACCGTGCATTGTCGTAGAGGATGATTGGAGTCGAAGATTCCAAGTGGTGTCACGACTCCCTCCCTGAGTGCTGGACCCAGTTGATGTCTGAATGTCTCTCTCAACATTCCAGCCTCGAGGTATAGCATGGAGCAGTATCACTCAATGAATGTCATATGGAAAAATGAACGCATTGTTAGGACGCTTTCTTTTTTACTCCGCACTTGAAGGCACCTCACAATACTACTGAATAAAATTTGCTTGTCACCGCTCACCTTATGCCTTCACGTGACTGTCTTTTATAAGCTCAGAGGTCCGCGCCATATTGTGCGCGACAGTCGAAATACGGAAGTTGTTGCAAAATTACTTAGTAACAATGACCATCCCAGTATTACAGGTGTTATCTGACGCAACAGTGTTTGACAGGAGCCAACATGTCGAAGAAAGAACAATGCCTCACTTGGCCACGAGGCCCGCTACAAGTGTTTCCTAACACATGTGTAGATGGACAGATTCACCAAAATGTCTGGGAGTGGACAAGGCAGTATTCTTAGGAGAATACACAGATGAACTTTTGTCAGACCTGGCTTACCAATCCGTCCTGTGTGAAAATTCCAATAGCTCAGGATGAATGATGGTCGGCGAGCTTTCGAAGCTTTGTGAAATGAAATGTCATTTTGGTTGATGAGAAGACGACGGGCGAATGATGAAAAGGTGCTCTGGAGTTTTAGAGAGATATCGATTCTTGCTTCTCTGGGGACAGGAACCAGAGTGGTCTCGTGAGGATTCTTTTGTATTCCAACTTGCATTTCTCTCAGGTGGGATTGCGAATTTGTTTTTTGCGGTTGTACTTCGGAAATGTATTAGAATTTCCAGTGTATTGCCATATTATACTTCTGAGGATTGACTCGGACCTCATGCCTGATCTTCCGAAAGTTCACTTGAACTTATGAAAACGTACTGGACGTTCCAGCAGAATGCAGTGTTAGTTGCTCTTGAGAATTTTTGATGAGATATCTCAAGCAAGTTCAACTTGAACTGTCTCAAACCCGGTCTTGTTACGGACGAACATTTATCTTTAATTTCTGGACCCGAGTTAATTACCTTTCCTCGAGTGTTCTTCATATGTTCATTCTGTAGATAACTATAATAGTCAAGATTAAGGAATGTTGAAATTTTGCATAAACAATGTGATGGAGCTGTAAATAAATTTCTGAACGACAACAATTTGTCGGCATCTGCCTTCATCTTGCTCAGCCTTAAACAGTGGCCTTCGGTCATGACTTTACACGGTATTGCCCATACTTTTTATCCAACCCTTATAACACCAGAATTGAATATTTGTATTATATTTTGTATCAAACCAGTCAAACAGTTGACTGTATGACGGTTTGTTTATTTCTGCATACATCAACGTTATAACTCAAGAAAGGCAACAATCTAAGTGGCCGAGATTTGGTATGTGGTCTTGATGCTAAAATTGTAGATTTGTGCCAAATTTTGAATCCAGTCCGTGGAACGTAAGAGATCGAAATGCATACTCGATTTTGCTTATTTTACGACGTATGTGTGGTTCGGAAGCTTGGAGAGTGGGGTACCGGATCAGATGTCCTCGTCATCTGAGTGTTCAAAATTACGAGGTCCCTCCCAAAATAGTCCTCCTTTTGCTTCAAAATGGGTCGTAGATATAACTGAACTAAATTATGCAAATTATACACCATAATATGTATGAATACGAGGAAGTAAGAAAACTCCTGTTGGTTCTTTTGGTCATTCCATTTCGGCTGTAAAATAATCCGCAATTTTTGATGTACTTGGTAAAGGGAAAACTAAATTAGGGTTAGTTAGTTGTATTCCAGTTTGGAAATACGGGATTTCTACATCCATATCGCGTGATGTCTTAACTTACACAAAGTACTTGCCTTTTATTGCGTTCCATATATGGTTTGCTCGTAGAAGAAATGCTTTGCTTGTTTCCTAGTTTCATATTTAGTGCAATGTTCCTATTCTATTCGTGTTTCGCTTATTGTACAATTTTGAGTTTGAGTTAACCTAGTCTCTACGAATAATAAAAGCCTGGGGCAGACATTTAGACTTATAACTACCAATTTCGCAGAGATAAACTTTGAAAGTTTGGAATATGCACCTCGGAGCGATTTTTACGAAATTGTTCTTAATATTTAGTTCATTGAATATTAACAATTTTTTTTGGCTTTCGTTGCTATCTTCTGAAGATATTATCAGATTTTGCACCATCTGAAAATTCAAAATATTATCTCTTCAATGATGCCAATTTAGTTGTTTGCGGATTTCCCCCTACTTAAGGCATATTTTCAAAAGTATTTAATGCATAATTTAAAACAACAATTTCATTGTTGCAAAGATATTCAAACCGTTTTCATTGTTTATACAAATACTTAATAGCGTGTTTCTGTGCCGTTGATCAAATCTAAGGTGATATCCTAATGGATTTTACTTTCTTTATTCTCTTCATCATTTTTTCGGTAAAATCTATAAACAAAGCGCTCTAAGATGATATGTAAATTAGGAAATATATCCAATAAGCTGACAGTTAAATTCATTAATCTTTAATTATAGTTATCAGCTTGTTTTGATTCAGGTAACTTTCTGATGGACATAAAATGTGCTGCTTTATTTAAATTATACAAAATTTAATCGAGATTCAATTGAAATTAAGGTCAGCATTCCCGACAAGTATAATATTTATGTAGCACGAAGTTTTAATCTATTTTTGTATTCCATATAGGGTGTTTTTAACATGACAATGTTTATAGGTTGGATACGTCTGTTAATTGCTTAACATGACAATGTTTATAGGTTGGATGCGTCAGTAAATTGCTTAACATGACAATGTTTATAGGTTGGATGCGTCTGTTAATTGCTTAACATTACAATGCTTATAGGTTGGATACATCTGTTAATTGCTTAACATGACAATGTTTATAAATTGGATACGTCTGTTAATTGCTTAATGCATCATGCGACATGTTTGGCGAAAAAATCGTCAACATTCTCTACAGAGCGGAGCCTAGGACCTTGAGTAGCCAAATTTGGCGCGCATTTCTTTCTTGAGTAATAAATGCTAACTATAAAAGCGTTTCTCAAAAATTTAATTAGATTTTTAATTTATTCTAAATTAATCGAAATGTTAGAGGTTCCCCACAATAACTCCAGAGCAGAATATCGCCGAAAATCCATTTTTACATCGCTTTAACTCTATCAATACGGAAACGTTCCATACGTCCTTTCAAGCAAAAGACGATGGCCGTCCAAAATGTCCGAATCACTCTGAAATTTCCACCCCCTTTTGTTAAGTGTGATTGATTTCACACCCGCGGCGCGTGCTTTCTTCGTTAGAGTGGCTAGTTCAGATGTGTTTGGTGAAAAGGGGGATCTTAAAATTCGGACAATGCCAGCTGTCATTGTGGTTTTTGAGGGGAGAAGTGAAATTTCCTTTATCTTTGATAGAGGAGCAGGGGTGTTCCCGTATTTTGAGGTTCCTTTTATTCCAATGGTCTTAGGCATCACAGGGTTAAAGTTGAAAAAATTATATATAGAGTGACGCCAATTTTAATTACGTGCGATGTTTTCTTTAATTTTCATATTATTTAAATTTGTTTTAGAGATAATTTTGTACCAATGGTTTTCCTTTATATAACCATGTGCAACAAAATAGAAAAATTTTAAATAATTAATGTGAATATTTTAATACCTCTTCTGCGATTTATTTGAAAAATGGAGGGTGGTTAGAGGCAGACTACCATTGATGACATATCTAGGGGTCATAAGCTTTCATATGAAATAAAAATTGTCCAAATCGGTCCGGTGATTGGGGCTGGGGGACTGTCTGATGGTTTTGCCACTTTATTTTAAGTATATAGATAATTTAACAACGAATTTCCTTTATATAAACACGTGCAACAGAATAGCAAGGTTGTGCATAATCGACGTGAAAATTTTAGCAGCTCTCGTGCGACAAAGTACAAATAAATATTAGATTTTTCAGTTTATCAGTATTTAATGCTTTAGCCTGTTTCAAAATTCATTTTTTAGAATGATAATATTTTTAGGATGGCATTCTTTCTGTAAATTGTGCGATGTAAAATATCTTTGAGCACACAATGCAACGGCTGATGCAATCAAGCGAGTCGAACATAAAATTTTACCATGCGTCAAGAGCGGAGATTAAAATCTCTTTTCTTAATACGCTTTTATTTAACCAGAATTCTTCTAAGTTTGTAACGATCGAATTTAGCCGCCGGTTTTTCGATCATTTCCTGATGTGTTGCAGCTTTGAAATTTCGTATAATTGCGTGTTCTCGATGAAAGCACATCATTTTAATATTTTCAGTACTTTATCATTAATTAAACAAACAAAATATTTAAATCGTCGCTACATTCGAGTGGGACCATTTTGATAGTTAATTAGAAAAAAATTACACATCATACCATAATATTCACAGAAATAAAATATAAATAAAAGACTAAAATCAAGAAAATAATTTAAGTAAAAATTCTACCCATAGTGCATTAATAAAAAAATGTTTTAAAAATTATTTTTCTTAGATTTATTTAGACTTGTTTCATGATTCTAAAGTTGCAAAACTCGGTTCGAATTTTCATTCACTTTCTGACGTGCTAGAGTTTGAAGTTTTATAAACTTGTGTATTCTCGATAGCAATCCACTACTACAATATTTTCAGAACTTAAGTCGCTTAATCTATTAAGGGTATTAAGGGGTCGCATTATCCAATCGTATTAAGGGGTCGCATTATCCAAAAAATGGCCAAAATACCACTTTTCATTTTATTGGCTTATCTTGTTGATCTTGTCTTTCTACTAATCGTACAAAAATTTCAAATTTGTACCTTCTATATTATAGAAGTTATTTAATTTTTTATTTACGATGGCCAGTGATAAACATGTGCAAATGACAACTTTAACTGGCTTTTTCTTCATGTTGACTTTTCACCACTTTCATGTTTTCAAAATGTTGAGGCTTTTTTTTTCCTTTTTTAGATAAAGCTTTCAAATTTTTTGTACCTGTTTATAGTCTTACATATGATAAAATTGTGCATGCAATAAGCAAACAGTTGCTTAGTTTTTTTTATATACAAAATATAAATTGAGGTAGTGCTAAATTTTCCTATTTTTCACCGCATAAAACAGTTAAAAATCTGTATTTAAGCAAATTTTAGATATACCTTAAAATACAAGCAGAATTTTGTTTAATACATTTCACAGAATCTTCAAATAAAATTTGAAGAAAAAATATTCATATTTGAAAAAGTAGTAGGGAATTTAAAAAATTGAATTTTATTAAAAAATTTAAATCTCATGTTAAGAAGCAGATCAAGTGAATTCTTTAAGATGATTTTATATGGTTGTTAAGTTTTCAAATAAGAAACATTTTTGGAAGGTAATGTGGCCTCTTAAATAAAGATAATTTTGATACTTATTATTGGCGCCGCATGATGAATTTAAATATTCATCTTAATACTTTCAAACTTGGAACTCATTCAGAGATTACATCCATATAAACAGCCAATTTTCCTTGTATAGAAGAATCACTGAAATTTCTGCGAAGAAAATTTCAATGTAAATGGATTATAAAACCACGCAAAAATCCAAGTAACAAATTTCATTCCTTTAGTCCTCATATCAATTCATATAATATATAACATGTAACATAAAAAATACAAAAACTGCAAAACATATAAAAGATTATCGGGGAAATATTGCACCTCTCACTAAAACTCCTTATCAAATGATTAATTAATTTATTTTTGATTTTCTGTCATCAAAATTAATTCATTCACAAATCGTGAAGAAAGAGCGTCTTTCCTAACGGACATGTACTGCCATCTATCGGTTTTCTTTTGAACAACAATTGGGTATAATGTGGAAAGCTTTACCAGAAGTTTCTAAAGAATGTTAGTGACTATGTATATACAAATATATAAAAGCACAGCATTTAAAATATTTTTATACAAAAAATTATAGATTCACTCCATAAGAAACGGCGATTTATGACTGAATCTAAATAAGATTCAGTTTTCAATGTAATTAAGTTATTAAAAATTTTTTACGATTATTATAAATTTTGGAAATAAATTGTCTACATACCGCTTTATGTATAAATGTAATTATTATATATGCTTATTTATATATGTTTCTTAATCTAAAGCGTTGATTAGAATGTGAGATGAAAATCCACAATGTTGCAATTAATTTTATTTTAATAGTAAATTTATATTTTTGATTAAAGCTATTTATTAATTAGCAAGTTAAAAATATTTTTTATAAAATATACATATTATATGATTGAGCAATACACCAAAATCTCTTAAGCTCTTAAGTTGTGAAGTCGCTTTGAAAAATACTGGAGTCACCAAAATTCGTCACATTTAACAAAACATTTTAAAATACCAACAAAAACATTTTAAAATATTATCTTCGCCACAAAGAAACTTCTCTTATCATTAAAAAATAATAAATAAAGTGTTTCCAATTCTGTTTTTTAATTGCCGTTAATTATGTTTTATTATTTTATATTATTATATTTCCTTAACTATATTTTATTCGCTCCATTTTCATATTTGTATTCGAATTTTGTGGTCGCGGCAAATTTTTTTTCATCTATATGATGTGAAAAACTTTTTCACATGAAAAGGATTTTCGAGATGAAAACGTTTAATACAATTTTTAAAAAATAGAAAGAAGATATATAATTAAAAGAAAATCCTTTTCAGAGAAATAACATATCACCCTCACTAGCGAAGTCACAACACATGTTTGGGAAATATCTCTATACTCTCATTTTTTATATGAAGTTGAAAATTTTTTGGGGTCAAATAGACCCGAACGGAAAAGCAAGGCTAAACAAAAGAAAACATATGGATATTGAGAAGAAAATTTTTCCATCAATCGTCTATGCCAGTGTATTAATCCGCCTACGTTGGAAATCGATTTTCGGCCAATATTAAGAAACATTTTTTATGATTTCATCTGAAAGCATATACTGTCTGATTTGCAAATCTGTTCTTATTTTATTTCTACGACAACCAGGAAGAAAACCAGAAACATTTTTGGAAACCTCGAGAGCTGAAAACGAAACAAGAAATAAAAAGATTGGGAAACAATTTTCAGTATTTTTACCCATATAATTAATATTTTTTTTAATTTATGGTTTTGTCTTGTTAATTATTTTTTAATGTTTCCAGAAGAAAGTTGGGTCTAGATTCAGGAAATTTAAAAAATAGACACAAAGGTAAGGGAGGGGTGTAAAAAATGTGCTTTTGTACTTTAAACATGTTTTACTAAAAACCGAAAATTTCATAAAATTCCCATACCTGTGACATGATTTCTCAAACACTTTTTTGTGAGACACTTTTCAAACTTGGTATGCAGATTTTATGCATCATTATCTAGAGTGTGTACTAGAAAAATCCCAGCTGCATCATAATTTTGAATTTTATAGCCTGTTATTGTGTTGATAGTATTGCAAATATTAGGAAAATTCTGTATTATTCACTACAAAATCGTATAAAAAAAATTTATTTTTGAAAATTTTCATTAGATTCTAGTACATTCTCTAGACAAACGTGTTTAAAGTATCCCTACATAATTTATTTGAAATTTTATCGATATAATTTTGTTTTAATGCGTCACGCGTTTTTGTAAATTTTTGTTAAATTTCCCTCGAAAATTTCACTTTTAAAAAAGTCTGTGATAATACAAAGAGTTTTTGTTGCTTAAATTAAAGTTTTTAAACAAAAAATTATTATAAAATGTGATTGAAATATTTATTTAAATGATATTATATAATGGTCTCCGATATCTCAAAATGATCATTGAACATATGCGGATACCTTAAAGCAATGTGCAGCATTAATTTAGTGTGCCTTTCTTTCAATGTTATAGTAAATTCAAGAATATTGTTTCAAATAAGTTAATAAAAATTTGAAGCAATGGTTGATATTGTTCAAATGAATATATATAATGTATTATGATTTTTTTAATAACATAATGCTAATATTATCATCAGAAATACGTTCACAAATCAAATAAAAAATTCACGATTTGTAATATCACATTTAGCCAATGATATCAATGATGATATAACTCATTAGTCAGATAATATAGATGAGTTTTTAAGAGGAACAGCTATTAATTTTTCTAACAACAAACAGCATATTTGCAAACATGCACTTAAATATTACGATTTGAATTTTGTAATTTACCTAATTGGTACATTTGTTTTAATTATGTGGTTTGTCTGAAGATTACAAAGTTACATATGATATGCTTATGCCTGACTTAGCTTTATGGGCATTTTAGACGACGCAGAACAAGTTTAATGACTTGATTTATATAATGATCACCAGTAAAATGTTTTAAAGTTAGAATTTTAGTTTAAATGAGTCTTTGCCATCAGTCACAACTTTCTCATTCTCATCAGTCAGTTAAATTTTATTCAATTAATTATATTATATATGTGGATATTTTTTCTTATGCTTATTACAATTTTTGGAGTTTCCATTTTAAATTTATTTTCCTTGATCAGTTAGCATTAAAATACGAAGAAAATATGCACCAAATACACATAAACAGCTTTAAAATAGTGATAGTTACTGAAATAAAAACATAATTTTAAAGCAAACCAAGCTAAGACTCGTCATGGCATTAAAATCAGACGAAAAAGACCTGTAAATCATTTTCTAAAATGCATTATCCCAACAATTATTTATTTTTAAAGAATTCTTTACGATGCATTATTTATTTGTTTATTTTTTCAATATGGATCATTTCCTCGAAATATATCCTTAAAATGGATAAAATCCATAAATTTCAAAACACCTTTCAATTTTCTACGACAGAAACAACTAATGATGTGCTTCGCTCGAATCTAAGTGCTCTTTCATAAAAGTTTATGAACAAAATATCGGTTTCAAGTATTTGAAAACTCCACCATAATCCAAACTTCAAAATCCCTAAACAGAAAAAAAGAAAGAAAATGAATAAAACAATTCTAAACCGTCGAACATTCAAACGAATTTGTAACGCCATTACAAACCTACGTGTTATTCTTTGAACAACAATTTATAAAACACTGCCTATGCGTACGTGACGCAATGGGATACCCCAGATATATCCCAGCTATTTAGGAAAACATATCCCAACACTGCGCCATCTTGAGTTGAATAAATAAACCATTTGCGAACGTTAAAGCATAATACCGTCAATGTAGTTTTTAAGTGTCCCTTAGGAAGGAAAAAAGAAAGAAAATATTTTTTCCTTTCTTTCATATTAAGAATCCCCCTCATTCAAGTTTTCTTTAATAGATATCAAACGGATGATAGATTTATTATTCATATTTAAATTGCAAGCGGAAAGTGTTATCCCATTATTAGGCAGAGAAACTAATAAATGTCTTATTATTATGCATAAGGGGATGGAATTTTGTGCGTCGTTAGCATTGTATAATTTCAGACTTTACGATGGATGAGAACGGGTTTTTAAGGTGCCAATATTTGCTTGGCAAATACGGAAACATCCTAGCTGCTGATATTTTGCTAGGAAAACGTGTTTCATAAATATCCAATAGGTGTCTGGAATGTTTTTTTCTGTGCGTTATTTGTATCGTTTGGCTTTGAATACCTAAGAATATTTTTGATTAAAATTTCAAAATATGATGCTGGTTTGGTACCATTTTTAATGGAAGAGTTATTTTATGAATATAAGTGTTTTAAAAATACCTAATTGTCGTAGTTAGAATTTTAATTTTAGTTATGCTGGTAAGCACTACTAAATATTTTTGTTGGGCATTTCAAAATTAAGTTTAATAATAGAGTTTTATATCTACCATTCTTTCTTCAGTGAAATAATGATTTGCTATTAATGGTAATAATAATAATAATCTTGAAATATAGTAGGCATTAAAGAAAGTAAAAGAAACGCAAAATTAGTCATTATTTATTTCTATCGCATTTTACGATAAACGAAAAGCAAGTAGAACTGCAATTCAAAGTATTGATCTCATCATTTGCATTTCTGTAATGTATTATTAATGAGACCGTTTTGTGAATTTCTAACTAATCCCATTTTACAGAAACGTGAAAATGACTTTCTGCAATTTCGCTTAAAATTTCAAAAGCACATAGTTGACTTATATAAAAGCAATAATGTTGCTGCATAGCTCTGAATTTCATTTGAAAGAATTTTGGCTTAGGTAATTACAAAAATAAAAAGTAATAATCTCATTAATATGAAACTATGGGTTAGAAAAATCAAATTTCATGTACTTTTAAAATTTAGATACTTTACAACGGCATTTTTAATTTCATCTAATGATATATAAGTTTCAAGCTAACGTTAGACATAAGGGATATAGAATATAAACACTACAAAATTACCATTTTAAGAAACAGTCACATTTTAATCTGCAATTGCATTTTCTAACCTACATTATATGCTTTCCATTGCAAATCTGTCAAAAGATAAAAACTTCCTGCATTCAACATTTAATGCCATGACAATAATTAAATTAAAAACCAAAATTCACGTTGCCTATGTTGATTTATTGAGATCCCTTTCTGTGGCATCACACTCGCATGATAAACATAGTTGATCATGTTATCTAATATCAAATATTTTTTTAAATACTTTAGTTTAACTTGGTTTGTTTAATCTTACAAAGATGGAATTTTCTGATGGATTCTCCAATTACCCACACACATTCTAATGTGCAAGAATTTTGAAATTTTGTACACATGTACGTTTTCCATGAAATATAATTTATATAAATAAAACTGGAACAAAATTTTCTGTATGCTAAGGACGAGTTTTCTGTTGCGTTAATTTTGGACTCTCAGACTGTTTTCCGGTAATCCTCCGATTAAAGCAAAAATCATCTAATATCAAATCTTTTTTAAATACTTTAGTTTAACTTGGTTTATTTAGTCTTACAAAGATGGAATTTTCTAATGGATTATCCGATTACCTTTCAATGGGCCAGAATTTTGAAATTTTGTACACATTTAGGTTTTCTATGAAATAAAATTTATATAAATAAAACTGATACAAAATTTTCTGAGTGCTAAGGACGAGTTTTCTGTTGCGTTAATTTTGAACTCTCAGACTGTTTTCCCGTAATCCTCCGATTAAAGCAAAAATCCATTTTGACACTCTATGATCGCCAAGTTCGAACTGGTTCGTTTTTATAAAACGCAAAATGTTTACGTTGAATTCTGTATTCTGAGTTGAGCTAATTTTTTTTATTTAAAAGGTTAAAAAATGGCTCTTAAAACATAAATTCAAATGGAACGATTATAATTATCTAAATCGGTTAGTTCAAAATTTAACCACCATACAAGCCTTAGAACTCGCCAAAAAGAGAGATAACGATCAACTATGACAACTAAAAGTACACATTGAAAGCTACAACAATAAGAACATCAAGCTTAATATTGCGAAACCATCCTTAAGCCATAACAATATAAAACTCTAATATCTACTACTAATAAAGGAGAATGTGTGTGTGTGTTGGTGCTCTGCAGGTCAGACCGCAGGACCTAGAACTACGAAATTTGGCACAAACATACTTTGGAGGGTGAGAATGTGCACCTCGGGGCTCTTTTTTGAATTTTTAATTATAATGTTAATTAATTAAAAATTAAGCTTTATTAACTTCCGAAAATATTACAGCACAACTAAATTTTACACCATTTGAAAGTGTAAAAAATTACCTTTACAATTATATAAATTAAGTTGCTGTACAATGTTTTCTCGAATTTTAATAAATTTTTATAAGTATTTTTTGGCATAATTTACAACAATGCTTTTCATTGTTGCAACGCAACTATACCGTTTTCATTGTTTAAATAAATATTTAATTGCATATTTCTTTTTCATTTTCACAATATGAGATATCCTAATATATATTTTGCTTTCTTTTTATTAAATCAAAATTTTTGTGGAATCTCTAAACCAAGCTTTTCGATATATTGCTTTGCTTGCATTAAGAAATATATCCAGTACGCTGAATATTTAAGGTTGTTATGTTTTAATTCTTTCTCCGCATATTTTAATCCAGCTAACATGCCGCTGGCCATAAAATGTGCTGTGCCATTTTAATGTTGAAATTAAATACATATTTTACAAGAGGAATAAGAAAGTGAATATAGTGTCGACAACATGGAATTAGAGGTTACATGACATGGTCAGTTATTTGACTCCATTAGGAATATTTCTGTAGATAATAAACAGAAGAGGTCTAAGGTCACTAGTAGAACAATAGTTAAATATCTACCACAATCCGAAGTTTAAAATTACGTTGTTAAGAGAACCATGAATCTAAAATTATACAAGATTCAATTGAAATCATATTCCCGTCGAACAAGCTGGTCGCCGAAGATGGCTAGTAATTAATAAACATCTTCAAACAGAATGTTGAAATTTTGAAGATTCCCATTGACGAAGTATTACATCGGAAGGCAGTCGGTATTGTGGAAGTTCTACTTCCCCCCCCCCCCAAAAAAAAAACCAGAAAACTCGACCATATGATTCCAAACTACTAAATAAATTTTCTTTGAATTCATCTAAAAATACTTTGAAGCATAAGGAAGGTTTCAGAAAGAATTTTGTAAACAATTAATTAAATAGTTCATTTTTAATAGTTAAAAACTCTCTTCACACTGTGTATGAGCAATTCAAGCGCTTCTGCTGACGACCCTAGAAGGTTAAATAATATTAATAACTTATGGAGAAAACAACATAAATCAATCTACTGATAAATTCAGAGACTGTTTCTTTTACGAAGGAGTAGTCATTATTATGCAGCGTTCAAGCTCTTCAGCTGACGAACTTAGAAGGCTAAACAATATTAATAACTTATGGAGAAAACAACA
>BGPR01001299.1:231819-250433 GCA_013235015.1 Araneus ventricosus | reverse complement strand
GAGTTTTTCGAGCAGTATGGGTATTGCCATGCAGGAGGATGACACCATCACCCAACATGCCAGGGCGTTTGCGTCAGATGGCTTCACGATGGCCCAGTGACTATTTCCTTTTTTCGAAATTGAAGGAACACTTATCTGGAACACGGTTCTCTTCGGACAATGATGTAAAAACATCTGCCGAGGACTGGCTCAATGGGCAGGGACGTGATTTCTACCATGCCGGTTTAAACAAATTGGTCCTGAGTTCAGATAAATGCCTAAATGGATTTGGTGATTATGTTGAAACGTGATCTCTTAATTCCCTTTTTTATTTCCTGTCTAATGTTAAAAAATAATTTTTTATTACTCTTATAAACTTTTATTTTTGGATACATCCTCTTACATGTACACGTGTATAAACACTGGATGCGCCAATATTAAAACTGTTTACATCGATAACCTCACTAAATCGATATTTTTTCTATGTCTTAACGATATATTTAGAAATAGGTTTTATTTTATCACCTTTTTAGAACAGTTACAATGTTCTGCATACGTCATTATATATATCATTTTTCAAAATTTTTAAGCATACATATATATGTTACAGTCAATGTGGATAATCATCGCGATAATTATGCATAATAACCGGTGATTATTCATAATAACCAAATAAGCCGTGTAACATCAGAATAAAGCAATAGCCGCTTTTAATATCAAAAATATATTTTATTTTGGCTATTTACAAAAAAGTAGTTGAATCGTCCTGAAAATCTGAAGAACTGAAATTACCAAACTTGCAAAATATAAACAATCACAACCTTCACATTACGTGCAGTCTGTGCCTCGAGAAACAATACATTAGAAATCAGTAGTGAAATCGTCTTAGTCCAGTATTTAAGATATAAGATTGAAGACTGAAAACAATACGGTACAGCCGGGAAAAGTGAATAATTTATGGGAATTTATCACATTAGCCGGTTATTATGAATAATTAATAATGAAATTTGATCGATGTGATTAATGGCATTGACATATGATCTCACTGACTAACCTTCATTGGTAAATGTCATTAATTAAGGAAAATTATTCTAATATTTACGGAGCAAGCGAAGCTACTAGGTTCCGGCTCCCGCTTCTAGCGAAGTCTTAGGACGCTTTTTTAAATTTAAAAAAATCTGCCAAGTGCCGAATTTAGAGGCCACAGGCATCGAGAGCGCAGTTGAACTTCTTCATTTGAATCAGTAGATCGTGCAAAGACAACCCACAAATACAGTGAGTTCGAAAAAATTTAACTTTAAGCGATTAACCTTTAAATATGAAAAACGCACCTAAATTTTCAAATAGAAAAGAAAAGAAATTTCAATCGAAAATAATTACATTGGCCAAATTTCATTGGTTGTTTATTCATTATAACTGGTTAACGTGATAAATACGTATAAATTATTGACTTTAACCGATTTATTTGGTTATTAAGAATAATCACCCGTTATTATACACAATAACCGATTGCATTGACCGTAGCGTGTACACCATGAATCACTGCGATAAAAATGAACTCCAATAATGCCAATTAATGCTCACGTGATACACATAAAGTGAACGGAGCTAATTTAATTTAAAATTTATTTGGGATTTTTCTAAAATAAATAAAATAACGTAACTAAATTAAAACCGTTACATATGCAAAAAATCAAATGATCAGAAATGAAGACCAATTGAAGAAATAATTTTAGACTCAGTGTTGTTTGAAAAAAAATTTAATTAAAAAGATTTCTAAAATACACTTTTATTAGTAACCAAACAACATAACTTTCTTTATTTAAATTATTTTCTGAAGTTTTATTTTAAGATCTATTGTTTCTCAAACTTTCTACCAGGTGACACCACTTACCTGGAATCAAAATTTTATTTTGTTAGTTGATGAATTAGTTCTAAAAATAGAGTATTGTCGTTGAAACTACACAAGTGTATAAAATTTAATTTCTCAAGAAACCAAGAAATGAGGAAAACATCAATTACTAAATTCTATTTTTATAAAGATGAAACAAGTCAAGTTAAATAAAAAATATATTGAAAAAAAACAGAAAAGATAACTGAATCGATTGACTTTAAAAGAGAACTTCTGACATTTTTAAAATTTTACGGGAAGAGAAAAAACGAATGGGCTATAAACAACATCGAATTTAGTGTCCAAGATCTCTCTAATGTGTTTCAGAGTAGAAAATGAACCAATTGATGACAACCAAAAAAATTACAATTATTAATTTTTTGTAAATATTCAACTTTAAATTTTTCAGAAGTTCCTTTTTAATATTTAGCAGTATAAATGTTTAAAATTTTAGGGAATAAATTATTATGAAGCCAGGAATATCAATGAAACTTGACTAAAAATCAAAATTTATTTATTTGTGAGTAAATTTTAATTTAAAGGTTCTAAATAAAATATAATTTTAAAATTGTTTCAGGCTTTACACGATATGATGCAACTACCTTCATCAAATCGAAAACGAAAATAAAAAAGTAATTTCGGCAGAGTCTGCAGAAGTCCCTTTGAATGTTTAAAATCAGTTAGCTCAATTATCATTGAAAAAAATTTTGAGACGTATGAATACATGTTTTTAACCAGCATATCATACGACTTCGTCGGTGATATGCAGCCTAGTAAAGAACATGGAAACAATGAAATTAGCTTGAATAATAACCAGTTAATGTGTTCTCTCCTTGACTTTTTCTATTTTACAATAATGTTAGGGAAATCGTCCGTTGCGCTTACGGTGAAAACAGTCCAACAAGAAGGATAATCGAGAAAGACGCTTTATTTACGAATATTCCGGAAAACACATAGCACAGATAACACAAAAAGAACAACACTTGCTCAAATTAGCAACACAAACAGACATCCAATCACTAATAATAATAGCAACAACACTTTCAGTACCGCTTGACGTCTATCAGCTTACGATCTCACACTGCGGACAAAACTCCAGAGAGATTCAAAGACGTTCGCACTCCAAAGACGTTCACTCGTCTCAGCAACTCCGGGTATTTATAGTCTTCCCGAGAAGGCGTGACGTCACATGGAAATCTCTGGAGAAATCTGGATCTCGGCTATTCTGAGAGATAGGATCTCAATTTCCGCATATTCGAGAACCTTCATTTTGTGGCCGAAGTCGCAGTCAAATGGTCGAGAAGGGCATTGGCTTCACCTGTCCCCGATATATAGTATTAACCTCTGTAAATATCTCTTTCCAACCATAAGACTAATATTTCTAGGAGTGACATTCTAGGTTCGTAAAAATGTACCGGGTGGACTAGTGTTTAGCTTCGAAGTATATTGAAGAAGATCGAGTATGCATCTTGTATCTCTTCCCTTTCATCGGTTGAGTTGAAACGCTGATACAGATTTGTGAATCTGATGGCAAGACCATATACCAAATTTTATTTAAAATGCTTGTTGTATCTTTAAGATATCGAGTTCATATACACGCGACCAGACAAATCGATAGATAGACAACTGAAGTGTTTGATCCAGCATTTAGAATAGATATAAAATTCTGCTAGTGCTCTAGAAATAAAACCATGTATCAAACATCATCCGTACTGGCCAGTCGCAGTCGCTCTGATTGCATTAGTTAACAAGAAACCATCTTTCTTATCTTTGGCAGAATTTGTACACATTTGGATATATAAATAATGTTATTTCTACTTATTAGAAAATTTATACACCTAATGTAAAGCCGTTTTGCTCAGTGTTACTACAATATTTTTTTTCTTTCTCTTCTTATTCCCCGTGTGATTCCTTCCCCTTTTTTATATTTATTCTTATTATTTATCCTTTCTCTATCAATGCATTTGTATATATTATCATTTATTTTTAAGAGCATTTTGCTCCTAACTTTTTGTATGCTGTAAGATACTGATTCTTTAATTATTGATATTTTGGCTTTCAATTCTTGATTGAATTAAGAGTTTGATTTTTTGTTTATTATTATTATATTCTCTATGTTTCTTCTTCCTTTAAGTTTCGTACTTTTTGTTTGTTTTCATTACTTTGTATATTTATGTTTTGCTTATATTGTAAAGAATTGTTGTTCTCACGGGCTGAATTGTTTTGTATACTTACTTCTGGATGCTTCTTGTTGTACATTTTGGTGCACGAGGAGTATTTCTTGTCCAATTCAATGAAGTACAGATAAAATTCCAAAAACATTTTTTTTTCTGACTGAGGAGATCAAAAATGGAGAATATCAACATTGAATTTCTTTCTTGGTTGCAATTCATATATTAACAAGGTATAAGGGATATTTGGTATAATATAGTACAGGGTGTTCATTAATTATTGTCGGGGTTTCCGTACCTCATAACTTTCGAATAAAAAACATTACGCAAAAACCGATTACGTATTCGTAAATTACAACTCAAAGAATTTTGTTAATGATATTAAAAAGATTAATGAATTTGCACATGGCTGCCCTTCGTGGCTCGTAACACATCGAGACGAAATTCGATTTCTCTCCAAGTGTTCTGCAGCATTTGTGGGGTAACATTTTGGATCGCAGTAACAATTCTGAGATTCAGTTCATCAAGGGAGGGCACAGGGGTCTTGTACACAATGTTCTTGACAAACATTGCGTGGACTGCGAGTAAACGTTTCTTGGATGCGATCAACATTTTCCTGCGAAGTGCTCGGTCTTCCCGCTCCCTTTCGGTGTAGAACGCTACCAGTTTCCTGAAATTGTGTTAACCAGCGTCTGATAGAATTATCCGAAGGAGGATCTTTCTTGTACGTGGTCCTGAAGCGACGTTGAGTAGTTACGACTGATTTAGTTTCGAAAAACCACAATACACACATTGATTTTTCTTGCACGGTCGCCATTTTTATTTATGACGTAAGAATTACCCAGACTGCAAATGCGCTAAGATCGCATTGTTGCCACGTAAAATTCTTTGAGTTGTAATTTACGAATACGTAATCGGTTTTTGCGTAATATTTTTTATTCGAAAGTTATGAGGTACGTAAACCCCGACAATAATTAATGAACACCCTGTATATTGAAGGCATTAGTATACATTGATTTTATATTTAATTTTGAAATTTTTCTAAAGGAAAAATAGCAAGGAAAAGAAATTAATGTCATTTTAAATCTATTTTATGAATTTTGAATTGATGAAAAATAATTTTTCTGCAATAACACACTCATGAAGTATTGTAGGAAAGCGTTACAACTTCGGATAATTTTTAATTTATTAAAATTCTAACGAATATTTTGAAAAATTCTTTCGAAATAAGCATCCACAATCTAGGAGTTAACTACCTGCCAATTTTCAAGATTCTAGGTCGTATGATTTTGGAGATTTCGCGATGATTCAGTTAGTTAATGGAATTTACCTCTTATGTGTATAAATAATTCTAAATAATAAGGATAAGGGAAACTAAAAATTATCTAAATTGATCAGTCACACTTGAAGGCGCAAAGTATTTATAAGGATTATTGTAATAAATCTAAAAGGAAATTAGAATTGGATCTCTAATTAGAATTGGATTAAGTAAAATGATAATATTATTTGAAATATTTCACGACGAAAGAATAATTCAGATCCATAACTATTCTTATATTCTGCACAATGCATTTAAAATGCTGTAGCGTGATTTTTAAATTCATTTGAATTTAAACTTTGTGATTATGTTCAAGAGAAAATAGGTTTCTTTCATAGGTTTTGTACAGATTATTTCTTTTTAAATCAAATAATAAGATTATTTATAAAACTGATGAAAGCATAGAATTTCTATGCTCCGGATTATTTTTCGAGCAGTAAGATTCTATGTAAGCTCCTTAACTTCTATTTTAAATTCCTTCTGTGTAAAGGTTCGGCACGCATACATCATTTTTTAAGCTTAAAATGAAATTCATTTACATTTTCTATCTCTATGTATCTATTTTCTACATAATTTTAAAAGAATAGAACATTTCTATTTTTTTTAAATTATTCTTGTTTTTCCTACATGCAGGGAAAACTGGAATAATTTTAAGATCCTTATATTCATAACGAATTTATTTTATCATTTCTCAAAGAGAATAAGATAAATTTATCATTTATTTTAAATTGCACATGGCATTTTTATTATCATATGTAATACAGTTTTGAAAATGATGTTGGTTCATTAAATATTCTGTGCAGCGGGATATGGATGTAGTTTTAACTTTTTGTATACGAAGTATACTAAGAGAAAAAGTAATGAAGTATTATAATTCTCAAAGAATTGGACTTTGATATTTTGATGAATATTCGAAAAGTAGTCCTTCTTCAGTCCCAAAAAAAGTATATGTTTTATGATGCATGTCTCCCTGCATGCCTTTGCATACTAATAATTCAAAAAAGCATTGAGATGTTTGGATGAATTTAATATGCAGTCTTTCACCAAAAATACAGATTTCTATTAAAGTTTCGACAAAATCCTTCTAAGGAAAAGATTTAAAATAATTGAAAGAAAAAACAAAATGTAAAAGACATTAAAAAGTAACAAAATTAAAGACATACGATTTAAATAAGCCAAGGAAAAAAGAATCCATCTGGAAAAACGTCATAGGAGTTCACTCTCCATTTTGGATTCTAATTGGAATAGATTTTCTGTTGAGGGAAATGACTTTAAGGTCAAAATTAAAATTTTCCTTTGTGGTCTGAACCTATCCCGGAAATTGGAAATAAAAAAGGGAAAATACATTCACAAAAAAAAAGGAAACAGTCTTTACCAGTAAGTCTACCTATCGTCATTATGGCAAAAAAAAAACAGACGCTAACGAAAATAACGGACGCTTTGTCTAAAGGCATGAGCACCATCTGGTGAGAGACCTACTAACTAAAAAAAATGAGATTCTTTTCGTTATTTTTTATTTTTTAATTTTTATATAATTTTTATATAATTTTGTAATTTTTATATTGCTTTTCTGTATTTTATAATTTTTTGTTTATATTTCGTTATATTTTATATTCAAAGAAATTCACAGGATGACCTTAAGCTTAAAATAGAAAAGTTATTCCCAGAATTGCTTCTATTTTCTGTCTCTTTTAGCTATTAATTTCTATACTTACTCCAACCTTCTAAAGAAAATTTGGTTATCTCTGTGTCCGTGTGCATAACAACACGGTAAACACAAATAATCTGAGAGCTATATGGAAAAAAATGATATATGGTTTTATTGTTCGAAACTGTTGATCTGTGTCAAATTTTGGACGAAATCTCCCCATGGATTGATTGTTTGTCGATCTATCTATTCTTGGATATTTGAATATACTTAAAAATATAACAAGGCATGTAAACGAAAACGATATGTGATTTTGACATCAGCATTTTATATCTGCATCGAAATCTTGACCCCAAAGTCAAAGATGCATATTCGAAAGTGGATTTTTTTCACTATACAACGAAGCTAAATACAAGACGTACCCTATTGTGCAAATGAACACGAAAATCGAGGGAAGAACAATTTCACTAGTTATATTAGAATAATATATTTTACTCAAATGCATGAATAAGAACTTAAAAAAGCAGCCACAACTTAAATTTCATTGTCATAAACTGTGAGTGTCTATTTGAAGGAGTGGCCTGCCTGCTGAAATAAATAATGGTGAGTGGAAGAGCAATTTCGCTGGATTTTTTCGTCTTTCAATTTATTTAATGTTCGTAAGTAAAAATGGTTAAGACAAAATTATAAATTAAAAAAAAACTTTTCAATAAATTTGTTGTTGAAGTACCTTAAATCGATTTAATTTGTTTGAAATCAGTGTTTAAAGTTGAAAATTATTTTCCTTTTAGAGGTTGCGACAAAAATTTTATTTCTTCTAAGCTTATTTCTCACTAACATTTGAGGACGTATTAATCTTTGGATTGTGAAGATACGATTTGCTTATTTATTCGATTAACGATGTATTTTCAAACAACTCGGGGAAATTCAAAAAGTTCACACTGACTGATACCTATGCAAAAGTTCGACTTTTCAAGCTTCTATATCATAAAATGTGCAAAAATGAGACTTCTACGCAAACGCTTCTGCTTGTGAAAAAGTTGCAAGAATAGCCCTGTCCAGCCGTAATCAAGTGCAGAGCACGGTTGTGCGCATGTGTGTGTATAATTAGTAACCTATAATATTTAAAAGTCTAAATAAGGCAGAATGATATCGCTATCTCAATTCATTATCTGTTCAATTCATCACCAGATTTTCAGGAAAGTGTAAGTTGCGTAATTGCAGACTACCGCTCCCAAATTTGTTTACAAAAACTCACCATGTTAGCATAGCGTTGTCACTTGGCTCACCGTCTTATCAAAATTGAAGGTCACTGCCACTGCAAGCACATCCCTTTACTTATATCCTGACGCACTTTAGAGCTTATCACGAAACATTTTGACAACTCTGTGTAGATATAATGATCTCCAATCTTGATAAGACTGAGAGCCAAACAAATCACCTTTTCAACTCAGATCAGAACCTATTCTATTCATCTTCAGTTCTTCAGGATATTGTGATTTACGTAGTCGCAGATACCTGTGCATAACACTTGTTCACAAAACTCCACTATAAATGATCCGATGACACTTAGTTGACACTTGGCAATCCTCTAATCAAGATTGAAGGTCACGATATTTCCAAATGCAATTCTACAGTTTTATTTGATGGCATTCTGAATAGCTTATTATCACGGCAGTTGGGCACATAGTGTTAGAAGCACCAGGGACAGAATATTATATTTTTTGCCTCCAGGCTCACCAATGAATTAACAAGTGTTAAATGGCTCTCGAGGCACGATATTATTTCTCACCTTCTCATTATATTTGACTTTAAAAAGTGTCATAACCGCGATTAGGTGTTTTTCATCATGGCCCCTAAATCCGGCACCCCGTCGCTACACCCTTGATTGGATAAGCTGAACATTTTGAATAACCTATGGAGCAAAATTGGCCTATCATCTTCGTAAGTCAATGCATCATGTGGCATGGCTGTCTCAATTCAGCACCTGCTCAATTCACCATCAGATGACCAGGTGCGCATCATTCATGCAATCGCAGACTACTGCATGAATGTGACTTCACCACACAAACTTTCGAAGTCAACACAAATCGCAACTTGACACATTGCCCTACGAAGATTAAAGATCACTATTACTTCCAGTGAAGTTCTCAGCTGCTTTCAGTTGGCGATGTACAGAGCCAATCATGAACCTTTTTGAGAAATCCGTGAAATATTTTACGGTACGCACCGTGTGATGATTGCATAATACTCGAAATGTAGCTCAAAATCAGCACAATCGGTGTTGTGTTACACAGGCCTTTGAAGAAGCAATTTATAAAGCCAAGCACATAATAATTTCTTCAACTATCGAAACAATTTACTTTATGCCCTCAACTCGAGAACCTCCATTTTATAATAGCCCAAGAATTAGCATACTTGTAATGAAACCGAGTGATTTATCTCCCATAAAACATTCCGCCACAACAATTCAACAGGAGGAGGAAACTTTTTAATTACAGCCCTACAGTAAGAATGTGACCTTCTCACGAACAATTGGATGTGATGCTCAATTTGAATTTCAAAACAGGGACAAATTTATTACATCACATCCTTCTGCCCTCCAGCTCCCCATCTAAATCCCTATTTCTTTATCCAAGAAAGGAAAGAGGGGGAAAAACTGCTATATAAGGACTGCCATAGAAATGAGAAGTGCCACCCCCCATCCTCAAAGAGCTAAAATTAGTACTGGAGCAAGACGTCGAAATTAATGATGTAGAGAGTCCTAGTGGAAGAACGACCTCAGATAAAAAGAAAGACTCTATTAAGCTAGAGTAGACATCATTAAGAAGAGATGGTTGTGGATGTGAAAAATGATTAATGTTCTTCGGTTCTTTATAAGGGCCGGATTGGATGGTTTTACATTGGTTAAATCATTACTGAGAGTTTCCATTTCTGGTGCTCTGGAGACCTAAATCTTCTGCCACATCATCTGGCAAAGAATCGTTTGAGATTTGGGACATTACTTATGCAAGCTATTTTGGGAAGCATGTTTATTTTTTTTCCTCAACGTATGTGGAAAAGATGTTCCTGGGAAGATTGTATACTTTCCACAGTGTGGTATAATAAGAACTATTCAAGGAGAAGGGCTTCGGCATATGTCACAAAAATATTTCGCTTTTTGTTGAGTCATCTGGTGCATCTAATGTAAGAATAATATCTGTTTTTGTCTATTAATAATAAAAGCGAATGTATATCTGTTGTCGTTATACTGGAGAGACCTTCGAACCTGGAGTAACCAAATTTGGTATAAAAATACATTGGAGGGTGGGAATGTGCATTTAGAAGGGTTATTTTTCAATAAATTTAATTAAAATTTCAATTAATTAAAAATTAAAAAAAGTTTTGGGCTTTTTATGTGATAATTTCAACAACAATTATCGCAAAAAAGTATTAAATTTCCTCCCACTTATGTTTAAGAAATTATTTTGTCACATATGCTTTAATTGGTTTAATATCCTACGATTGTTTTTAATTTTTGTTTGTCTTTTGTTTCCTGTATTATTTTTTGATGTTGTTTCATAAACTTTTTGTCACTTCCTTTGTCTTCTGTTTCGTTGTTCGGAACTTTTTTTTTGTTGTTCCTTGTCCTTTTGTTGTCCTATATTCAGTGTAATTCTGTTTCATGTGATGTAATGCACTAATATAATGTGGTATTTTTTTTTTCTGTTCTGATATTGTTTTATACTCCCCACCATCCGAATCAGTACCTTACTATCTCTGGGTAGGCAGTATCGGTTTGGGCAAATAAATTGTATTTATTTAGTTGTGAAATGTTTTCCTAAATTTGACATTTTTTTAAAATTATTTTTATGTTTAATTTGCAATAATGTTTTTCATTGTTGTAATAAAATTCAGAGAATTTTCATCGTGTCTACAAATATTTAATCACGTGTTCTCCTTCTATTGTTTTATTATAAAATAAAGGAATGAAGATACTATTTTTTTAAATATTCATTGGCGATGTCGAAATGTAATTTTACCCTCCATTAAAGTAAATTTTTTTGAAACTATAAGAGAGAAAGATTTAAATCTATAAGAGAGGACTATAAGATTGTTTTAGTTAAACTGAATAATTAAGTTTTATATTATTCTTATTTTTATCGACAGGCTTTAGTCTAGCGAACATGCATTTGTACGTAAAATGTGCAAAACCATTTTACTGTTGGAATGAATTGCATTTTTTGCATGAGGAGTGAGAAAGTGGAGTTGGCCCTGAAACATGTAACTGGATGTTAGATTACTTGGACAGTTATGTATTGTTACTTACTCCACTAAATAAGTTCATATACACATTGAAAAGAACAGGTCAACGCCTACTAAAATAACTCGACTTAAATGTTTAGAACAATTTGAAATCTTACTTTGTTAAGGGAAGCATGAATATCAAATTATGCGTAAGAGATTTAGTTGAAATTAAACACAGTAAGTATCTCCGACGAAAAAGCTTGTCGCCAAAAGCAGCTGCTATAAAGTACCGTCGTTTCCAAATTTGAATTGCCCGCTCTTTCTTTTAAATCTAAATCCAAAAGTTTCAATGAGCATTATCTAGCTAAAATAGGTGGAGTTTCAATGTAAAGTTGAGTTGTTTGTATACTATCTTTATTAAAAAATTAGATGTGGTGAAACGTAAATTTTAAGGCTCAATTTTTAGTGCCGAATCACGAGTTATGCACTAATATTTTTTTCACGTTCCATTAAATGATATTTAAAGAAGTTATTGGCTGCTTTTTCGTTGGCATGAGTAACAAGAAAAAAAATGCCAAATCTTAACGATAGCTCTCATAGATATGAATGTTGGCAATATCTGAATAGCGCCAACATTCAAGCTTCGCGTCCCATTAACGGAATAACGCCAACATTCAAGCTTGGCGTCCCATTAACGGATTAGCGCCAACATTCAAGCTTGGCGTCTCATTAACGAAATAACCCCAACATTCAATCTTGGCGCCAATTTAATGGGAAAGTACCAATAATTCATTAAATAAAAAGATGTTGTGAGACGAACTTCATTCGTGCATATTTTTGAAAGAGACATTATCATGGTGAAATAAAGTCTTTAACAAACGAAAATTGTATCTACATTTGACTCGAATCGAACAGGCATATTTCTCAAAATTTCTGAAAGATAAAATAAAACGATTTTATCATTATAATAAAATCTTTCGAATTCGAATTTTTCTCAATATTTCTGAATGATAAAATAAAACATTTTTTTTTAAAACTAGGAATTATTTTTCACAAATGCCTTTAAATGACTTAAGAATAGACTAAAACATAGATTGAATGAAAGATATTTTTATGTCTATGTGAAAACGGGAAGTCGAAAGTATCTTTCTGATTCAGTAACTCCTCATTAGTAGCTACATTTCATTCTTATTTTTTTAAAGATTCCTCACACACACTGAGGAAGGTGTTTGTAAGACTTGGAAATATGCTTTGTAAAAGCGTTCTTTCGAATGAAATATTCACTGATTCTTAAAGTATTTCCTTTTTTCAATGGCTTTATAAGGTTTAAATATATTCCAAATTAAGAAAAATGAAATGAATTAAACAACTTCCATATCAAAAAAGTTTCTGTAAAAAAGTATTATGAATACTCATACTGAATATATCTACAAAACCAAAAATAACAGAAAAGAGATCCAAATTGAACTATTCTTCGTCCTTACATTTTGCCAAATCCTCACACAGAAAGAAAAGACCAAATTTCTTTCGGAGTTTAATTGTCCATGCAGACCAAAAGTCCGTGATTATTCGCCAAATTTCTTGAGGAGAAGACCAAAGTATTTTCCTCGAAGGCATTTGAAATAGAAGTTTGTTTCTTGTCCTAAAGCACAAAATTAGACTTCAATACCACTTTACAATGATGGTGAAAAAGTAAACATTGTTTTCTTTTTAAATCGAATCCACATGGTCTAAATTAAATTCCATGTTTTAGTTTTAAATAGTTTATGTGCGTACATTTTTATAATTATTATGGTTTTGTGCTTTGAACTTTTGTATTCTCTGCATTCATTTTTTTTCTGATGCGTTTTTTAGTATCTATAAGATTCATTCTTTGTGACCTGTTTTCTTTGTGCGTTTGTTGTTCATTGCACTCTGTAAATGGAGATATCTCTGCAGTGTGCTTTCTTTTAATAAATAAATAAATATTGTGCACATTGTGTTAAATTTTACCTATATGCAATCGTTAAAATTGAGCTCTAAACATTCATACTTTAATTATGGCCATCCTGTATATTCCAAATTTAGAATAATGAAATCATCTAAAATATTTCTAAATCGATATCTGTTCGATAAAAATATATTATTAACCTCATGTAGAATATATCTGTAAAATAACAATTAATAGAAAAGAAATAAAATAGTTCTTTGTCCTTACATATTGTCGAATCCTCACACAACAAAAAAAAAGACCAAACTTCTTTCAGAGTTTGATTGTATGCAGACCAAAAGTCCGTGATCCATCGCCATATTTCGTGCAGAGAAATAGAAGGCCTAGGTATTTTACTCGAAGGTATTTGAAACAGAAGTTTTTATTCTGGTCATACAGCACAAAATTAGACTGCAACACCACTTTTATACCGATAGTGAAAATATAAACATTGTTTTCTTTATAAATCGAATCCACATGGTCTAAATGATACGTACATGGTGTTAGATTTACCTCAATGCAATCGTTATAATTGAGGTCTAAACATATATACTTTAATCATGGCCATTCTGTATATTTCAAATTACTAATATAATAGCCCAGATCCTCCGGTAACGCTCTGACGCCAATAACAATGAAACTCGCGCCATAGCACTGCGAAACGTTAAACAGCATTATTTCATTGTTAGAAAACCTAAATTTCAGTCATTTTAAATTTAAAAGAGTAATTGTCGTTCTAATTTCAAATTTAATTGCTCCAAAATAATGAAATAAAATTTTCTATCGATTGATATAAAATTTATCTCGCTATGATCAATAGTTCCTGAGAAATTTTAAATTATTTTAGTCCTATATTTCAAATTAATTTCCGTTTTTTAATAGAAAGTAATAAATTACGTCAATGGTGTATCATGCGCGTGATATAGTTTGGACGCCAAAATACAATCGTGGCGATGTTGTTTTCTTGCCAAGAATTAAATTAGCCACCAGTGACGTGAATCTACCATTCGTTCTCAACCGCCGCCAGTTCCCGTTAATTCCAGCTTACACGGTGACTCAATAAATCGCAGGGGAAACTTTCGTTTATGTTGGAATTTACCTCGATGAGCCTGTCTTTTCACATGGACAGCTCTATGTTGCACTTTCAAGGTCTAAGATTCCCGATCACGTTAAAATTTACACAAAGACATTGAAGTACAAGGAAAATTATTAAACAATGAAAAATACTTCACACGTAATGTTGTTTACTAAGAGGGTTTTTGAATAAAGAAATATTTAAATAATATGTAAATAAAAAAAATATTTCCTGTCATAAAACATATGTTCATTTTATTTGCTTTCAATCAATGTTAAACATTTCTCACGCATATATATCTATTTAAACACGTCACATTTCAAGGGAAATCTCTCGAATCAAAAGGCAATTTGCACCCGTCAAATCATGAAGGGTTATTTTCTAGTTTATAATTATGAAGTAAAGTAAGCTATTTCTAAATCGATAACTTTTCTATAAAAAATATATTATTAACCGCATGTAGAATATATCTGTAAAATAACAATTAATAGAAAAGAAAAAATATAATTCCGAATTGAACAATTCTTCATCCTTACATATTGCCGAATCCTCACACAACAAAAAAAGACCAAACTTCTTTCCGAATTTGATTGTCCATGCAGACCAAAAGTCCGTGATCCTTCGCCATATTTCGTGCAGAGAAACAGAAGACCTAAGTATTTTACTCGAAGGCATTTGAAACAGAAGTTTGTTTCTTGTCAACTCGCGCATTATGCAAAGATAAAAAGAAAACCAAATAAATATCTCGATTTTTCGCTGCTCTATGTGTCTTTTCCCGCCTAGAGGCAATCCAGACGAAAAAAAGAAGATCCTGGAATGTTTCTTCCTCTATGCTTTCTTCCTTTATCCATTAGTTTCCTCTCTAAGGAAACTGCACATTTTACGAAAGACCGACCGAAGAAACTTCTTTTTTTCCTCTTCTTCGAATATTGGATGTATATTTCTTCAGCAACGAAAACTCCTCTTAAATTAGAATTCAAAGTGAGCAAAATTTAGATGCAGTAAAACGTACCGTATAAAAGTAAAATATATATATAAAAGTAAAATATATATCATGTTAATTTTTTTCTGGAAAAAATCTACGCGAGCTTTTTAAAATTCTGTTGCTACCAAGAAGAGTAAACATACCGTAACGGTGGAGTACCTTGTTTGCTGTTGTTATTTTCTCAGACTACGTTTTGAATATGGATTCGGAAAATGTCAATAAAAAGCGTAGAAATCGAAGTGAGATATGCAACCGAAAAATTCTTGGTTTGAAATCCCTAAAAATAACCAATTCGTAAACCGACGTGTTCCGACACAAATTTCGGGGCTTGACGTAAATTTATTTTGCGAGGGTAAAGTTGTGTTGGATATGATCAACAACTTGAATGTATACGTTTCGTGCGTTATTCAATGTTTTCCCATTTGGTTTAAGAAGCAGAGGATGTTTGGTTAAATCTTTGGCATTCGTTACAGAAATTTTCTTCTCAGAATGTAAAATTTGCATGTTTGATTTTGGAATAAATTTCCTTTTATCTTCTTCTAGTCTATAGGTTTGATGAACAATGCGATATCACTGCTCTAAAAGGAATACAAAAGATTAAGTTTAAGAGCATTGTTTTGTGCTGAACCTCTTTTCAAACTTTCCGAAAAATTTTCACTTCTTTTAATGCAAAACTCCTTCAAAATGAATGTATCCATATTTTCACTAACATGAAACACACTTTTAAACATAGAAACTTTTGTTTAAAATGAGAATAAAGGTTTTAAGAAATGTCAAAGCTTTCTTATCTAACGAACGAAACATGCGAAGTTAGTTAGAAATTCTACCTCTTTTACGAAAGTTCCTTTCCGAAATATCTGAAAGATTTTTGTAACAAGAAAGCTGCTTTGATATTGTTTTAACAAATCAAAACTCTGCGTTGGAAATATATAATGAAATGAAGACCTGTTGCAATCCATTCCTTTTTATGTAATTGTGTCTCTCACTTTATAAAGAAAAAGTTTCTGAATGCCGGAATAAGATCAACAACATAAACAACTTAAATATGTATAAATATTCAATATTTATCTTGCAAAAAGGATGATACATTTTATCAGATGTTTCTTACTTGCGAATTCTTTGCTTAAAATACTTATTTTTAAAAACAACTGTTTAAGCTCTTAATATGTTTTAATTTGAATTGTGATTTCTTTTGTTATGTTAGGAGCTAATTTATTTAACAGCAAACAATATTTAAGCCGGAACTTAAATTGCGGATCCCGACACCAGAAGGGGTTGCAAAAGCTCTAAATATTCTTGCATGTGATTGGTTTTGATAGGTGACAAATGCCACCTAACATTAATTCAATGTCCTCTCATTTATTTTGTTTAGAATGATCCACCGGGGGAGGGGTCGACACGAGTACGAGGATAAGAAGTCTTTCGATAAGAAAACAGGTTCTAGCATCCCTGGTGGATACAAGAATGGAGATATTTCTGTTCTTGGACCATCGCTGATAACGGATCGTTCTTCTGATTGAGCGGTAGTCACATGTGCAGCTAGCAATGGATGCTGTCCTGCGTTGGCCAGGTTATTCAAGTACCCAGCAACGCCAGGTTATCAGCTAACAATAAATGCATATAATACCTACTGGTTAAAGTAAGTATAGCTAATTATCTTTTGTAACTCTTTACGAACATGACAGTGATTGTTTGGTTCCTTAAACCCTTTCATCATGAAGTAATTTCAAAGATATGTTGCATATAATATAAAATGATAATGTTGTGAGTGTTAAGGATATTGTCAATGAATCTGTTTATTAAATATTAAAAGTTAAGGGGAGTTGGATCCCAAGTCCGCCAACCCTGACCATGTAACTTCGATGTAACTTTTTTCAAATTCTGCAATAGATTCAAATTTGAAATTTTTATACAAGTGAAGCACATATTTCTCATTATATTAAAATGACTTTTTTTGAAATTCAAAAATTTATCTTTTACAAATATTTTTGTGTCAGAACAAAAAATTCTAAATTGGCCACTTCGATGTAACTTTTCGCAAAATCTTTTATAGATACAAGTTTGAAATTTTTTATACAAGTAAAGTACATCTACTGAAATTATCTTTTGGTTAATTTTTAATTTTTAATTTTTTTTATAAATTTACAAAATATTTAATTAGACATAGTGAAATTTTACCCTATTTTGACGCAAAAGAAGTTGTAAAAAATAGAGTTTTGAGTTTTTTTTTTAAATGCTCGTTTTATTATAATGACAAAGGTGTGCTTGACTTGTATAAAAAGTTTCAAACATGTATATATAACAGATTTTGAGAAAAGATAGATCGAAATGACCAATTTTACATTTTTTTGTTTGCACATCTTTCTCATTATACTGAAATTATCTTTTGGTTAATTTTTAATTTTTTATAAATTTATAAAATATTTAATTAGACATATTGAAATTTTACCCAATTTTGACTTAAAAGAAATTGTATAAAATAAAGTTTTGAGTTTTTTTTAAATGTTCATTTAAGTATAATGGCAAAGTTGTGCTTTACTTGTATAAAAAGTTTCAAACATGTATATATAACAGATTTTGAGAAAAGGTAGATCGAAATGACCAATTTTACATTTTTTGTTTTGACACAAAAAAATTCGCAAAAAATAATTTTTGAATTTGCTTTTCCAAAAATGATTTCAGTATAATGAGAAAGATGTGCTTTACTTGTATAAAAATTTCAAACATGAATATATAACAGATTTTGATAGCAGGCTTAGGGTTAACAGACTTGGGTTCCAACTCCCCAATAAAACAAAATTGACCGTAACAGGTGCCTTGGCGAATCCTAATTTCCCCTAAGCAATAGGTGCGTATTATTTAACATTAGAATTGTCCAAATTATTGCTATGACATGCACATTGTGAGAGAACTCTATCTCAGTTTGTCAGTTTGTTAGATTAACTCTCCGTTTTGAAGCTATACGAGGGTTATTCTGGGTTTCATTTCATACTTTTGAACTGCCGTGATATGACAATGACCACAATGAGATGACATTAACTGCAAATGATTTAACATGTACCATGCTCGCTCACACAACGGATATCCGATCGAGTCGGGTTTTAAAGAGGAGATTCTTTCATCAGGGCTCTTCTTAATCTCTGATATCTTCAGAATCTCTGGTCTGGAGGTAGAGATTCTTCAATTAGGGCTTAGTGAATAACTTATTAATATCTGAAGTATCTCTGGTTACGAAGTAAATATTTTTCTACTAGCGCACGGGGACTGACCTCTTTAATCTCTGATGACTTCAGAATTTCTGGTACGGAAACAGATATTCTTCCACCAGGGTTCTGGGAAGAACCTCTTAAT
>BGPR01001299.1:184637-228732 GCA_013235015.1 Araneus ventricosus | reverse complement strand
TAACTAATGATTAACTAATAATTAAGTTTTGAAAATATTAAAACAGTATATTTTCATCGAGAACGCGCAAATATACAAAATTTCCATCCTCTATCACATCAGGAAGAGGGTAAAAAATCAATTAAAAAATTTCATGGAACAATTTAAGTAAACGCATTTAAAATCCGATGTGGCAATTATCTCGAAAACACTTTTATTTCTAATAGATTAGCTTCTAAATGAAATAAAATCAAATAAAAATAAAATTTATAATTATCTTTTCCATATTTTTCCCAGAATTATTAGAATATGAATCGAACATATAACAATATTGCTAGAGAACAACAATATTCTGACAATTAGGTGTAAACCTCTTCCAATTTACGTAATAAGTGCTTTCTCAAAAATTTCCCTTTGTTCACAATTGATGCTGCGGAATGTTTCATTTTCTATGCCGAATCCTAGACAATTATATTCCCGTAACTTTGAAGAACGAATATTGTATCCCCAAACTGTTAAAGATTTCAGACCCCGAATCCTCAGGACATTTTGTATCCTTCGCTCATGAATCTCCCAACAACAGGAACAACAACAAATAAAAAGAAAAAAGATCCCTACGCTAGTGCTCGGAACTAACGAGGCTAATAAAATTTCTCCCTAGAAGGGGGAAAAAGAAGGAAGGGAAAGAATGAACGGGGGCAAAAGAGTAGTAACACGAGTCGTAGATATGATTTGGCTCCGAGCTATATCTAAAGCTTAGTCAGCGTGTCTAGCGAACCTTGAAACATTTCCTTCGATGCGTTTGTAGAAATGCTGGAAGAGAATGTAGAGGAAATGCATAAATAAATGCGGTAAAAGTGTACATACTTTAATGTCTATCCTGTGACCATGTGGTTCCGAAATAGTCGATAGTCGTTCTATTTTTGGTGAATAGTGAAGTTATAAATATTTATGCGGGTCCTTTTTTGTGCAGATTTTATTCTAGATAATAAATGCATGGCAATAAAAATCAATTGTTTACAAATGTGTTCGTAAACACTAATAAAGTCCAGTAATGGCGGATTTTTAAATCATTTTTAACCGGAAAATTTCTGCTGCTTATCTAAACATCAATATTTTTACTTTCTAGTATACGAAGTATACAAAGAGAAAGCATTGTAATCGACAAAAACATTCAAACTCCAGATTTTG
Source organism: Araneus ventricosus (assembly GCA_013235015.1). NCBI lineage: Eukaryota > Metazoa > Arthropoda > Arachnida > Araneae > Araneidae > Araneus > Araneus ventricosus. Next base: position 227,562 of record BGPR01001299.1, on the reverse strand, counting down.
ACTAATCTCCACGTTTCAGACCTCCCTGAGTCCGAAAAACACAATTTTGGAATTATGTCTGTCTGTCTGTGTGTCTGTCTGTGAACACGATAACTCGAAAACTATTAGAACTACGGGGATGAAATTTGGTATGTGGTCTTTACACATAATTTGTAGGTTTCTATCAAATTTTGGACAAAATCCGTCAACGGGAAGTCTATCTGTCTGTATGTCCGAAGTCATGCGAACACTATAACTCAAAAACTTGAATAGATAGATGGATAAAATTTCGTACACCGTTTTATCGTCATGAATGTAGGTCCGTATAAAAGTCTGGGCCAAATACGTCAACGGGTTGACTGTCTGTCGGTCTGTATAATTGCATACTTGTTAAGCATTCGTTTCAAAACTCCATGCGCATGCGTCCTTAGCAATCTCTGGTACCAAGCTGGAGGATTACGTCACTTTGTCCTTGAGATGGAGTTTGTGATGGATATGTTTTATCTTGTTTTCGCTCGCTCGTATAATAGCGTATCTTGCTGGAGTGTGATGGAAAATAAATATTGCTAAGTTTTAATACATAGGCATCTCTTTTTATAGGATTGTTCACTTGAATATTTTACAATCACTATAATCTGCAATGAAAAACCTTCTGATATTCGTTGCATTCTGGATTACAGTAGGTTCGATTTTTTTTATCCACACAAGGGGAAGGAAAATGACAAATTTTTGAGCAGTATACGAGAAAGTTTAGGGGAGGTCACTCCCACTGGTTTAAAGACATATCTAACTTTGCTAACAAACATTTTAACATGATAATATTTATGACTGCAAAACTATCTGGTAATTGAGATATCTTTCAATACACTGTACAGGCGAAATATACCGTTGAACATAGAGCTGCCACTTTTGAACGTAGTTGAATTGAAAAATAATCAAACTTGAAATGTTTTTTCCTTAATTATTTCGGAGCATTTCATTGCACAAAAATTTTTTTAAACCACATTAAAATTTCAAAAATAGGAGTTCCGGTAATACCAATTTTATTTTCGTATAATTTTTTTTCTAATTTTAATAAATTAAAAAAATTATTTTTAAGCGTATTTTGCAAAAGTACTTTTCATTGTTTTAGATATCGTATTCATATACAAGCATTGCGACTATAATTGCAATTCATTAAATTCAAAATAATATTTACAATAACATTCTGACTCTAGATGTCTAATTTATCAAAACTATTGCTTTATTTGTTTATTGCTGAAATTACATACACATATATCACATTTGCTGCACTAATATGATTTCCATCCATTTCTTATGCCTATAAAAATCTGCTACATAGTATACTTTAAAGTGTTTTATAACACTTTTGACCTTTGCAATGACGGATTTTGTAGTTTATTTTTCACTCATGTTCTAAATTAAATTGCCAGGAGATTTAAATTTTGTGCACTTGTAAATTCCTGATGTCAACACACTATTTTAAATGTGTATATTGGTGAATCTAATCTGCCACATAGTATACTTTAACTGTTTTATAACACTTTTGACCTTTGCAATGACGGAATTTTGTAGCCTATTTTTCACTCATGTCCTAAATTTCCAGAAGATTTAAATTTTGTGCACTTGCATATTCTTGATGTCGACACACTATTTTAAATGTGTATATTAATGAGTTTGGGAAACAATTAATCTCGAGAATAAAAAGTGTAGAAGATTAACATAAAATATTCGACGGGGGGGGCTGTCTCTGTAAAACGGCCGCTGGGATTGAGTGGCGTAGACTTACTTACTATACTCAACTGTTACTTTCTGTGACTAAAGTAGCTCGATGTGACTATTAACTCTGTAGTCTATAGTGATTATTAGTCTAATGTGACTATGTGACTCTATTTATGTCAATTTCTTCGGTATTTTCACCAACTAGGGAACTCGACTGTAACTGAGCCGTAATTACAAATTCTAAAATTATTTTTGAAATATTCATGAAACTAAAACCAACTCTCTATGTTAGTTGGTTGCGGAGATATAAGCGTTTAACTTTAGCACAACGTAATTCAACAATTCTGGAGTAATATTTCGCGTGAACCTCAGATCGATGACTAAATTGCCTTACTCTACGAGAGCGCGCATTGGTTCCTTGCACACACACCGATTCGTGTCGACCGATTTGAAACCGTTCGGCAACATACCATTAGTAGTGTATAGAGAACAGTTGGAGCTCGCACACATACCGCAAAAAACCGATCGGCTGTCGAGAATTGCCACTGCGTTTCGCCGACATCGGCAGCTGCGGGGGTTCCCAGTGACACATGTAAACCTACTAGCGCTTGCACGCACATCGATTTCTTTCTTCCGATTTCTTGCAGGTATTTCCAGTGGCATATGCAATTCTTCTGCCGCTTGCACACACACCGATTTCAGCCGATCGACTTCGCTTTCGTGTCGAAATAATAAAATTAGTAACATTTTGAGAAAAATATTGAACAATGTTTTTAGGGATATTTTCAGCATAAGGATGAGAAAATTACTTAAGAACAAAGAATTTTTAATGGATAGTTAAAAATAACGATTCTCAGGGACGGATTAAGCTTGTTAAAAGACCAAGCGCTGGAACTTTTAGGGGTCTCTGAAAATATATATATGCTTTTTTACAATTGAACAAGTCGGTTTTTCTAATTTTAAAATAATATTAATGATTCCGCATACATACCATATTTTTATTTCTGTTTTTTTATTATATTTTGTACTTGCTATATTATTTATTTTTAATTAGCTTAATAAGTCTTTGTTGAATAATTGCAATGCTTTAAAGTTAGTGATAGTTAATTTAACATAATTTTCTAATGAATTTTCATTTAACATAATTCGCTTTTAAATAAGAATTATTTTCAAAACAACTTTACTCTCCGAAGCCTTTGAAATAAATATAAATTTGTTGTTTTCACATTGTTTTCTCCTTTAGTTTTGATTTATTAACGTAATAAATGGAAATTCAATTTTTTTCGAATTTTAAGTGATTGCTTTCCACAGTGTTTGATTATTCACCACAAGAATTTTTAATTTTAACACATTTTAATTTCATTGTATTGCCAAGTCAATTTTTAAGATGTCTGCCTACGTTGCGAGCCCATTTTCGGCCGAAAATCAAAAAGTTTTTTTCGTTTCACTTCACTTTTATTTCTTAATGTAATCCCAAAACTTATTTTATTTCACTAGAACGATAATCGGAAATGAAATTAGAATCCTTTTAGTAAAACTTAATAGCTGAAGAAAATGGAAAGCTAAACAAGTATTTGTTTTGACAACAGTATTCTTGTGCAAGAATGTACAAAAGGGCACAACAAGGAAGCATTTTTTACTGTTTTAACTTAATATTTACTTCTTTTTATTTGCAATTTAGAGTTAGTTTAGTTTGAATTAGCCGCCTTCGCGACGAACTTGTTCGCCGGGAATATGATTTCAATTGAATCTTGTATAATGTAAATTTATGGAAAGTTTTAAATGATTTGAGTCTGAATCATCGTTGGAAAGTGGGGAAATATGTATAACCGTGGCACTTATAAAGCTTGTTTGAGTAGGGACGTTGTTCAAATCTTTGTCGGGTTCGAACCAGAAGAAACAATTTCTCTTCCATTCCACCAGCTTCCATTTCAGGGAAAGAAATCCACTTCTGTCCTTGTGATTATTATCTAACGTGCTGGATAATTTTTGAAAGTTTTTTCAAACAGTAAGGCAAGTTTTATTTAAAATATTATTGTAATGTTAAATAGTATTTTTATGGTAAATATTTCATGCAATAGCATGCCAGCATTCTGTTCTAGCTGTCTTTATTTAATTTGAAAATGATGTTTTATGTATGTCAAAAATCAATTACTTTAAATTTGAATTTAACAGAAATTTTTTTTACCCAGATTTCGATTCCCAGTTGTTAAATTTATAAAGATTGTGACTCTCAACTACTGAATTATTTCCATGTATTAAATTCAACAATAAATAAGTTATTGAGTCCAAGAATTGTAATTTTTAATATATCAACAGCAGCACATCTAATTCATAACTTAATATTTAATTTACTACTTAGAAATTATGTATGATTTTTATTAGTTATTAAAGCAAATTTTACATTTGCAAATTTTACATAAAAGTTAAAATTATATTATTGTCGAATTTGTCGGTTTGTATTTCATAATTCACACGTTTTTATTGAAAATTTCTTGTTCTATTCAAATTGATCTCCGATATTTCGCCAACATTTTTAGTATATGAAGTATTTTTAACTCATTTTTAACAGGAAAATAAAAATAAAAAAGAAACATCTGTTAAACTATTCTTTTTTTAAATGAAAATAAGCATAGATTATGTTGGTTTCAAAAATTGATATTACATATTTTTCATTTACATTTTATACTAGTTCAGTATTTAGCATTGAATTAACTCGATATTACTTAAGTTATAATATACTTTTGTCAATTAGAAACATTTTCATTATGATAAATTCAAATGTAATAATTATTATCGATTAAATATACTAATTATAAAGGTAAAAAAGTGTATGGAATATTCCTGTTTGATCCCTTTTCTGGTTGATTGGATGAATCCAGTAATTAAGCTTAATCCTACAACGCCTGAGATGACGGTACAGCAACACGTTTTGGATTCATTTTAACTCTAACTTTTTCAATTCTCTCTTTTAACTAATTAATTTCAATAGAAACGACGACTGTATTCGAGAATGACCTGATGTACATCCGGTATGGGTACTTTTCCGTTAGCCGGGCGCAATTGTCGCCAATTGTGAACCAAACGCGAGCCAAGTCGCCAAGTGAACCAAACACGAGCCAAGTCGCCAAGAGCGAAGCGATTTTCCATCAGCCGGGCGCAAATGTCACCAATTGTGAACAGCCAAGTCTCCAGGAAGCGAAGTGATTTTCCGTTAGCCGGGCGCAAATGTCGCCAATTGTGAACCAAACGCGATCCAAGTCGCCAAGAATGGTTGTAAGAAATTTGGCGGAATTCTACATTATTTGGCGATTTTTCGCTTACGCCCGGCTAACGGGAAATGACCCCGGTATGAAACTGACAGACACGAATCGCCTGCAAAAAGCCGACCATTTTCAAAATCGGTCGACAGGAATCGACATTGTGTGTGTGCAAGGAACGCATCGTCTGCAAAAGTAGACAGTTTTCAAGCCGACTGGCAAAAATCGGTGTGTGTGCAAATAGCAATATTCAATGTAACCCTTTTTCTGTTAAATGAAACTAAAACCAACTCCCTAAATGTTATTCGGTTGCGGAGGTATAAGCGCTTAAAAATACCACGAAAAGCGTCATAATTTTTTCATTTCCGACACACCATTAGACCACTATGGAGAGACGTAAATCTACGTCAAAATTTCCTCTGTTAATAGAGCAATAAAAGTGTGTTTTAAACTGCTTTTAATTAAATTTATTTTATAATCAAAGGAATTTAAATGTTAAGTGTAAAATGCACTAACAATGAAACATTTATTGTTAATTTAATATAATAATATTTGTCATAAATTTTTATTCATCTTATTGATGATTTTATTAGAAAAACGATAAATATTAATGTTTTATAAATTATGAAACGTTTAATTTATCACATGCAAAAAAATTAATTAGTCGGAATCGGTTTTTAAATTAACAGTGCTGTAGCACAATAAAACATTTTCATTGTCTTTCGCTAATATGCCGATAGCATGAGTATACAAGATGTTATATTATGATCAAGTTTATAACTCCATCAAGATCACTTTTTTCTTCAATATCAGTTCTTTTAGCTGAATGCATTCACATTAGTTTTACATAATATATACTCCATAGCTCAGAAGATTTGTTTTATTTTAAACATTTATTTCAATGACTTAAACTTGTATATAATTATTCAAATTGATAATTAGTTTAAGTTCAAAAACTAAGTGTAGTATATTATTAAATGAAAGTTTTTTAAATGATTCATATGTTCAAAATAAATGAGTCATTACTTTTGTTGTCTTAAATTCACACAAAACACTGTTATTTAAGACTGTAGAATATACAATTCGATAGACAGAAATTTATAATATTGAAGAACTCAATAGGGATTTTCTGTAATTGAATAAATAGCTGAGTTCACGATTATAATCAGGTGCAATTAACAGAAAAAGGAAACAAAATGATAAGTATTCACCTGATAGGATTTCTTATCAAATGTTTTTACTCAAATTAAGATGTAAAAATATGACTATTTTCCATAAAATAGTCATAGTATATGACTATAATAGTTGTATTATAGTCATTATGACTATCTTCACATAAAATATGACCACTATTATCATTTCAGATACGCTTTAAAAAGTCACAGAATTCTGAAGTACATTTGTATTCTGCAGTAATTTCAAAAATAAAGCTTAATTGTGTTTTTGCATGCACAAAATGTAAATCAGACATTATAATCCGAAAAATTACATTTTTTTTTTATTTCTCATTCTTTTTTTTTCTTTTGAAATTTTTAAACCCTTTAAATTTGAAAGACAGAGTATTTACCTGATAGGATTTGTTATCACATGCTATTACTCAAGATAAAGATTTCAAAAATATGATTTACAATATTTAAGCATGGCAGATATGCTTTAAAAAGACAGGGAATACAAAATCCAGTTTTATTCAAAAATAATTTCAAGAATAAAGTCGAATTTAATATTGTACAGCCGTCAACGAAATGAATGGGACACCTCTGTAATTCTGCTATATATTATCGCATCTTTACAAAACTAGTGTTGATGTTAATGGCTCAAGAGGACAGATTTATACAGATAAAAAACTAATTAACCGAATTAATTAACGTAGTTAATTAACAACTATCTCGGAATTTTCGCATTACAACTATCATTTTTTTCGCTGAAATTAATTTTAATTATAATTATTTACATTTTTTTCATTTTGAGATCAAACACTAGAGGAATTTAGAGCTTTTATGAAAGAAGTTGAATAGAAACTTTCTGTCAAGATATATAGTTTATTTTAAAAAATTAGTAGATTAGGCAAAATTGTTTCCTACGAACATCAATTCAAATTTTGATTAAAAATTTAGTATGTGGAACATTTTTCATTAAACTGAATAATAGCTTCAAAAAATACTGGAAAAGATATATTGCCATAGTTATTCAGCGTTACTAAAGAAATAAATAAAACGGGGTTGAATATAATCATTCAGATAATTTAATCTATATTAAAAGTACCCTGCTATGTTACGAGCAGCAAGACATTTTCAAATATTAGACCTTTAAAATCTGCAAATAATAGATGAATAACTCATAAAGATAATGCTATAGAAATATATATTTTATTAAAAAATTTATTGTGATCTAAATCGTTGTTTTCTTACAGATATTCAATGCTAGAATAAAATTTAAACAACTTACCTCAGATCGTAAAGTTTTTTATTTATTTTTCAGCAAATGTTGCGTAAATCTATGAAAGAAACGTAATAAATACAAAAATAATTTTAAAAATATTTTTTGCTTAATTTTTTATTAGAATTCATTAATAAAAAATTAACAGTTTCATTAATTTTTTTTCTAAATTTTTTATTCAAATCAAAAATGTTATGAAGAAATTATTTTATCAATCACTTACTTATTTATTCATAATTAATCTTTAGCAGTAAAGAAATGAATTGTTATCTATATATATAATTCTCTTACACGGCGACAAAAAAGGGTCGAATTTCTTAATCACCGTTTGGCAACAGCTAGCAAGTTTGTTTTGTTTACATTCAATTCGGTTTACATTCGTTTCGAATTTAGTTTGATTTGATCTGAGACAACGAAATGTTTCAAAATGAGTTTAATTCGAGCAGTTTCAATTATAAATCGGAGTCGAAAAAGAGAACTCGATCGAATCGGAACGAACAAAATCGAGTCAAGCGTTTTATCGTACGGAACGAAGTTTCCGAGCTACAGGAACACAGTTGACTATGACAGGACTCTGTTCTTTTATCCATGTAGCGAAGATTTTCTGGTAAATATTTCAGTGGAAGAAAAAGCATGTTTAAAATTTTGGTGTGAAAAGGAAGAATTTTTGAAATTTTGAAAAAATGCTTCTTTTTTAATTTTATAAAAGTAAAAGTAAATGATTTTTATGGGTTATAATTTTGAATAGAGAATCTGAACATATTTAAAGCTGTTTATCACTTTAAAGTGCCCTTTTTAAGCTAAAAGTTTGTGAAATGGGTTAAATCATCTTTCGATAACTTAAATTTTCTGAGGTTTTAGCACATAAATATCTACCCAGCGAGAAAAATTATAACTTTCTCGGCTAAATAATTATTGCAGTGAATGTGTATACATGTGGCGAAGTTTTCCTGATCATTATTTCTGTGAAAAAAGCATGTTTAAAATTTTGGTGTCAAAAGCAAGAATTTTAGAAATTTTTAAAAATTTTGAAAAAAAGGCATTTTGTTAATTTTATGAAGGTAAAAGTAAATAATTATTATGGGTTATAATTTTGAATAGTGAATATGAACATGTTTAAAGCCATTTGTCACCTTAAATTATCCTTTTAAAACTAAAAGTTTGTGAAATGGGTTAAATCATTTTTTAAAAATTCAAATTTTCTGAGGTTTTAACACATAAATAGCTACCCAGAGAGAAAAGTTATATCTTTATTGTCTAAATAATTATTGCAGAGAGTGTGTATACATGTGCTGAAACTTTTCTGAGCAACAATTCATTGAGAATTGTGGATAGTTAGAAGTTTGTTGGAATGAAGTTAGGACTAATGAAACTGTTGAAAAATCATTCAATTGTGTGTACCAAGAAGTTTTAAGTGCTTGAATTCTGATTGATGAGAATAATTTTAATTTGTAAACATCTTATCATACATTTTAGAATTCAAATTTCTTTCTAACATTTACATATATATGGTATAAATGTAAATTTTTTAATTTTAGTGATTGATTATTTAATTTTTAGTAATTGGTGAAAGATTAATGTTGGAACTTCATTCTATTCAAATAATTTAAATATACTTTCAGAAATTAATGTATTTATAATTTCCTATTACTAGCAGACAATCATAACTGTACAGAGAGCTGGGATCAATGATCCCAAAAGAATCACAAAGTGATTCTTGGGGGTTGACGAGCGGAGTGAGTAGGGGGTATAACCTCCTAGTAAATATGAATTAACACGTGGCGTAAGATAAATGTAACTACTGTTGAAAAATTTCATTTGATTATGTTCAGCAGAAGGTCACACTTCAAATATAAATTAAATGATTTAGAGATACAAAAAAAACTTGAAACAATTCAAAGATATCCACTTATTAAAAAATTATTGAATTGAGTGGATATAAATATGAATTAACGCGAGGCTTAAGCTAAACTTAACTGTTGTTGGCAGAATATCATTTAAATATGTTCAACAAAATGTCACATTTCAAATATAAATTAAATGATTTAGAGATACAAAATACTTGAAATTATTGGAAGACATTCACTCTAAAATTATTTATCCTTCGGCCACAAAGAATACAATTCATAAAATAACACAAAATAGAAAAGTAATACAAATGCATACACTAATTAAAATTTCAGAAAAAACACTTTCAGTAAAAATTTCAGGAAATTTGATAAGACACTCATACATCTTACATATACGCTTATCGAAATAAATTCTGAATATTTAATAATGTCATTGTAACAATCTAAAACTTTAGGACTATAATAATGCGTGCGTGCGCGTGATGTCCAGACGATTCTATCGTACTTACATTCATGACATTTGGCACACAGGTAGTCGCAATGGCGACTCAATGCATCTCGAAGCCCGAATTTTAAAATTTATTCTAGAAATTTTTTATTTAATGTTTGTTTTGTTTTGGGTCATTTTCGGCACGTTTATGGTTGTAATATCTTTTCTAATGAAAAGTTGAAAAACAATCAAAACACCATCAGATAGAACAAACAATTTTCTTTTTAATGATATTTTTTTTGAGCTTAAAATGTAATTTACTGAATTTTGAGAATTTTTTTAAAAATAGTTATTTTTGCCGACGAAATTTTGTTTTCGTATTCAAATTTACTGCATCCACCGTTCTAAAAACGTTATCTTTTTCATTTCTTTTGAGGTAATGAATGGAACATTCCCCCCTAATTTAAAACAAGAACGGTCAAAATATCTTTTATGGTTGAATTTTAATTAATTTTTTTCTGAACTGTTCGCTCTATTTTTCCCTCCGTGACTCTTCGTAACCAAGATCGCGGTGTTTTATTCCAAGCATGCATTTCGTCGAAACTACGTGACGTCATAATCCCCTTGCTTTCAGCGAGATTTTGTAATACGATCGTACTGTCCGTCGCCGCGCCGACAGATCATGGTTTTAATTTGCTTCTTTTTATACTTTTTGACAGTCGAGTGTAAAGGCAGATATCTTCAGTTCCAGAAGACATTTTCATCCTGCGTGTACTTTCGCTGAAACTGAAAAAAAAAATTAAGCATGACCTCAAGGAGCTATTTGCATAATGTGGCTTCAAAGTTTAAACCTGAAGCTGAAGATTGCAGGCTTTTTTTAAAAAATTTGTTGACATTCTGGATGTCACAGGCAACGCCGGTACTGATAGTACTATATAAATAAAAATTTATCTTAAAAATAATCAGCATCTGTTTTCTTAGGAATTAATAAAATGCTGTAGAGATTTATAATTAATTATCCTTATTTGAAACCGTATTGGTAAGTAATAATAATTGAAAAGCATTTTCTGGTATATATAACTATTAGTTATGAAATTCTTCTTATATAGGTTACTCTCATGAAAAAGGTACAAATAGCTAAATAAAGTTTTATTTTAAAAACGCATGTAAAAAAATCTTAAAAATTACATCGATGTTTCCATTTAAGCTTAATAAATGACCTTATATTAGTGGTTAAGTTTTCTATTTTATTTTTCACCTGTTCTTTTTTTTTCAGCTTTGAAATTTCTGACCTGTCTACAAAGGATACATGATAGTCAACGGAACTTTTACATTTTAAACGAAAGCATAATTGACTAATTATTGGGCAGATTTGGTATAAAATTAGTTATTAAAAACTACAGCAAGAAAACTTAACATTTTAAAATAAATAGCACTTTTTAAATAATGGCACTGACTGTGCATTAATTAAAAATATTTACAAACAATTTCAAATAAATGAAAGTTCAAATTTTGCTGGAAAGTAATCAATTATATACTATATTGAGGAATATCATATATTTATTTATTAATAAATAATCTAGTAAGTCTCGCATTAAGTTTTTTCTACCCTCTTCTCTTCTGAATTTGAGCATTTGACTGCTTTGTCCTTTTTATTTTTTGATATTCCTATTTTTTCTAAAAATAAATCTAGGTATTAAAATGTTTTTATACAATATTGAGGCCTTAATATTATAAATATTCTATATGAATTGTTTACCTTAATTCTTTTCGAGAATATAATTTTTATTTTAATTTTTAAAAAATACAAAACAAAATCACTAAATTTCATAAAAAATATCTGCCAAAGAACTTTTAATTGATATTATTTTAATTTATCTAACTGTATCATGATTTTTGAGATTTTGTCTCTTTCATTATCAATGCCATCCTCTCTGTGGAGATGTGTCCACGGAAGAGACAAAAACTAAGTATTGAATTTTTAAGTGCTTTTATTTTTACTTGGCTAAAGTGGTGCACTTATTTTTATTAAATTCGATAATAAACCTATCAAAATTTTGATGATTTTTTTATGATGTCCATATAGTTGGCGCTGAGAATTTTAGCAAGCTCTAAGTGGAACTAGTAAATTGGAATATATTCAATAAATTCGCAATTGAACGAAGATTTTTCTTTAAAGAACAAATTGTCTGCCTCTCTTATAAACTCTTTCATGATGATTTGACATGAGCTGCCATTTATGTTTTTTTTTAGTTATTTTCTTTGCCCACGGAGGGAGACGCATTTGACTAGGGACAAAGTGCAAAAATTAATTACTAAGTAAAAATAATTTTTAAAAATTTCGTTATGTTAGACCTTAACTAGAGACTTTAAATTAGTTAATACTGAAAAAAAATGTAATTTTTTAAAAAAACTGCTTGAGTGTCAGTAAATATTAATTTAAATTTCATGTGTAGGGACGTCCGCGGAGGGGACTTTTGTCATATATTCATTGACAAATGAGAGTTAAATTGTAAAATTATTTTAGTAGAAATGTATTGAATATCTTTTTTAAAACTTAAATTATACATATGAACAAAAATATTAGGACATTTGTTGAACTTTCTAATTTTTATCACCCCGGGACTGTAAAAAGCACTTTTTTAATGAGAATGACCCATATAAACATTTTGAAATAACTTTTGCTATTTAACACCTATAGATATTAGTTGCCTTTGTTTTCTTTCAATTCAACGATTTACAGGTGACCTTCGTATAAATGAAAATTCTGACTTTGAAATTTATGTGCCGATAAAAACACACAATTAATTTTTTTGACAAAAATGCAAAAGATAATATCATAATGCATTGAATAAAAAATGTAAACATTTAAAAGTAAAATTTATGTAGAAGGCAACAAACTTTTAAGAAAACATAAAAAGTAATAAAGTGCAATAAATATTATAATAAACAAAAAATATAGCAGCTTTTTTTAATTTCTTCAAACTTGAGAAAATTATTCCACATGAAATATTAAATTTAATTTTAATGTTTAAAAATACTTTGTTAAAATTACATTATAATATTTCAGGGTACAGCTGCAAGTAATTCTAAGAAAAATATATGAAACACACTGAAATAACTGGATTGAAAATTTAAAAAATATATATATGCGTTCCTTCATTGCACGAACTTCTAGAGTGCTCATTTTTTAAAAATAGAAATATCACTAAAACATGATGAATTGTTGGTTGATTTTATATGGTTTAGCTGCACAAGAGTCAGATATACGAGATAATGTTGAGCAAACGAAACACATAACTAAACGAAGAGCATGCCCAACCCAAAACGAGAGAAAACTCACAGAACTGCATTTTGAGATGGAGTAACTTCAAATATCAACTATACGAGATGGAATTAGAATACAAATGAGGTTTTTCCTCCGTTCCTCTCTTAACTCCCATTTTACAACAGATTTCAATTTAGGATATATCATTAAAATTTCAATTGGAGTCTTGTAAGTGTGGATCTTTCCAGGCATTAATGGGCACTTCAGTCCCAATTCTTCCTTGCAAGCATCTCTGTGTTTATAGGGAAAATTGAGAAACAAATCGCTATCGCCAAGAGTACCGTGGACAACAGCAGTTAAATTTTCCACCAAGGAAGCCATTTCAAATCTTATAGTTAAAATCGTCGTATTTCCACGAATTAATGGGCATAACTCTACGTCTTCACAGTACGAAACTGATATTTCATGTATTGCCACATTATCCGAGGAGCCACAATCCGTAATATTTAAGCCATATACACCATTCGTTATGCAGAAACAGGCAACAAGGAGTAAAACCACGGATATTCCTCGATGGCACATTATATAATTGTACTCAACCCACCACAGAAGAGATAAATTGAGAGCAACAATGATAGTCACTAGTGATTTTCACAGAAAAGAGCAATTTATGAAGCTTAACCATTTTCAGACAGTAGATTTCCATAATTCCTTGACAACTATATTCCGTGATAAGGTATGGAGCAATCTGAGTCAGCTACAACTGACGGAAGCTATGTGAGATAAGGTGAAAAATAAATAAAAAGGTCACGCTTTTCGCTACATGTAAGTGTATGCTGAAGTGTAAGTGATCAATTGAAAAAGGACGTTCGTAACAGTTCGCATGATTTAAGCGTGACAGGTGTTTCTATACAAACAAGGTTAAACGAAGTTAAGAGGGTGGATTATGAAAATGGCAAAAGCAGAGGAATTCTTTTTCGATCACTATTTTTGTCGTATGATATATTCATTTTTCTTTTCGTGAATACATTTTTCTGGCGTTCTGGAAATGCATACAGGGTTTCAACTTATAACAGTTACACACCCTTAACTTCTAAACGGTTGCAGATAAGGCCATAAAGGTGGTGTCTAGGTATAGTAGAAATGCTATGCGCTATTCGATGAGACAATTTACAACGCCATCTATCGGCAAATTTTGGAAGTAGTGGTCCTATATCGTAAACGGTGAAAGATACGAGAAAATAGTCAATTAGACAGTTGTAGAGCACTCTCGATTTAGTACGAAAAGATACCTTGCGCACATTAATACTGAAAACAGAATGTAAAAAATGAACATTTGTTTGGTCTCGATTTCGAAAATTGCCACCGGTGGTACGAGCCGCCTGATGGAATATCTAAGTGCGAGCCACCGGTGGTAAGCGCTGCCTGATGGAACATCTAAGTGCGAGCCACCGGTGGGAAGCGCAAGGCGTGAACGTGTTAAACAGACAATAGGCTTTAACGTAAACTGCGTATGCAATCGCGGAAGTAGATAAAAAAATCCTATTCACAGATACCTTATAGATCTCCGTATGCTTTGTATTAGGAAAAAGGATGTTAACAACAGAAATAATATAGATGATTGCATTTTTGGCTACATTTAAGGCTCAAAGCATGTTTTACATAGTAGATTTTGAAAAAATCCATGTATGGATATTTAAAATTTCCGCAAATAAATTTTAAATCATACACTGTAAATAAGCTGCAAACAGATATCTTTAACTTCTAAAACTGTTTAATTATAACTGAAATATTTGGCAACTCTGATATAATCTAATATCACAGTATATTTCCTTATTCAGAATTAATTTATTCTCATTTAATATTTTTTAGTAAAATTGTTCCCTATCTGATGTAATCTATACCTAAATTGTAACCACCGGTAGTTCTATGTGGGACAATCAATGAGGTAAAATCCAAATTTTTACAGCTTATCCTTGCCTTCTGTTTTCAGCAAAAAATCAGATATTTCAAATTTTTATATTGTCCACATACTTTTTTGCATATTTAAGGAAGAACAATACTTAATGAATTTATTAGGGAAGCTATCTGTTCCCCTTTTTCTTCTAAAGTTTGTTAGAATATTGTGTAAATGAACCGAAAATAAAGCTTTGCTCAGTGGTTTCAATCAAAGATTGCATGCCCTCCCCCACCCTCCAGATTTTTTTGTTTCCATGATTAGGAATAAATGTTATGAAAACTACAGAGCTATTTATAGAATAGTATAGTGTTATTCAAAGATTCATAACTGATTTCAATTTAAGTAAAATGAGACGAGATAACGACTTATATTTATACAAGAACCACTTGCCACCCAGTTACACACACTATAACTTCAGTGTAGATAAAGGCCATAAGGTGGTGTCTAGGTATAGTAAAAAAGGCTATGCGCTACTCGATGAGACAAATTACAACACTTTCATCTATCAGCAAAGTTTGAGATTGTTAGTCCTATCTAATGACAGTGCGAAGGCTGAAGAAAACGTTAATTCAGAGCAGTTAGCCAGAAGGCCTCTTTGATTTGAGTACAGAAAGATACCCTTGCACATTAATACTCAAAACAAGGAAATGCAAAAAATATGAACATTTGTTTCTGGTCTCGATTTCGAAATTGCCATGTCAGAAGAAAGACTGGGCTGTCCCTGTCTTCTGTCATTTATTTGCCGTATTGCTCAAAGTGCTCGTTAGCCACTATACACATTTGCGGACTGGATTTCTCGCTGCACATTGTATGCAGCATAGCGGAGTGTTATGGGTACAAGCATCGTAATGCGTCACCATTAAAGATCCTGCAATGTTGGCGGAGGGTTTGCATGTACCTGTCTTTATGTGTCCACAAAAGAAAAAAAGTCCAGTGGGGTCCATGTTCAGACGCGAGACCTCACGAAAAGTATGATGCCCATTAACTTGATTCTGGAATGTATGTACTGCTTAACGTTTGAAATCTTATGCGGAGGGAGCCGCCGCCATGTTAGGTCTAGTTCCGGAGTTGATGCATCGGTAGATTCTCAACAAAGTTGATTGTACATCCTTCAGAAGCTCAAAATTTTCCCGCCCGTTCGCGTTCCTCTTAAAATACTGAGTACAGTAGAGAGTAATTAAAGATTGAAACAAGAAAACATTAATCGGCCAGGGCGTAGTTGATGTGTCGAGACGACCCAGCATATCTCCGGATTTTCCAGCGACCAGTATGAACGTTCTGTCACAGTAAACATTCAGCGAGTTACGCAGCATACACTCATCCGTCCATATTGCTCTGCCAGAATGTTGGAACATTTCCTCTAAGTTATTCATCCACAAGAGTTGCGCCACATTGTAACGTCGCTCGCTTATAATCCCTGCAGGGTGTGTATCGGTATGAATGAGCACATGATTCCATTTAGCACTGTAAACGCGGCTTTTCAGGGGCACAATGTTCTGCTGATCATTTTATGCTGCTCTGAGGGATGGGCGACGAAAGCGTAATGCGCACATCACAGGTTGCACTTTACGTTACGAGGTCTGCGAACTCGAGGGTCTTCAGCCGTTTCCTTTAAATGTTTTACAACTTTAGACGATCTGCCGTGTAGGATGCGGAATTTCAGGGGAAAACTCACGATACGTAATTTGCCTTACGCCCACATTCGCCGTAAATTAACAATACCAATACTCGTTATGTAAATTTTGCTGTAACCTCAATAACGCAACGTTCTAACTCGGCAGTAATATCTTTATGGTAGTCTCTAGGTGAACAGGTATGTCCATCTCATTGCATAATACATTGAAATCATATGATTTTATACCGAACATGGTTGAGTTGTGTTTGACTGCGAGATCAGCAGAGAAGTTTTCATGTGGTTTGTTATGTAAAACATTCAGCAAGCTTTTGCAACCGGTGGAGAAAGAACCATGGTCCTGTAGATGCAAATCGCGGGCGCTTCCTGTTGCCACAACACAGGCATTGCGGGTCGTAGGTGGTCTTTAACTCTCGTTTCCACGGTAAGTGTTGAAAAGGAAATGCAGGGTAAAACAAATATTCATTTTACATTCTGTTTGAAGGTATTAATGTGCGCAAGGTATCTTTTTCGTACCGTCGAGGGGTGCTCTACAACTGTCCCTAATTGATCTTTTCTCGTATCTTTCCGTTCACAGAGGTAGAACCACTAATTCCAAAATTTGCCGATAGTGGCGTTGTTTGTCTCATCGAGTAGCGCAACCTTTTACCTGGGCCACCACCGCGCTTGGCTGCTCACTTACCCGTTTGCAGAAGTTAGGGTGTAACTGGTATAGAACAGACCTAACCCATAAACTATAAAGTCGTTATCTTTCGTCTTTTTTACTTGATAAATCCCATACAATTCTTTTAAATTCAGCAAATAACTTACATAATTAGTTTTTATAGAATACTAGTTTTTTGTGGATATTTTATTCTGGTACGGGAAAACACCGGAGATTGGGGAGGGGATGTAATCTTTTGAGGTTAGAGCCACTGGAAGACAAGCTTTATTTTCAGGGGTTCATTTATACCAGTATTCTAACAAAACTGATTAGAAGAATGCGCATCAGGATAGCCCCTGAAAGTAAAATTCGAAAGCCGTTGTCCCTTTCAAATGCGCGGAATCCCTGGTTCATTGGACATTAAAAGATTTTTGTAATGTGGATGTTGCTTGATAAACAAAGGAAGAAGAGCAGGGATAAGCTGCGGAAAAATTTGATTGGATTGGATTGATTATCTAGTAGCGTATTTTTATACAGTGGTTAAAATTTGAATGTTGTCCAGATATTTGAAAACAATTTTAAAAATATTAATTAAATAAATTAATTCATCATGAAATATAATTTCGTAGATATTAGTCAGATTATATCTAAAACTGCAAAATATTTAGTTATAATTAAAGCAGTTTAAGTTAAAGATATCGTGCTTGCGGCTTATTTATGATTTAAAATTTATTTGCGGAAATTTTAAATATCCAGCCATCAAGTTTTCAAAATCTACTATGTAAAACATGCTTTGGTGCCAATGTAGCCAAAAATGCAATCAATATATTATTCTATTCAACATCCTTTTCCTAATAAAACGATTGATCTAAGGTGTCTGTGAATATTATTAATGAATAAGTCTTTGCGACCTGCAGTTACTCAATGGTTGGTTAAAACCTATTAATCTGTTCTTCCTGCCGCAGTACCCTGGTGAAATCGCACTGGATAATTTCCTGGGCGGCGCGCTACCACCAGTAGCTCGCAGATCAGTCATCAGGCGGCGCGGTACCATGACATCTGCGTCTCATCAGGTGGCGCATTACCATCGGTGTACCGTCATTCCATCGGGCGGCTACGCGGTACCACCAGCGGCCTCCGCCGCAGATGTTCATCAGACGGCGCAATAACATCGATTAAATATAGATCATTCAATGGTGACGCATTTCCTCGTCGCGTACCACCTGCAATTTATTCGTTTTAGTAACTGAAAAGTTTTCCATATGGTTAATTAAAATAATGGAAATTTAGAGCATATTAATTGAAAGTAAGATTTGTTTATTTATTTAAATCTCAATATTATAAACATATTACCTTAATGGTATTGACCGACAGTTCGATCGATGAACCAGTTTATGCGCTTCTGCGATAGCATACTCAGTTTACGTAAAAGTCTCTTGTTTGTTTAACTCGTTCACGCCGGCGCGTACCACCGGTGACTCGCACTAAGATGTTCCATCGGTGAGATGTACTTAGATGTTCCATCAGGCATCGCGTACCACCGGTGGCTCGCATTAAGATTATCATGGGCGCACCGCCACATTGAAATAATATTCAAAGTTTGAGCCGCAATTGTAATTACTATTAGCAGACAAATTGTTAATTTAGTTCGTTTAGTAACTTCAAAAAAATTTCCATACAGTTGCGGTAAAATAGTAATTTAACGTAAATTAGTGAAAAAATTCGGAACTATTTTATTTAAATATTATAAACATTTTACAGCAACAGTGGTGAGAAATTAGGAGCACATCCAATGTTATCGTACGGTAATTTCATTTCCACTAGTTCGGCGCCGCTCGTATGGCAATTATATAGAGTAGCCGCCAATGGGAGAGAAACATGAATTGCAGCGCCGGCGTTAACGTGTTAAAATTTCAGATAATGAAGAATTAAAGCATCCCAGGCATTGCGGTGAATCGACCATACATCGACAAACGAGCCCGAGGTTAACAGCGCGCATCGCCAAGGCGCGCTATCCCCATCATTTTCTCTCTGACTCTTTGCTATAACCGTCGAAGAGATCACCCTGTGGCCATCTTCACCTCACACTCTATCCTCCTCAGACATGTATATTAAAGTGCTCTCCAGGTAGCCGCCAATGGGAGAGAAACATGGTGCAGCGCCACGGCGTTGCTGCGTGGTAAAAATTTCGAAGATAATGAAAATTAAAACTCCCAGGCATTGCCGTTAGATCACCATACATCGACAAACGAGCTTGGGTTAACAGCGCGCATCGCCAGGCGCTATCCCAGGTAGGTTTTCTCGACTCTTCCTGTCTTCTCCACCATCTGGAATCACCCTATTGAAGCCATCCTCTCTACACTCCCACCACTCAGACATGCTGTTCAGTGCTCTCGTTCTTAGCCGCCAATGGGAGAAACTTGAATTGCAGCGCCGGCGTTAGCATTGTTAAAATAATGAAGGAAGAATCTTAAAGCATCCGCGAGCATTGCTGCGTTGATTCGCCATCGACAAACCAGGCCCGAGGTTAACGGCGCGCACATCCATGAGGCCTCCGGCTCTCTGTCTTCCTCAAACCGTCGAGAATCGCCCTGTGGCCGTCACTCTCACACTCCTATCCTGCCTCAGACATGCCAGCTGATTATCTCAGAGCCGACAGTAGGGAAGCGGATTGCAGCGCCGGCGTTAGTGTTGCATTTCAGATGTGAAAGAATTAAAGCATCCCAAGGCATTGGGTGAATCAGCCCTTGTCAACAAACGAGCCGAGGTTAGCAGCGCGCATCCTGGGCGCATATCCCATTGTTTTCTCGACTCTTCCTGTCTTCTCAACCATCTAGAAGTCTCACCCCAATGACCCAGCACCTCCTCCCTATCCTGCCTCAGACATATAGCTAAGTTCTCTCAAGTATAATGGGAGAGAAACATGAATTGCAGCACCGGCGTTGTGATGTGAGGCTGAATAATGAAGGTAAAGCATCCAGACATTGGGTGAATCAAACCACATCCTAAACAAATTGAGCCGAGGAGTTAACAGCACTTGCGTAGCAAGGCACTATCCCAGTCAGTTTTCTCGACTCTTTTCTGTCTTCTCGTAGCATCTAGAAATCTTGTGGCCATCCTCCTCACACTCCCTATCTGCCTCGAACATATGGCAGTGCTCTCAGGCAGCCCATAATGGGAGAAACATGAATTGCAGCGCCGGCGTTAACGTGTTAGAGCTGGTTGAAGAATTAAAGCATCCGAGGCATTGCGGGTGAATCGACTGTAAACAAACGAGCCGGGTTAACAGCGCGCATCGCCAAGGCGCGCTATCCCAGTGTTTTTCTCGACTCTTTCTGTCTTCTCAACCGTCGAAGAAGTCACCCTATTGGCCATCTTCCTCACACTCCCTATCCTGCCTCAGACATATAGCTAAGTGCTCTCAGAGTAGCCGACAATGGGAGAGAAAACATATGGGTACAGCCTCGGCGTTAACGTGT
Source organism: Araneus ventricosus (assembly GCA_013235015.1). Taxonomy (NCBI): domain Eukaryota; kingdom Metazoa; phylum Arthropoda; class Arachnida; order Araneae; family Araneidae; genus Araneus; species Araneus ventricosus. The sequence continues at coordinate 206,902 of BGPR01001299.1, read as the reverse complement.
TAAAATTTCAGATAATGAAGGATTAAAGCATTCCAGTCATTGTGGGTGAATCGACCATCGATGTGAGCCCAAAGGATACCAGCGCATCGCCAAGGCACTACGCTATCCAGACAGTTTTTTTCGACCTTCCCTGTCTTCTCAATCATCGAAGAAGTCACCCTATTGGCCATCCTTCTCACACTCCCCTATCCGGCCTCAGACATTATCACTTCTAAAGAACCCTAGTTTACCCAGTTCAAAAATATCAGTCGATTGATTGGAGGTTAGCGCTGCACTCTCAACTATCTCGTCTCGTTTCGTCCAACGAGAACTTTCGTCTGCATGAGTTGAATACAGTTGCGGCTCGTCCATAAGAGCTGCAGTACCCTGAAATTATTTTAAAGAATTGTATTTTTGTTTTTATTCCAATTGGCTTACTTTTCCACTTTAAGAATTCAGTGATCAACGAAAATGGCATCAAGTAATAAAAAATATAAAAGTACGATCGAAAATCAATCAAGAATTAAGAGAAAGAAAGACAAGACCTGCAGAAAGTTTGCCCCCTCCTCAGGATCCGAAATTAACTGAATGATAAAAGAGATGCGGGAGAAAAGCAACCATTGCATTCATTTAAGCTGCATTTTTCCCAGCTCACGATTGGCGCGACCTCCTTTCCTCAGTAGTTACTTAGGTTTTTTTTAAATCCAATTCTGAAGGAGTTGTAATTTTTTTCTTCTTTTTTTTCCGGGTGCTGATTACGAATCTGAGGTGTGCCACGAATAATTTTTGTTGTAATTTTAGTTACAGCAAAAAAACATGAAAAAAAATTCCCAAATTTTTTTGCTTATAACTCAAAAACTATCAATTTTTAGTATATCATCATTATATACCAAAATAATCAGCACAAGATTAACTACAAGTTACATCCGTACAACTTTTGCAGCACTGATTGCTTCTGGGCTGACGTCTCGCAACTGCTTGAATATGACAGTTATATATGTGTCTATTTTTGTCGTTGCCGTGATGTCTATATTTTTTGAATTTTGAAAATGACGGTTTACATTAAAATCTACTGTTTTTCCATGAAAATATTTCCTGTGTTCATTTTCATAAATAGGATAGATATCATGGATGCGCACGCTCACATTGTTTTCCTATTTCAAAAGAACCAACCTATATAAACCACGTAAGTAGCCTTCAAAAGCTACTAAATCTAAAAATATTTTTGTATCAGGTTGCGAAAAGGGCAAACCAAAAATTAGAGATGATTGCATTCGAACATTAAATTATATATACATATATTTGATGCTCGAATGCAATTTATGTTCGAATGATGTATAGAGATATTATAAATGTGGTATCCCGCCAGGAAACGCTCGTACACTTTCTCTCTACCAGCTGACGTCACGTCACATGATCTTGCTCTTGCTAGCGATAGACATTGTTGTGCGATGGCAAGTGACGGAACGCAACGCCTAAACTGCCTAGATGACTTAACATGACTTGATGTACAGGGCAGTGGCCGCCCTCCTAATTAATTTTGGGTATGGTTTTGTCATCGTAATTGTAGATGTATATTAAATTTTGAACCGAATTCGTCAAAGGTTTGGATATTTCTCGGTATATCTATTCCTTTAAATGTAAACCTGATAACTAAAAAAATGCTAAATATAAGAATGAAATTTCGTATCTGGTTTTGGCACAAAAACTGTAAATCAGTGTCAAATTTTGTCCAAAATCGGTCAACGGATAGAGATCTATTTTCATAATGCGACTGCTTACATTGAAAATGTCACTTACCGTCTGGCTAGGTCGAAAAATTGTTTACAAAAATCTTTTAATTCTAACATCTTTCTTTCCAAAACAGATTTTCTTTTCCTTTCATGACAATTAGAAACCGAGATATAGCTGTGGCAATTTGAGGTTTTAAATTAATACTGATAGTTAATATATTCAAATTTTACTATGACGAATTCTTCCTGAAAGTACACTACTAGTGTGAGATAAAAAAAACTTTTGAAAATTTTGAATTCCGTTTCTTAAAAAAATTCTTAGAAGAAAAAGCGGCCAACTAGCCCCGGTCTACCTTACATGATGGAATAGAACTCGCTGGTTTTCTTAATATTTTGCTGCGCATTCGCATCATTCATGATTGGTTAACACATTCTTCGCTATGGGCGAATTAGATGCAAGCTCTAAGAAAGACAAAAAGTAACCTTGCTTTCAATTTATAAATAAAAAAAGAAATATGTGAGCATACTCTGCGGACATCTGTTAACATGTTTAAGGTATCCGACTGTGTTCGGTGACCTGTGAAAAATGTGACTGTTAGGTGTGTGAAAAATAACTTATATGTATTTTTTAATGTTATTTTTCAACTGCATATGTTTAAAAACTATGAAAATATTGTAAAATTAGGCTTTCAAAATAATATTTTTTTAAATAAAACTGAGAAATTTGACGAAAAATTACTAAAATATTTGCCTTACGCTAACAGTCATAGACAAAATCATATTCTAAATATACATAAATTCTTGTAGGAGTAAATTTTTATGACAGCCATTTGTGTTATGCTCTAAAATATTTCTTGTACTTCAAAATAGTTTTGAGATATAGCTGAACATAGTTATTAAACTGGTAATTTTTCATAACAAATGCTTTTCGTTTATATTTAAGCACTTAAAAATAATACTTGATTTTAAAATTTCCCTTAGTTTTTAGAGGAAAACATCAAGCATATTACAGAAAACAATCTCAGAAAATTTCATATCAATACTTGAATAACGTTTTGAGAAATCATTGTTACGGTCGACAGTTTTCCTCAAAAATATCATTTCTCAGAAAACGCATTTAAAGTTTTCATGCAACATAAAATAATGCTTACAGTTCGGTAATAAAACAGATTTAACTCAATTTGTAATTCACGTAGAGCAAAAGGCGAGACAGTTTTAGAAAGCTGATTAAACAGGCTACAAAATTAAGTCCTAAACTTTTTTTGATAATTTCATCAAAAACGACGATTTTAAACCAGTCGGATACCTTAACTTACTAAATTTGTGGTGCAAGCCAAATTCTAGTGAACAATGAAAATTCCTGAAGGACGAGATATCTCGTCAGTAGCGATCATTGCGTTTAATATTTGCTTTTTATTATCATTAAATATAACGAATTTCTTTTCTTCCCTTTACTAAAATTCTCTTTTATTTGTTATTTGATTGGGAACAGGACAAAGGTTTCTCTTCTACTTACAAACCGACGCACGACTGGACGAAAATCGGATGGCATTTAATCGCTTGTTATCAACCATTCTTATCATTTTCTACTACAACCCTACCCATTCCATACAACAAAAAGATCTCTACCTGGATCAATATGTAGAGCTGTTATTTAATCGCTTGTTATCAGCCATTCTTATCGCTGAATAACCTTTCTTTGTAGGCGCTCCTTTTTCACTTCTTATGGCGAACCTAATCTTTCTTGTATAAACAGCTGTTGAAATTGCTATGAAATATTCCATAAACGCCCACATGCCATTGGGTATCAGCTCTTAAGTAGAATATCTGCACCATTATAAATTGGAAATCAATGAAGTATGCAGAATTCGTCATTCCTTAAATCCCTGCTTAAGAAATAATGCTGTCTGAATTTCTATAATGAAGCAACATTGCTTGATCTGGATGTTTTTCAATATTCCTTGCAAAGTGATAAAAATTATTCAGTTTCCTTTGCTCTGTATAAAGCTATTTTTCATTGGAAAAGGTATTAGACTGAATATTTCATGAATTACTCTAAAAAATTTACTGTTAAAATGCATCTTTCATTCTATTTAAGTTTCATCAACTATATATAAAATCTCTCTCTCCCGCTAGAAACACTAGAGTCTTTTACAACCCCCTTAACTTCAGAAAGACTACATTTGCAGTCATAAAAGTGGTGTCTAGGTACAGTAAAGGTGCTTTGCGCCACCTGTCGGCAAACAGCAGAGTTAGCGTTCCTATTTCGAAAACGATACGAGATAAGGACGAAAAGTCAACAACCGAGTTGCAACGCATCACCGATTTTGTACAAAAAAACACCTTATACATTAGTGGTATAAACAGAAAGCTTAAATCGCATACTTATTTGTTCGCGATTTCCAATATTGTTACGTGGCGAAATAGAGAAAAAACTAGTTATCATATGACATCTTTTTTTCGGTGTTCAAATGAATCTCTGTCAGGTACAGTACACATTTGGGCCCTTGTTTGAATTTCATGTTGAACATTTTTTTTTGTATATTAGCCCTATTATAGCATAAAATTTTCTATGATATTTCGTAGAATATTTTATACTATTCTCAATGTCTCACAATAAAGTACAGATATCGTATGAATATTGTAAGGCGAATTGTGCTAATAGAGAGGTGTCGCGTTGGCGCAACCATCAGTACTGCGTCGTCAAATGCCTTGCAGTGTTGATGGAGAGATCGCATACACCTGTTGTTTGAGGTGTCTCTCCATCGGGTTCATTCTTGGCCGAAAGATAATATATTGTTCCTTTTTCCCACTTTCGTGACGTCATGGTTTCGGAAATCGTCAACAAAAAAATGCGCGTTTTAAGTGTTCTATCTATACTTATAAAAGGCAATGTTTGTGTGTGTGTGTGTGTGTTTGTCTGCGATGTCCAGACGAACCTATCGCACTTACAGCCATGAAATTTGGCACACAGGTAGTCGTAATGGTGACTGAATGCACCTCGAAGCCGAAATTTTAAAATTTAATCTAGAAAAATTTTCATTCAATGTTTTGTGTTGTTTTGGTTGATTTTTCGCACTAATTTCTCAATAGAATAGTTTCGAATAATTGTAAGACAAAAATAGATAAACCATCGGAAAGATCACGCGATTTCCGTTCTAATGAAGTTAGTTTTGAGCTTCTAACGTAATTTACTGAATTTTGTGATTTTTTAAAAAAATAGTCACTTTTCAAAAATAAAATTTTCTGGAATCCTTAAAACTCTTGGATCCGATGTTCTAATAAAGATATCATTTTCAAAATTTTTCAGCTTATAACTGTAACAGTTCTGTCGGATTTAAAACAAGAATGGTTAAAATATCTTTTCCCGTTTTTTTTCTCAAATTAATTTTTTCCTGGTAGTTGAAAGATATTTTTTCTCTAGCGGCCTCCTCCCGCGACAGCTCTTCGGAACGTTGCGGGCAATTTCATTAGCTGACGGGGCAGGGTGACGTCATTACTTTCGCGTTCTGCGAGGAGAGGATTTATTTACTCGATGACTTCGATTATTATTTTTAAGCTTGTCTTAACTTATTTCTTTGCCTTTCATACTTTGCTTGCGGTGTAATAAATATCACATTGTAATTTTTTAACATTATTTTGGATTAACGGTACTCGGTCGAGAAGAATAAGAAGCGGACAATCTCAATAATATATATATATATTATTGAGTTTGAAAACGAAATCAAAATAGAAATATATATACATATATTTCTATTTTGATTTCGTTTTTAAAACTTTTATTTATGTAATTGTATGTGGGCTTTTTTCCTGATTCCACGGGCAACGCCGTGCGCGTACTGCTAGTTCTTAATACTAATGACCATAAGGTGTCTTTTGGTACTAAATCGATGATGCTCTAAAACTGTGTAATATACTTTTTCCCTAAATCGTACCCTTTGTGAGATAGGAATGCAAATTTTTCAGTTTGCCGCCAGGTGGCGCTGTATTTGATCACTTCGCCTATTGCATAACCACTTTATTATACCTAGAAACCACTTTTATGACTATATCTCCAGCCGTTCTGAAGTTAAGTTGGGTATTTGTGTAAAGGACTTTATTGGGCATCCTGCATATATATGAAGACAATGGCTTTGATATTTTCTGAAGAGGTTAAGATGTTATAGCAAGCAGTAAAAGTATTTTATTGTTAACTAGCCACCTTCGGCGACAAGCTTGTTCGTCGGGAATATAATTTCAATTGAATCCCTTATGCGTAGTTTGATATTTATGGTTCCCTTAACACAGTAATTTTAAATTTCAAATTGTGAGAGACATTTGGCCTGTGTTTCTTGATAGATTTGCACCACATGTTCAGTTTGTCAACATGAACATTCCTAAAGAAGTCGAGAAACTGTCCGTGCCATATAACATCTATTTTTAAGCTGTCGGTGCCAATTTCACTTTCTTATTTCTCATGCAAAATTTAAATTTGATTTCAACATAAAAATGACTCTGCACCTATGCTAATAAGAAGAATTAAAACACAGCAACCAGAATCACTCAGCTTAATGGATACATTTCCTAATATATTTACTATCTTAGAGGACATTGCTTACTTGAGATTTCCAGAGAAACTGGTGAAATAAAAAAAAGGAAAGAAAATTCATTAGGATACTGCCCTTGCCTTCAACAATGCAAGTGAAACACGCAAATAAATATTAGTTTCAACAATGAAAACGGTACGAATTTCATTGCAACAATGAAAAGTGTTGATGTAAATTATGCATAAAAATATTTTTAAAAATTCATTAAAATTAGACAAAAAATTGTACAGTATATAAAAATAATTTTTGTGCTGTAATATTTTCGGTTGTTATTAAGAAAACCCCCCAAAAATTTCGCTTAATTTTTAATTAATTAAAATTCTAATTAAAATTTCAAAAGGGGGCTCCGAAGTGCACATTCCCATCCTCCAAAGTATGCTTGTGCCAAATTTTGTAGCTTTGTAGCTCTAGGTCCAGCGATCTGTCCTGTAGAGCGTCAACACACACATTCTTCTTTATTAGTAGTAGAGATTTGACATGGAAATTAAGAATAAAAAATGTGCAATATTTAGTTTTTAAAATAAAACTCTAGCTGATTTCAGTCCATAACTATAATGTGATGGGAAGTGAGTGAGGCTGTACATATATTTCCATAAAACTTTGAATAGTAGAAAGAAATCACCAAACCAGTGACGCGATGTTTTATAACTTCAAAGCAGTAAATATCCAAACTTTGTTCTCGTATTATCGGTACGAATTTTTCTTCATAGATGGAGCTAGGTGTGCTAGTCTACAATATATTTTTCAACCTTTGTTCTGGTTTTAGTTGGAGTCCTTTCTTGCTTCTATCTTAGCTGAGGGTAAATTATTTTCTTTTACATTCTCAAATATCTACTGGATTTGATATAAAGGTTTTTATTATGATTGTTCTTTTTTTCAAAGGGATTATTTCTTATATTTCAATTAATGGACGAATTTAGGCCACAGGGGGTAAATTTTTGACTTTGTAAGTCTTACCCTCCTCAGAAAATTTGTCGATATTTGAACTCCAATGGCGGGTGGCTCTTTGAAAAAGTTCGCCATTTGAGTTCTCTTCCATTTTTTCCATTTGATTGTATTTTCTTTTATTTTCTAATTTCTTCTTTTATGTGTTTTAACTATTTTATTATTGGAGAATTTTTGTTGTTTAATTATTTAGTGATTGGTTGGTTAATTGTAGTAAAATTTAATTGATGCAATCACTTGATGCTGCTGCGTTGGGCGCGCAAAAAGGTGTATTGTTATCATTAATGATTACTTCTATTTCTTATATATATTTCTAGTTTTTCTTTTTTAATGTTTTTTTAAATTTTTTATTGTTTATATTTGTATTTATTAGAATTCGCTGCATATGCGCCATTCTGTATAATATGAAGAGTTAATTAATTCGTAATTTTAATAATTTTTGTAAAATTTTATTATTTGTAACGTTCTTATTTTGATATGCTATAGACATTAAATCGTCGATTTAGTATTTTGAAAAGTCTCGCGAAACTCAATAGTAACACTCTACCAAATTATACATTGTACGCTAAAACAGTTTGTCATAGCACAGGAAAAGGATAAAATCTGATTTATTACATAATAGGAACATTAAACTATTTACTGCAGTTTTGGACAATAGTTGACTGAAATCACGTTATTTAAGCGTAGTAATTTTCAGGATATTAAAATTTTAAATTCACGTAAACATTTAAAAGAACATTTAAAAGAACATTTAAAAATAATTGTAAACGATGCATTACACTTTTACATAACTTGACTTGTTTCATGCGAATTCTTGCACATCTATCACTGAAATTGCAAAATATCGCATATCACAACGCTTAATGGAGTTCTTACAGATAATTTCGATACTGTAAGCAGAAATGTCTTTGAACTATTACAATTTATCTGCTTTCGTGGAACCAGAGACTTGGCTTCTGCTGCACTCTAGCCATTTTGACGCTTGCGTTGGGAATCTCCCTCTTCAGCATATTTAATGTGGTGTAACGACACGTTACCTATCTGAAAAAACTTTTTGAGTTACTCTCTCGTTAAAAAAATAATGAAGTCGCTAAATTGTAGGCTTTTTGTTATTAATTTTTGAAATGGGTTCAAATAGTTATAATCACCCTGTACTTAAGCATAAGTGTTTTTGTTTACAATGCAAAAAAAAAATCGAAGATGAATATGTAAGACAGGTGCGTAGAAAATGTCTGAAAAATTTCTGTCAACGCCATTGATTTTTTTCTGAATTTTCCAATTTGTCAGTTTTTTTTTTTTGTATATGTTTGTCTATTTAAACACATGTACGCTTTTACTTTTTGTATATGTTACTGGCAAAGTTTGAAATCCAGCAATCTATAGAATGCCCAGGCATTGTATATAATGCCTAAAACTAGCCGGCAATGTATGAATATTTCACACATTTCCTAGGCATTCTATAGAATGCCAAATGACAAACCGGCAAAGTTTGAAATAAATCGCCGATTTGATTATATAAGAAATAAAGTTAAGTGCAATTCAAAATTAAATTATTTGCTTCCTTGATGTAATAAGTAGATTCACAACTTATTTTGTTTTCTTTAATAAGAAAGGCATAAACTTTGATATGAAAACTTCCATTTTGCTTTACGAATTTTGAATAAAAGAGTTTTTAATGGTACTCTTTTATTATTTTTTCTAAATAACATTTGTATTTTTGAGGAATGCACGCCTTTTAAATACAGTGGAGTCTCCCTATAACGAAATCGCTTGGTTCCAGTTGAAAAATTCGCTATAGAGAAAATTTCGTTATACGGAGATTAGAGATTTTATTCCTTTGAAGCACCTTGGAGATTTACTTTTCCACAAACAAGCATCTTTAACTTTTCCTCGCCAGTCATGTTGGCATATAAGAAAACTGGGAATCTTTGTTTGCTTTTCTTTCCTCCGAAACATTTGTCTTCTGTAGGGAGATGTTATAGCTGGAATGAACAATGCGAGTGGTTGTACGTGTGAGCTATTTGTTTGCACAGAAATTAGCAACTTTCTTCAAAAATCAAAAAGGTAAACGTCTGAAAAAATTCGTTATAGGGAGACAACCACTTCGTTATATGGAGAATATTTTGAATGTTTTTTTTAACATTCTGATTAAAAATTTCGTTATAGGGAGAAATTCGCTGTAGGGAGACTTCGTTGTAGGCAGATTCTACTGTAATAGCCTTATTATGAACTTTTTTTCATACTTCGCCTAAATAGCATTTTTCCTTCTATAGAATGCCTAGGTATTATATACAATGCCTAGGAAAAGTATATAATAAATCTCATATTTCATACTTTGCCTAAAAACGCCCGGCATTCTATAGAATGCCTAGGTATTCTATAGAATGCCTAGGTATTCTATAGAATGCCGGCATTTCACACATTGCCGGTAACATATATATTTGTCTATCTAAACACTTGTGCATTTTTACTTCGAGATCTGGTGAAGGTAGGGGAAAAATCCATTTGTCATGCTTACGTCAGATAATCTCAATTTCATCGCCAGACTTCTATATGTTTGCAATTTTAAAATTGCAGTAGAATCATTTATTTGTATTTTCTTATAAATATAGAAAGTATATAGAGTCACAATACATAGGGTGACGAAATGACAGATTAGTTATTTAGAAGAATTTCGATCTTTTTTAAAGAAGGTGAATAGAAAATTTATATCAAGATGTATAATTTATTTAAATAATTTATCAGTTTGCTTAAAAATTATTCCATTGAACGTAAATTCATATTTTCAATAAAAAATTATTTGGAACATATTTCATAAAACTAAATATTAACTTCAAAGAATATTGGAAAACATAAATTGCCATAGTTTATCAGCGTTACTTGGGAAAAAAATGTAAAAAAGCAGTTAATTTTTATCAATAGAATATTTTATCCAGAAGAAAAATACCGAGCGATATTAATCGCAGCAAGATATTTTCGGATATTAGACTTTTAATATCTGCAAATAATCGATGAATTATTACTTTTAAATATAATTCCATAGAAATATGTATATTATAAAAATTGATTGTGATGTAAAAAGTTGTTTCATTACAGATATTCAATGCTAGAATAAAATTTTTACTACTTAACTGAGAACTGAATTTTTTTTTTATTTTTCAGAAAATGTTGAGTAAATCTTCGAAAGAAACTTAAATAATGCAAGAAAAGTAATTTTAAAAATGCATTTTGATCTAAGTTTTTCCTTAAGATTCACTAATTAAGACATTAACAGTTTAATTAGAATTTTTTTCTAAATTGTTTATTCAAATAAAAAAATTTTATTAATCACTTATTTCATGACTCATAATTCATTTTTAACAGGAAAGAATTGAGTTGATATAAATATGAATTGACTTTTGTTGAAAAAATTTCATTTGATTATGTTCAACAAAACGTCAGATTTGAAATATAAATTCAATTACTTAGACATGCAACAAACTTGAAATAATGCAAAGATATTCACTCAAAAATTCTTTATCCTTCAGCCACAAGGAAGAAAATTCATAAAATAACACAATACAGAAAAGCAATACAAATGAATATACTAATAGAAATTCCAGTAAAACATTTTCAGAACATTTGATTAGGCTTCAATTATAAATCGTATATATATATATATATATTCTTATCGAAATAAATTATGAATATTTAATAGTGTCATAGTAACAATCCTAAAACGGGATTATGATAATGGTGCCGTTATTATGAAATAAATTATTATAATTGATATACTATTTAAACAAAAATTTATCTTTCAAATAATTCAGCACTTATTTTTTTAGGAATTAATAAAATGTTGTACAGGTTTATTAATTAGAATATTTGACATCTTATTGGTAAGTAATAATGATTGAAAAGCATTCGTTTCTGGTATTTATTGGTTGAAAAATTCCTTGTTATATAAACATTTTAAAATAACATTTGCTATTTAACAGCTTTAGTTTTTGTGGTGTTTGTTTTCTTTTAATTCAACGATTTACAGGTGACAATCGCATGAATGAAAATTCTGACTTCGAAATTTGTGTTCCAATTAAAACGCACAATTTTTTTTGACAAAAATGCAAAAGATAATATCATATTGCATTAAAAAAATAAAACTTTTAACACTAAAATTTATGTAAAATACAGCATACTTTAAAAGAACATAAAAAGTAATAAAATACAATAAATATTATGATAGAAAATAAATACAGCAGTTTCTTTTAAATTTCTTCAAACTTGAGAAAATTATTCAACATAAAATATTTAATTTAATTTTAATATTTAAAAAACTTTGATAAACTTACATTACAATATTGCAGGATACCGCTGCAAGTAATTCCATTAAAAAATATATGGAACTCACTGAAATAACTGGATTGGAAATTTAAAAAATATTTATGCGTTCCTTCATCCTATGAACTTCTAGAGTGCCCAATTTTAAAATAGAAATATCACTAAAACATGATGAACTATTGGTTGCTTTTATGCGGTTTAACTGCACCAGAGTCAGATATACAATGTCCAAGTAAAGGAGATAGTGCTGAGCAAACGAAACACATAACTAACCGATGACCATGCCCAAACCAAAACCAGATAAAACTCCCGGAGCTGCATTTTAAGATGGAGCAACTTCAAATGTCAACTATAGGAGATGGAATTAGAATACAAATGAGGTTTTTCTTCCGCTCCCCTCTTAATTCAAATTTTACAACAGATTTGAATTTAGGATATTTATTTGGTTAAACTGTACCAGAGTCAGGTATACAATGTTCAAGTAAAGGAGATAGTGCATAGCGTGCAAACACATAACTAACCGATGACCAGGCCCAAACCAAAACGAGAAAAAGCTTCCAAAACAACATGTTAATATGGAACAACTTCACATGTCAACTATACGAGTTGGAACTAGAATACAAATGAGATTTTTCTTCCGTTCCCCTCTTAACTCAAATTTTACAACAGATTTTAATTTAGGATATAGCTTTAAAATTTCTATTGAAGCCCTGTAAGTATGGATCTTTCCAGGCATCAATGGGCACTTTAGTCCCGATTCTTCTTTGCAAGCATCTCTGTGTTTATAGGGGAAATTGAGAAACAAATCGCCATCGCCAAGAGTACCATAGACAACAGCAGTTAAATTTTTCACCACGGAAGCCACTTCAAATCTTATAGTTAAAATCGTCGTATTTCCTCGAATTAACGGGCATAACTCTACGTCTTCACAGTACGAAACTAATATTTCATGTATTGTCACATTATCCGAAGTCCCACAATCCGTAATATTTAAGCCATATACACCATTCGTAATGCAGAAACAGGCAACAAGGAGTAAAACCACGGATATTCCTCGATGGTACATTGTATAATTATGCAGAAACCACCACAGAAGAGATCAGTTGAGAGTAGCAGTGACAGCCTCTAGTGATATTCACAGAAAGGGGCAGGCAGTATATTTCTATATTTCCTTGGCAACCTTTATATTAACATATTTTCAATCTGAATCAACTACAACTGCTGGATTGCTATGTGAGATGCAGTGAAAAATGAACGAAAATTTCACGTTTTATATCTCATTTAAGTGCTTGCTGAATAATCAATTGAGAAAAAGACGTTACTCACATCTCGTATGATTTAAGCGTTGCAGGTGTTTCTTTACAAACAAGGTTAAAAGTAGTTAAGAGTGTGGATTTTTAAAATGGCAAACGCAGAGGAACTCTTTTTTCATCATTCTTTTTACTTTCTCTTATACAAAGTATAGAAAGAGAAAGAATTGTAATCATCAAAAAATTTGAACTCGAAATTTTGACGAATCTCCACCTCTTAGACCTCCCCGAGTCCTAAAAACACAATTTTGGAATTATGTCTGTCTGTGTGCCTGTGAACACGATAACTCAAAAACTATTAGAGATACACGGATGAAATTTGGTATGTGAACTTGACACATAATTTGTAGGTTTCTATCAAATTTTGGACAAAATCCGTCAATGGGAAGTCTGTCTGTTTGTACGTCCGCGGTCATGTGAACACTATAACTCAAAAACTTGAATAGCTAGATGGATCAAATTTGCTACACGGTTTTATCGTCATGAATGTAGGTCCGTATAAAATTTTGAGCCAAATCCGTCAAAGGGTCGACTGTCTGTCGGTCTGTATAATTTACTTTTCAAAAGAATCCGTATCTCCACGCGCGTGCCTACTGGAGGCAAGTCAGTTTGTCCTTGAGCCAGCAAGAGCGGAAAATCGGTACGCATCTCTTTGAATTTGATTCTTTACCTAGATATTTTTCAATCACTATAATGAAAAACCTTCTGATAGTCATTGGATTCTAGGTAACAGTAGGTTCGAATTTTTTTAGCCACGCGGGGGAAGGGAAACGGCACCTTTTTAGGGAAGTATACTAGAAAGTTTAGGGGAGAACACTCCCGCTGGTTTGTCTTATGATTCGACCATTTTTATTTTCCTGAATGGTGTTTTGCGAATGTTTATATAAATAAAAGTTGCTATTCTCGTCTTGTTCTATTTTCAATAGCAATCTGCACAATTATCATTAAATTCCTTGCAATCACGCATAAATATGGCATAAACACCGGACTTTTATGTAGTTTAGGTGTGGGAAGGGAACATACGTAATTTTTGATTGAAACTATCAGAGCCGGCTCCAGGAGTGTGCAACTTGTGCTGCTCCACACGGCGCCGAACGTGTAGTGGCGCTAATTCCTAGTCATAAATTTGAAAATTCGCGCATTATATGGCTGCCGAGCGGAATAGATTAGAATTCTTTTACCATAATTAAAATATTTACTACAGTTAAAACTTAATTATTATAGTTAATAATTATAATTAAATCTTTTAGCATATATGATTTATATAAGGGAGGGGGCGGCACAATAATTTCGCACAGGGCGACGAATACTCTGGAAATTATAGAGCAAAACTGTTTATTTTTGATTAATTTATACAATACTTTAATTAACGCTATACGTAAGTGCTTGTGAGATAACTTCCCTAGTTAATTACTGGCAAATCATTCCTTAACATTGTTGCAAATATCTGCCTGTGGATATATGGTGTAAACAGTCCAACACGCAGGATAACGGAAAATGAAGGTTTATTCACAAATGTGCAGCGAAACACGTAGCAACAGGAAACAATACTTGCACAGATCTTGCACAGATTAGCAACGTAAACAGACAGCAATTCACAGGTAATAACAGTTCAGCACTTTCACATTTAGCAACACAAACAGTCAGCAAATCACTAATAACGACAATAACAGCACTTTCAATAGCGCTCAGATCACCGGCTTCTAGCTCACACTGCAGACGAAACTCCACAGTCGTTCCAGTGGATCAACACACATTGCTCTCTGATTCAAGTGCGGCCCTTATATTTTCTCCACGACAGGTCGTGGCGTCACATGGAGTTTTCTGGTACATTCGAGCGTATTTCCTTTCCTAATAGAGATATCGAGAAAAGGGTCGCATTTTCTGGAATTATCGATTTGTCGCCAGGTCGCCAAAATGGTCGCCAAGCTCGTCGTTAAGGTCAGGGGTCTCGGAATGGCCATCCCATACTTACTCCTGTAAAACTCTCTTCCCAAACTTAAGACTAGTGAGGCAGGAAAGGGACATTACATTTTTGCAACAATATTCAAAATCCCTATTATGTCTACATAAAACTACTTTTAAATTAGATTTTTCTCAAAAGAAAAGGGATATTGGAGGGACAAGCCGCAAAAAAAAATCTGTTTTGAAATCGATTCCATTAATTTATTATATAATTGATTTGCCCAATTAATTGTAGATTAAAGTATGGTTATCATTTTAATTAAATTTTGATGTGGATTGACTAGACTTGTTTCAAGTGAATCCACGCACATTCTGTCACTGAAATTGCAAAAGATAGCATATCAAAACGCTTAATTGAGTTCTTAAAGAAAATTTCGATACTCTAAGCGTAAACGCCTTTGAAATGTTACAATTGATCTGCTTTCGTGGAACCAGAGACGTGCCTTTGGCTGCACGCTAGCCATTTTTACGCTTGCGTTTTGAATCCCCCGCTGCAGAAGATTTAATGCGGCACGTTACCTATCTGAAAAAACTTTTTGAACTACTCTTTCATTAAAAAAATAATGAGGTTGCTAAATTGAGGGGGGTTTGTTATTAATTTTTGAAATGGGTTCAATAATTTGTGATCACCGTGTACTTAAGGATAAGTATTTTTCTTGACATTGCAAAATGCCCATATAGTTTCGAAGTTGAATATGTAAGAAAAGTGAGTAGAAATGTCTGAAAAATATCCTGTCAACGCCATTGATTTTTTTCCTGAATTTTTCGCTGTGTCAGTTTTTTTTTTTGTATATGTTTGTCTATTTAAACACATGTACGCTTTTACTTCAAGATCTGATAAATGTAGGGGCGAAATCCATTTGTCATGCTTACTTCAGATAATCTCTATTTCATCACCAGACTTCTATATGTTTGCAATTTTAAAATTGCAGTAGAATCATTTATTTGTATTTTCTTATAAATATAGAAGGTCATATGCATAGTCACAATACGTAGGATGACGAAATGGCAGATTAGTTGTTTAGTATTTTTGATTGACCATACAAGTTAATTTCTAAACTGAAATCATTATGTACTCAAATTTTTAAAATTAAATGAATTTCAAATCAGTTAAGAAATATAGTTGGACAGAAAAGTTAATAGTAAATTTAAATTAGAAATTATGAAATGTCTATATCAGTAAACCAAAGGAAATGGAAAAACTGCATAAAAATTGATTTTTTTTTGCTTCATATTTTTTACATAGGTAAATATTGCAAAATATGTTTTGCATCTATAACTCTCTTTAAAAAATTATCTTTAGCACAAATTTTAGCTTACAGTTACATATGTTTCAGTTCTGGGTAACAATTTTTGCAACTATTTAAAAAAATACATTCATTTATTTTACGAAATGAATTTTTCTCCCTCTGCATTATTTCTTTATGTACGTTACTTTAAATGTGGCCAATTTAACTGCTCATATAATATTTTCAGCAGAATTTAGATCTGAACTGATCGTAATATAGAAAAGTGAAGTATTTGTAACGAAGTGATACATATATAAATTGCTACGAAAATAAATTTTCAGCTGTAAATAATGCCAATTTGACGTATCAAATGTCTTAAGTCTGCTTCTAAGATTCAGGTAAAAATTTGAATGGATTTTTAGTGACTAAATGGAATGTATATGCCCTCTACGCCCTCTATTAATCCTTTAACTGCCGGTACTTTTAGAACAGCAGATTGCTCTAACCGCAAAAAAAGAAATATATATATACAGTAGATTCTCGTTTAACCGGGATAGGATTATCCGGGACGACCCTCCCTCCGTAAGAAGGAAGTGCAAATTACGGACATTGGAATGCGCGGGAAGATCGCATTCTTCTCAACCCTTCCTATTGCATTGGACTCGTCCAGCCAGACTTGAAGAAGCAGTGGAACAATGGATTAACGAAGATTCGACATTGGAATGTTGTGAAGTGACAATGATATTGTGATCCTTGCAACTTGTGGTTCAGAAGAAACAAGAAATTTCGAAGAATGTCCTGAAAGTGATGAGGAAAATCTTGTAACTCATCAAAATTAAGTCACGGTGACGCATTAGTACACACTAAGACGTTACTTAACCCCTTCAGTCGGAATTAAGAAATAATTGAGTTAGAATTTTTTCCTTTGGAGTACTGTGTACTACTGCAAAGATTAAAGCATAAATGAAATTTCAAGCCTCTAGATGAAAAATTAAAGAAGTTACCCCATGTCTGGCATCCGGACAAAACCGGATATTTCAAATAAAAAAAGACACAAAATCACACAAATTTCACTTTAAAATGGTTGTCAAAGGGTAATAAAATATTCTAGAAGCCTTTTAAATGGTGAAAAAAGGATTAAAAACAAGAAATTACTTGAAAAACAAAATTCACCATCGAGCTCCATTTTAGGAAGAACGATGATTTTCTCAATTTTTTTTCAAAAAACTAAAAAAATTAAATTATTCCATGCCCGAAAAGAAAAATTCTTGCAACGATCATATTCATAAGAAAATCGAGAATCAAATAAAAAAAACAGCATGTAGTTTTGTCAATTATTGAATTAATAGGAGCAGTTCAAAGTTGATGTCCGGTATACCGGACACCAGGTCTGAAGGGGAACTTACTTGGAGAAAGAAGATGAAAGCACACCTGCAGAAAAAATGATATTAAGGCATCTGCGTGTTATAAAGTATAGTGCCAACGAATTATATTTGAAAAATTTAAAAAGTTTTTATCAAATAATTGTTTATATATATCAAAAATTAATAATGTATTAAATATTACGAGGCACCGAAAATACTTGAATTTTCAATAAAATATCTCCCACGATATCTGGACAGTTTTTATTTCGGCAAAGCTTAGCCTTAAGCATCATTTTTCCCACTCCAATCCTACCCATTCCATACCACAAAAAGATCTCTACCCAGATCAATATCGTTATATAGAACTGTTATCACTTTATCAGGCCCAGGCTGTCAACGCCCCATAATAGAGAAAAAGAATCATGGAAGTTGTGGGCGGTAGTGGCGTCCGGCCACTGTTAACAATGAGCGGCCATCATCTGGAATTCTGTTCTTTCCGCTGGAGACAAATGGTTGGAAGACCCCTGACCCACCAGATCTGATGGGATGGGATGAAGACATTTTTATTGATGGTGACTCGAGGTCCACTCCTTGAGATTGGGCTGCATGAGAAACCGATGGGTATGGCTATTTAGTTGATTGGACTCATTCACTCAGTTGGGCAAGACGGATGGAATGGTCAGTGGGTGAATTTCGAGTATGCAAAAGGGAGAGTGAATAATAGATCGCAGTAGAAAAGATTTGGTGCTGAGATAAGCCTGAGAAGTTTGACCAATGGATATTTTTTTTTATCTAAATTGGCGTTTGATCATCAATTTACGTGAATAAGAGGATGACATATAAAATGCATACAGTGCATGTCTGCATAAAAGTTATCCAATCTTCCTATCGAAAGTATGGTTAGTTAGTTAGCTTAGTTCTAGTTACGTACCGTTCTGAAGCAACACGACTTCTATTTTGGAATGGATTATTTTACGGACGGATTATTTTAATTTTGAACAGCACCCAGATAACGAGGGCGACACCTGAGCTGACACCCGTCTCCAAACTTCCGCACCACAGCAGGGGCTAATCAGCTGTAATTTCGATCTCGAGAATTCTATGAATTTCCACATTTCAGATCTAGCTAAGCCTGAAACTTTTTTGAATTTGTGTCAGCCTGTTTGTGTGTGCGAAATCGAGATCCTTAAATGGGTTGCGAATGAAAATAGTTAATGAAGCTCAGTAGAGTCATATGAATGGAGCGAAACTCTAGCAATTCAGATGTCTAATTTTTGTACCAGCCAAACAAACAACAAACAATAAACAAACGTTTTGCACAGCATATGAATCATCTGGGAGGAAATTACAGTTTATGGGAAAAAATAGAAGAAAATTCTTAGGGCGGGCCGAAAAAGTCGAAGTTTCTTAGATCTTTTTGCGGTAGTGCGGAAAAGTTGCGAACTCCAATCATTAAAAAGTGTATAAAATCTTATAACTCTGAATTGATATCTTCTGTAGCCTCGATGGTCAGAAAGTTGTGAACATTGGACTAAAAATGGTTAAAATTCAAAAAATAATACAAAATCACAAATTTCGTTGATAGGTTTGCAGTAGTGCTTAAAAGTTATTATTTATTAACAACAACACCTTTACAACATTTTAGAATTATAGGTTAATATTTTCTTCCGCCTCAACGGCACTGAAAATTGGAAATGAAAGGCGACTTTTGAAATAAATACATGTTTTACTTATATCATTATAATGCGAATAGAAACCTAATTAAAACCTTTGAAACATACAAAATTACAAAAGCACTATTTTTCCTAATCTTTTTTGGACTCAAATTGCGACATTTGTTTTATGGATTCTAGGGTAGCTCTGATAAATTCATCCCTGTTCTGCGGTCCAACTCTTTTCTGGAGGTATCAGTGATGAATTACACAATTCGCTCAACTTCTTGCGTGTGTGAAGGAAATTTAATAAAATCCTAGCCGTCAGAGTTTAACTTTAGCACGAAATTCGGCGTAATTCAATGATTCTTGAGTAAGATTTCGCGCGATCGATGAATGAATTGCCTTAGTCTGCATGCGCACGCATCATCAAATTTGCAGCTCGACTGTGACTAAACCATAATTACAAATTCTAAAATTCCTTTTGCAATCTTAAATGCCCACCCTTCTGTTAAATGAAACTCAACCCAATTCTCCATGTTATTTGGTTGCTGAGCTATAAACGTTTAACTTTACAGCAAAAGCGTCAAAATTTTTCCTTTCCCGACACAACATTAAACCACTATAGAGATACGTAAGTCTACGTCAAAATAAAAATTCCCTACACATTCATCGTTTTTAATGACTTTAAAAAACATTCATGACGAATTCGAAGAATACGAAGCAACATGTTTGGTCATCATTGCGTAATCCCAGATAGCAATTTTAGTTTGCAGCAAACTTGCCACAAATTTGTCATGACAAGAGTGCAAGTTTGCCACAAATTTGTCATGACAAGAGTGCAAGCTTGCAGCAAGTTAACGAAAGCTCCGAAGTCACAAGGAAACGAACTTGCAGCAAGTTTGCCACAAGCTTGCCGTGCAAACTTATTGCAAATCATAGCAAAAACAGAGTACGAATCACAACCCGGGATAGAACTCGCGACCTCCCGGTTCCGAAGCGGAGACGCTAACCATTGAGCCAGTTGAACTCTGAGAGGAGAAGATAGATTTCGCTAATACATCGTTCGATTCGATTCGTATACGATTTATTTTTAACTATTTTCTGGATTTCATTAATTTTTTGAGTTGAGAATATGATTTGAAGTCAAAGAGAGAGCGAATTTCGCTAATAACTACGTTTTGCTAGTATAATAAATTATGAAATTAGAGTTCAAAAGTAATTACTTTAAAATGGGACAAAATGTCTAGTTATTATTGTTCAACAAACACTGACTGTTTTTTAGATTTAATTTTGTTTATAAACGTTAAAATTTCAACATTAAGAAAAAGGGATATCGTTTTCTTTAAAGTGAGAGTGATATATTTAGTAAAAAGATGGAAAATGTATCAAAAATTTTTTTTTATAAAAAAGTTACTTTTTTCACAAATTATCATTGATTTATTGAATTAATAAAAAAGAATTACGGTCTAGGAGATGCTATTAAAAATCGGATGTTTTTTAAAACAGAGACAAAGATAATTATCTCTTTATTGTGCTATCTTTGCAGGAAGCTTGTTTTGCAAAATTGCAGCAAGTTTGATTTTCAAAGGAGGTGGCGCTATTTGTCACATCGAACTTGCTACAAGTCCGATTCAAGTTTGACGCGTCAAACTTTGAAATGACAAGTCAAAATCAAACTTGCTGCAAACTTACGTGCTATCTGGGATATACAAATTTACAAACAAACGGACGAATGTCGAGATGAAACAGAACTTCGCTTCGCTCTATCATAAACAGTATCGGAAATTGTAATTTATTTGCTTTACGCTATAAGGAAAGTTGAGTGACGTGACTTCCTCTAAAGAAAGTTTTTAGTATAGAATAACTAATTTATAGTAAAATTATCAGCTTCTCGAAAGCAGATCTTAAAAATAAAAAAATATGTTTCCATTGTTCTTGCTTATAATGGATTGAAATCTATTTAATACAACATACCAAATTTTGGGGAATGTGAAGTTTATGGTACCCACCTGTTTCTCGCCAATTTTTCTTGGCGCAATTTCATGTGCCGTCGCCAAATATTGTTTTGGATGTGTAGTGCGCTTTCTAGTGCTTTCTTGCGCATGCGTCACGTGAAAACGGGAGATTGAGCACGCGATGCCTGCGACATTTCAAGTGTGTACAGGGCAAATTTTTTAAATTTAAAAAACATCAGCGGCTTCGCTTTCAGCATAGCAGGAAAATATTAGCTTCGCTTTTTCATTGAACGGTAGGAATCTAGGTTTTTAAAAAAATTCCGAAAACGAGAATTCCACACGCAATGCCTGCGGCATTTCAAGCGTGTACTGGGAAAAATTGTTTAAGTTAAAAAAACATCAACGGCTTCGCTTTAAGCATAGCGGAATACTTGTACCTTCGCTTATTCATTGAGAACCGAAACACACAGAATAAAATACACAGTACTGAACCGATATTCAGACCGAAGAATTCCAAAAGAAGTTTTATTCAAATTCGCATGAATCGACCAATCACATCGAAGAGATGAACAAAATAGTCCATACGAAACGAGGTTTCAATATGGCGTGATGAAAAGATTAATTTCCACGCATGCGCACATGTCACTCGTTAAAAATATTTTTGCGCAACGAAAACAAACGTTCTCTCATCTCCGTTCTTGTGGCGAAAAGTTGGCAATCCTAAAAGGAACAAAGTAAGTGCGTACCGTAAACTCCACATTAACACAAATTTTATGTGATTAACACCTATAATAGGATACGTGTAGCTGAATTTTGCGTAATGCGAAATCTAAAAACAAAAGGTGTTTGAAAAAGTAATAGAAGTATCATGCGAAATACGTATTACGACTCTGATTAGATTAGCTTTAAGAAAATTTTATTTTGCATTTTGTAAAACGGATGCATTTTATTTCATATAAGAAAGCTCCATAATCATAAAAATATTATTTAAAACATAATTTAATTGCTTAACTCCAAAATTTTAAAATGCTTAATGTATTTTCAGTTCATCGAATACTCGATAAATTTGTTTAATTTTACATGAAATTAAGTTATAAAAATATTTCAAATACATAATCAAAAATTTACATGGAATAAAGTTATTTAATTTTACATGAAATAAAGCTATTTAATTGTACAAGAAAGTTATTTAATTTTACATGAAATAAAGCTATTTAATTGTACAAG
>BGPR01001299.1:131508-184627 GCA_013235015.1 Araneus ventricosus | reverse complement strand
AAAGTTATTTAATTTTACATGAAATAAAGCTATTTAATTGTACAAGAAAGTTATTTAATTTTACAAAAAATCTGTACACAAACGATGTTATCATATACATCGTCTTTAAGATACCATTCAATTATAGCACTCGCTTGTGGAAACAGTTCTCTCATGTCCACACTACCATGGTAAGAGTAATTTGCACCATCTGTAACTGGACAAGATATACCAGATTCACATCCGTCGGGCTGTTCTACTTCAAAAGGCAGAAAAAAGTCCAAAATTTGACCATATACCACAACTCCGACAGATTTAGATTCATCTTCCGATGTGAACTTTATGCTAATGTTTTGGATAGTTTCTCTGTCCACAATGCAAACACTGTCACTGTCGGAACATCCTACGAAGTCAACAGCAGTCACTTGACTCTTAGATCCACAATCCTGAAATCTGGTGGCGCTGACTTGCATTGCCAGAACAAACAAAAGAGTCAAGGTGATAGATAGGAACATCTTGATCTAAAAGATGAAAATTATTCTTTTTTTACATCCAGCACATAATATGGGGAGTATCAACGAAACGAGAGATTTTTATACAATAATAATATAAATGAAAAAATAATAAATGTGGGAATCGTATTTTCCCGTCTAGCTTAAAAGCGTAAGTTTAATTCCTTCCTAATAATAATTTCTCACTTTCCGAACACGCTCATTTGAATAATTGTTGTGTCAGCGAAAAGATATCGGAAGATAACGATCACGTGGTCTCTTCGTGCTAATCACGTGATGCCTATGTGTAAGCTCTCCGTTAAAAACGAGTGTAATGTTTTAATCTGGGGAGACGCGAGCGTAGGCAGTTAACGGGCTCTCGTCTCTGTTAGCACGGCGACGATGGGCGATGGCTGTAACCTGTAACTAAGCTGCAACTATAACTAACCTTTTAACGAGGTGTAAGTTTATATATATATCTTAAGTAAGTAACAAACCCTAAATCCCTCTTGTCTAAAATGTAAATAATGCCTGTGTAAATACTTTTCTCATTTCATATTATGCTGTTTTAATAAATAAATAATTTAGGGAACAATTACGTTTAAACGCCCACTATTATTTTCGTATATGTGATTTTACCAGAGTGACAAAACTCAACTCATGCAAATGCTTCATTATCATGACAAGCAAAACCGTCAATGTGATAAATCGGAACGTCTTGATCTAAAACATGAAAATTGTCGTTCCTTTTTACATGCAAGACACAATATGTTGAGTATCAATGAATCGTGCAATTTTTATAATTAATGAAAGACATAAAAAATACACATTTATAAATTTCTTTTAAACAAAATCTTGTGATCAAATTTAATATACTTAAATCTGAAGCCTTAAAATCGTAAAAGCATTTGGCGCTTGAAACAATACTACAAGACATTTAAGCTAATACGAATATCATAAGAAAGTTAATTCCTAAACATTCATTAAACGCAAACGATTATATTATATACTAGCAGTACCCTCATGGCCTTGCTGAATTTTCATTCTGAATTTCAACAAAATTTTTTAAAAAACTTTGCAATCTTCAATTCATTATGACGCCACGTGGTTTCACGAAATACATGCTGGGAATAGAACACCGCGACTTTGGTTACGAAGAATCGAGGAAAAAAATAGAGCGAAAATATTTTAACACTTCAGAAAAAAATCAATTAATATTCAACCATAAAAGATATTTTAACCGTTCTTGTTTAAATTCGGGGGGGGGGAATATTCTCTTCATTACCTCAAAAAATGAAAGAGATCACTTTATTAGAACGGGGTTGCAGTAAATTTAAATACGAAAACAAAATTTCATCGGCAAAACTGACAATTTTTTAAAAATTCCGCAAAATTTAGTAAATTACGTTTGACGCTCAAAACAAATTTTATTAGAAAAAAAAATTGTTTATTCTATCCAATGGTGCATTGATTGTTTGTCAACTATCATTAGAAAAGATACTACAGGCGTAAACGTGCCGAAAATTACCCAACACAACACAAAATATTACATAAAAAAATTTCTAGATTAAATTTTAAAATTACGGCTTCGAAGTGCATTCAGTCACCATTACGACTACCTGTGTGCCGAATTTCATGGCTGATAGTGCGATAGATTCGTCTGGACATCGCGGACACACAATCATACACTCGCACACAAATATTGCGTTTTATAAGTATAGACACAGGATGCCCACTAAAATCCCTTACCACCCTTTCAAATATCGAGTAGCTGCAGATGTCTTCATAAGAGTGGTGTCTAGGCATAGTAAAATGGTATGCGCTACTGTATGAAACCACTTACAGCTCCACCTGGTAGGAAACGATGGAATTAGCTTTATTATCTCTAAAACGGTACAAGATAGAGGAAAAAAGTGAATTACAAATTGTAGAGCATCATCGAACAGAACGCTTAAAGCACGTATTTGTTTTTTCGCGATTTCGTACACTGACGCGTGATAAAACATTCTTAGAAAGAAAGAAAGAAAAACTAGTTATCACAAGATATCTTTGTTTTCAATGTTCAAACTTCTCTCCGTCAGCTACAATGCAGATTGTCTGAAAGATAGTATTTTTTCCTTTCTTTCAAGTTTCGTGACGTCACAGTTTCGTAAGCCGCAAACAAACAAATGTGCATTTTTAGCGTTCTGTTTATGGCATTCATGACCGTAAGGTGTCTTTTTGTACTAAATTGATGATGCTCTACAACTTTGCAATTCACTTTTTCCCTCTATCTCGTACCATTTTAGAGATAATAACGCTAACTCCACCGTTTTCCACCAGGTGGCACTGTAAGTGGTTTCATCCAGTAGCTCATAATCACTTTACCATGCCTAGACACCACTTTTATGGAGATAGCTGCAGCCATTTGATAGTTAAATGGGTGGTTGTATATATAATATAATCGTTTGCGTTTAATGAATGTTTAGGAATTAACTTTCTTATGATATTCATATTAGCTTAAATTTCTTGTAGTATTGTTTCAAGCGCCAAATGCTTTTACGATTTTATTTCGATAAAAGATTATTTTTTTACTTTTCAGTGTACTAATAAAAGCGTGCTTTAAAATCTTTGTTTATTATTATTCTTTTCTCCTTTTCAGTCTATAATATGTTTCATATTTCCTCTTATAAATGGAGGGTTAAGACCTAAAGTGGACCATATTTTGCAGTAACATTGTCATGGTAGTGAAGGAATGTTATAGTTTCTGCGTTATAACGATTATGTCCATGTTTAACTCTAGGATATCAAACTCAAAAATTGCTATCACGGGTCATATAAACCAGGTCTAAGATTATATGGGCAGAAAAAAAACCATCGTCAATTTTTTTAAAGAACATAAGTTTATTTCGCAAACACAATATAAAACCGAGCAAGGACAATTATAAAGTTAATGTTTTCGTCCTGATTCCTGGTATCTCTTCTCCTTTTAACTTCCAGGGACATAACATAACACCACTTCCTGTCCCCATGCCTCGAGTCCTTATGACTCTTTATATGCGGTTTGAATGGACAGGAAGTGGAAGCTTTTCTGAGGACACCAAGCAACTATACTGAAAACAAGGGAATGGTAACATGAGGGATACAATGCAAGGTCGGGACCTTTGAGGTATACTGTATGAGATGGGTGACGAAAACAATTTGGAAAACTGTTACAAACAAGAACGCGGTAAAATAATAAAGTATGAAAATTAACATGGAAAGTGATAATACATAATAAACTGTTATACAAGAAGGGAAAACGGCATTCTAAATACTGGAATACATGAACAAATATTTACAAATAAAGTAGACTCCGCTTAATGTCATTGCGGTTAGTGTTATCATTGGCTTTATATTATCAAAAACCTCTGGTCCCGAACCAACGTATTCAAATGTACAAAAAATTATTCGTTTAGTGTGATCACTACATCGTTTAATCTTATCAGCTTTGCAGCAGAGAATTGACCGATCCCTCATTTTCAACCAGCGTTAACAATTGACGTTCGTAGAATTTCTCGCTCCACTTGTAAGGAAGCAACTGGGGGTCACTTTCCCCCACACATTCCAAGAATTTTGGGGTTTATTTTTCATGACCTTTCATTGAAGGTCGTCCATTTAACAGGCATTGACGGGTCCGTCGGTAATTTTCATTGAACCTCCTGAAGGTATGTAAACGGAAATGTATGAAGAGTGGATGTCCATTGACGAGGACATTCCACTAGCTGCCACAATAACAGACTTGGAATTTTGCCAAGCTGTTTGGGAGCAAGACCAAGCAATAAAGTCTCTCAGATGGATTTTGTCCAAAATTTGATAGCAACCTACACATTATGTGTCAAGATCACATACCAAACTTCATCCACGTAGCTCTAATAGTTTCCTAGTTATCGTGTTCACAGACAGACAGACACAATTCCAAAATTGTGTTTTTCGGACTCAGGGAGGTCTAAAACGGGGAGATCCGTCAAAATCTGGAGTTCGAATTTTTTGACGATTACAATACTTTCTCTTTGCATACTTCGCATACGAGAAAGTAAAAATTCAAGATAAGCTATTGTACATACGAAATCGAAAATGTAGGTACAATATTTAAAATGTTAGCGCCGACTTAATTTATCACTGCTTGAAATAGGACAGTAAGCTCGTTTGTTTCATTTTACCAATTGTTGCTCCGTAGATTGCCTAGAATTTATTTTTTCGCGCAGCTTTACTGTCTTCTAATCTGACAATGGTGTTCTAAGTGATGAAGAAGAGCTTCGATATATGTAGACGCAGAACTATGACTTGCATTCCCCGCCGGTATGAGATCTTTTTCTGCAGGTGTTGGTTTATTTTGCGCAGTCCTGGTAACGCATTACAAGAATTTTTGTTAATTACTTTTTTAATTTTTAAGTGTTTGACGACTCTCTTCCTGATATTCCGCTTCCCAGTTAATACTATCCTGCATAATCGAGAATCTACTGTAATTAAAACAAATATTAATAAAGTGAGTTGTTCAAGTAAATAACCAAATTTAATATACCTATTATTACGAAAGATTTCGGATAAATGTACCAGCAATTAATATTAAATCAAATCAGGAAAATACAACTTCAAACTGATTTTAAAATGTAATTACGCATTTGATTACATTGTACTGTATTGCAGGATGAATTAACAAACTTTTTATAATAACAGCACTTTTATTTTAATATATTTTTCACCAAAAACCTTTCATTTCTGGAACTATATATATCAGACATTACATTTTTGTCTCTCTACAATCGAATTAATTTTTTTAAAAAAAATAACATCTTTTATCCTGCGTTGCTAAGCAATGCTCGTAAGACAAATATCGCATTGCCACACTAAAAATTTTTAGAAAGAAACCTTTAGAAATAACTATATATTTTTGTAACAAATATCACAACATATTAGATTGTACTCTGTCAAATGCGCATGCATTGTTAAATGGAAGATTGCTTTATAAAAAAAAAATATATGCAGCCTTTCAACTGTGCATACGCGAACTGTTGATAAAATTATGAGGCAATGATCAAATAATTTGTTCTTACATACTAATGATTTGTATTTTTTAATAATCAATGGGGATGTTTAATTTAGTTTAGCTATATTAACACAAGGACGCTGTAGGTCAAGGTTTAGCTATATCGTCACAAGGGTCATTTTGGGATGGAGCTCGCAACTAAACAACTGTCTGGTGACGACGACGACACCTGAACTGGCACCCACTCTCCAAACTTCCGCACCACACCTTCATATTAAATGATTTTTCATAAAACATAAAAGAGTTATATAAGTGGTAAAAAAATCATAACACACGTTAAAAATCATATAACACGGTTAATTTAACTACAATTAGCATTTAAATTAAAGCTAATAAAATGAAATTAAACATTTGATTATAAGGAAACACACAACAGTTTGTTACGCAGTAAATAAATTTAACAGTTCATAAAATAATTTTGTGAATTCTAAAAACATTTCATATATCTAAACGAATTGTGGTTAATATAAATGCAATCAGGATTTAAGGTATCCAACTGGTTTAAAATCGTCGTTTTAGATGAAATTATCCAAAAAATTTTATGACTTAGTTTTGTAGCCTGTTTAACCAGCTTTCTAAAACTGTCTCACTTTTTACTCTACGTGAATTACAAATGGAGTTACAGCTGTTTTATTACCGAACTGTAAGCATTATTTTAAGTTGCATGAAAACTTTAAATGCGTTTTCTGAGAAATGATATTTTTGAGGAAAACTGTCCACCGTAACAAAGATTTCTCAAAACGTTATTCAAGTATAGATATGAAATTTTTTGAGATTGTTTTCTGTAATATGATTGATGGTTTCCTCTAAAAACTAAGATTAATTTTAAAATCAAGTATTATTTTTAAGTGTTTAAATATAAACGAAAAGCATTTTTTATGAAGAATTACCAGTTTAGTAACTATGTTCAGCTATATCTCAAAACTATTTTGAAGTACTGTCATAAAAAAGTACTCCTACAAGGATGTATGTATATTTAGAATATGATTTTGTCTATCGCTGTTAGCGTAAGGCAAATATTTTAGTCATTTTTCTTCAAATTTCTCAGTTTTTTAAAAAAATATTATTTTGAAAGCCTAATTTTACAATATTTTCGTAGTTTTAAACCATATGCAGTTGAAAAATAACATTAAAAATATATATAAGTTATTTTTCAAAAAAATGTCTCCAAACGCAGTCGGATACCTTAAATTAAAGCTTATGAAAAGACTTCGAATTTATCTAAAATATTGATAAAAGTTTTGAATGTTAAGACGTAATAGTTGCTTCCTATCTACCATATGTTCCTCCGTATTAATACAAAATTTGAAATATTTATTATAAATTATGAAAATGTACGAAGTCAGTGAAACTGTAATGAATCAAATCGGCGATTTATGCTTAAAATATTTTAATTATTTGCATATTTTATAGTTTAAAACGATCATTTTAACATTCGACGACAAGGAGAAATAAATCAATTCGATAATACTTAGCTAATTAATATTATTTGAATTTGGAGGGGATATATGTGCATATAAAACATTTTAACTTAATATTTGAACTAAATGTATACTGACAACACATCAGCATTAAATGAAAATAATACACAAGATATACGTACCTTGAGTTGTTAAATATTATTCAGTGAATTCAATGTTGAATAACAGAGCATCTATGTTTTACAGACTTTTAGCCTAGGAAAACAGGGATAAAGTGAATTGCATTTTTGCTGTTTTTAAATGTCGGTTGACTTTTTGACATTTTACTACGCAACTCAGCGTTAAAATTTATTGCATATAAATAAGACAACAGCTAAAGAATATAAAAATGCTTTGCATTGCACTTTAAATTAGATTAAGACTCTGAGTTTAGCAATGGCGGATATTTTTATCACTCACGTTGTTGTTGCGTAATTATTCGCGCGGTGCTTATATTTCGTTTAAATAATTTAATCAAACAAACTAATTACTAATTAACTTTTTACTTTAAGAAGAAAAGTTTATTTAAAAAATTAGATACTTTAATTAACCAATTAACTGATTTGTTCGTGCGTCACATACGCCCAGAATACTCTTACCTTTAACCTTATAAACTTATATTAAGTCATTAACATACATTATGATTCGAAACAAAATTTAGGAGGAAAACATAAGAGTCACAAGTATTCTATGCAATATTTTATGAGTGGAAACGACAACACCAGTGGTGGTTCGTCAGCTCAGAAACAAGCAGTGCTGCAAATGTTGTATGGAACTAAAGTGTAGTTAATTTTGTGCTGATTATTTTGGTATATAATGATGATGTACTAAAAATTCAGTTATAAGCAAAAAAATGGGGGGAAAATTGTTTTCATGTTTTTTGGCTATAACTAAAATTCCAACAAAAAATTATTCGTGACAAAGCTCAGATTCGTAATCAGCATCCGAAAAAAACATAAAGAAGCAAGAAATTACAACTCCTCCAGAATTGGTTTAAAAAAAACAACTAGACTAGACCGGGGCTAGTTGGGTCGTTTTTTCTTCTAAGAATTTTTTAAAAAAGGGAATTCAAAATTGTTACAAAATTTTTATGCTGACACTATTAGTGAACCTTCAGAAATAATTTGCCATAGTAAAATTTGAATATATTAACTATCAGTATTAATTTAAAACCTGAAACTGACACCAAGTCGCTTGGCCCAACCTGCCCCGAATGCGGGGTAAGTTGAGCCACTACTAATATGAAACTACTATCACAAAATATTTTTCTATATTATTATACTTTATTAATTTAAGTAACGTAGTTGTGTTATTATTCATATTATGTGCATTATACACAAATTTTGTGCACTTCAATTTAATATAAACTGAGATACAGCTTTTATGGTCATCGTCAAATAGTATTGTGTAATTATAATCAAAATTGAGTCCGCACGGTTTTTCATAACAAGTATCTTGCATAATAAATCTGGTACAATTCCATCCCACAAATTCAGAGATATTTCTATAACGCACATTCTGATAAACCTGTGTGGCAGCGCGGTCCAACATGTCCCATGCGAAAGGGCCCAACTAGCCCCATCTCGCCATTTTTGTTTCTCATGAGTGTAGGGATTTTTTCTGAAAACATTTCAATAAGAAAACAAACACTAAAGTGACAATGAAGAATTATATTTCTGAATATTATTTGCAAAAATTGAAATTACAATTTATAAGCAAAGAAAAAAAACGATTCTTCATAAGTGAGGACATTTACTCAGCTTAGCAAAAATTAGAAAATTCTGGCTGGTTCTTTAATGAACGCTACTTCTTCAATGACGCTGATGTGGTAGAAGGAAGGCGGGATAATACACACTTGTCTGGAATGGCAGCGTTAAATATTGAAAAGTATTAAAAATATTACGACTGTCCCAACGTGCCCCTATGCCCAACTAGCCCCCGTCTACCCTACTTAACTACTGAGAAAAAGCGAAAAAAAGACAAATGAGGAAGTCGCGCCAATCGTGAGCTGGGAAAAATGCAGCTCAAATGAATGCAATGGTTGCTTTTCTCCCGCATCGCGTTGATCATTGCGTTAATTTCGGAGCTTGAGGAGGGGCAAAACTTTTTGCAGCTCTGGTCTGTCTCTCGCTTAATTCTTGATTGATTTTCCGTCTTCCTTTTACATTTTTTGTCACTTTTTTGCCATTTTGGTTGATCACTGAATTCTCAAAGTGGGAAAATAAGTCAATTAGAATAAAAACAAAAATACAATCTTCTATAATAATTTCAGGGAAGACTATAGCTCTTATGGACGAGCCGCCACTGGACAAAACGTTGCTAAAAATAATAGTCTCATTCAATTATATTATAGCAAAAACTGATCAGTCTGATCTGTCTCTTTCTTTGCGAGGATTTACCACCCAAGAAGTAACTACGTGCCAAACTCGGTAGCATTAGGTAAACGGTCTGCCCTGTTGTGCATTTTTAATGATTCTTGCATGAAGTGATTCAACCATTTTACTGATGCATCTTATAAAGATTATCATACTAATAGTTCACGTTGAAAATTGCGCCAATAAATGTTCTTATGTTTTATTTGTTCATTTGCTTTTTAAACTTATGGGTCACCTAGTGTTTCTAGTAGGGGTGGCGGTTATTGCGAAAAAACCGGTTTTCGGTTAAACCGGTTTTTTTCACCTCCCGTTTAACCTGGCGGTTAAAACCGCTCAAAATAACCGGTTTTTGAAAAACCGGTTTTCGGGTGTGTTTTTTTTAAAGCAACGTTTGTGGTAAGAATTTTTTAATAATAATAATATACAATAAGTAAATATCAATACAATAATTAATTAATGTATAAGTAATGATTATAAATAAGTAATTAATAAAATATGTAATAATAATAAATGAGTAATTATTGAAATAAGTAAGTATTATAGACAAAAAATTTTTATTAACATTGTTTTCAGAAGATATTAGTTCATTGGCCATTATTTATCATCTAATCTGCTCATAAAGACTCTTTCAGCAGTGTGTTGATCCGTGAATCGACGCATCTCATCGGAAGCAACATCACTCAATGTAGATACCAATCTTTCGGACGCCGCAGAAATTCCGACAAAAGATAAATATTTTTTGGCTACAGAAACAGACGCCGTTTGCAGACAGATTTTTTTAATAGTATTGTATATTTGCAGGAAATCAATCCATTGGTCAATATTTATCTGTTCAAAAAGACTCTTTCAGTAATGCGCCAACCAACAGACGCTTCGAGGAAGCGGTTGTCGGTGATTGGCCTAAGATGATGAAATTCAAAGCTTTACAACTTGGTAAATTTTAGTCTAGTCGAAACTAAAATCGAGCCTATCTTCGGACCCAGATTTTTTCCCGGTTTTTGGATTTAAAAAAATAACCGGTTTAAACCGGGGCAAGAAAATAACCGGAAAAAACCAGCTAACCGAAACAAAAAAACGGTAGGTTTTTCCCATCCCTAATTCGTTTAGTAAAGCACAGTTGTAAATTTTATGCAAAACACAAATTTGATGAAGACGCTTTCTCGCTGTAAAGAGATATATAATTTTATATGTTAGGGCAGTCGTATGAAGAAAATTGATGAAAAATAAACTGATTAGTTGAGAGAATCATAATTTTTTTATATATTTTCCGATTAAAAGTTAAGATGAATTTAAATTCAAGCGTATGTGCATGAATTAGAACACATGTAAAATGCTAAAATCGAGCCTATCTTCCAACCCGGATTTTATCCGGTTTTGGATTTAAAAAAATAACCGGTTTAAACCGGGCAAAAACATAATCGAAAAAACCGATTTACCGAAACAAAAAACCGTTTTTTGATTTAAACAGGCAAGTTTTTCCCATCCCTAGTTTCTAGGGCCTGTCAGTAGATGACATCCCATCATTTTGCTTACAGTAAAGCCATTGCATCAATCTGCCATGTGTAGATAGCTGTTTGACATAACTGCTTCGCGTCGTTCCACAGTAATTTTTTTTGTTTGTGACCCTATAAGTGGTTGCTTCGCATAATTTTTGACGAGTCCTATCACTTTTACGGGTAAATATAAAATTATGAATATAGCATTATTATTTAGCTTACTTTATTTAGATTATGTCGTGAGAGTTTTATATTGCTGCTGACTACGTTCGAAAGACGGTTTTGGGTCGAAATTAACAAAATTTTTTATTCAATTTATTAACAAAAATCGCTCTCTCTTTGACTTCAAATCATATTCTCAACAGAAAATTTACTAAATTAATGAAATCAAGAAAACAGTTTAAAATATAAATCATATGCACGATCTATTAGCGCAATTTATTTTCGCCTCTCAGTATCTAGCTGGCTGAGTGGTTAGGACGACAGGTTTAGGAAGCGAGTTGACGGGTGTTCGAATCCGATGTTGTCTTCGTACTCTGTTTTTGCTATAGTTTGATGCGACAAGTTTGACGCGTGGTGACTAACTCGTTTGTGTTCACTTGTTTCAAGCTTACACTCTTGCCGTGTCAAATTTGTTGCAAGCTTGCAGATTTGAAGAGCAAGATTGCTGCAAACTAAAATTTCTATCTGGGAATTAACAGAATTTTTATGGTTTTTCTTTAAAGCTCGTTTATTTAGCTTCCTAAATCTGGTTTAATTTTATTTTACGATAAATAGAAACGGAGATATATAATTTTTTTATAAAACATGGTGGCTAAAATCGAAACCAGAAATTAGCTATTTTCTAAAGTTTTATCAAATAAACTGCACTCTGAATAATAAATTAATTTACTTTTCAGTTATTTTCATGTATTACATACTCTATCTGCAAGTCACGTAAATTTAAATAAGTTTTTGAATTTTAACAATTTTCCATGGACAAATGCACATTTGTCGAGTTACAAACTTCATGTTTTGGGATATCAACAGCTGTTTTTCTGTTTAATGAGGGATTTTATGGTCTTATAGGAGTATTTCACGATATGGAAATAGTTTCTGGTCAATACAAAGCTATAAATTCGTTTCCCTGAGATGCTAATCTTGGCGACAAACTTGGCGATAAATTTGGCGACCTTGGCGATAAATTTGGCGACCATTTTGGCGACTTGGCGACAAAGTTGGCGACTTTGGCGACAAGTGGAATTCTCTAGAAGGACCTCGAAATTTCAAGCTATTTCTACTGGTTTCATGAACTTTCTAGAGACTACGTCACTTCCTCCGTAATGAAGTCACTTCCTGTTGAAAAGTATAAAGGCAAGCTCTCAAGCCAAGAAGAGTTAGTTGGAATTTGACCTGCAAGCAAGCTGGTGAGTTAACAAGAAACCTTTGAGCATTGTGTTGAGATTTATTGGTAGTCTCTGTTGTGAATTTTTACTAGTGCTGTGTTAATACTTGTGCTACGTTTCTTTGCTTGAGAATATTTGTAAAATAAAGAGCTTTATTTTTGTAATCCTGCTTATTGGACTGCATTTACATACACCCACAAGTTGATTTTTGTCACAATATATACTTTGAAAAAATATCGTAACTTAAATAACCAGAAAATCGTTACTTCTAACATACAGTCTTTGGCAGGGATAAAAAACATTCTTAAAAAATTAGGGGCAGAATGAAAAAAAAGTTATAAGATTGTGAATAAAGAAGGTATATCGTAAAAATGTGGCGAATTTTAAAGGAAGTTAAATAAATATATTCTTAATGAAAAAGAAATTAAAACTTTAAATGCGTTTTCTGAAAAACTTTTATTTTGTCAAAACTTACTTACGCAAAACATGATATCTCAAAAGATTATGATTATATTTCCTTGAAATTTTGAACACATGAAGGCAATGAACTAGAGCAGTGGTTCCCAACCTTTTCAGTTTTGTGAATCACCTGTTGTGTAAAAAAATATTTTGAGGCCCACTAACTAAATATACAAGTAAAAAATACAATCACATATATTTATATATATATACAGGGTGTCCGCACTTATCGTGGTCCAATAGCGAATTTCCAAACTGTTAGAGATAGATATATAGTTCCAAATGGAAAAAGGCTTTACATGAAGAGAAGAATTATAATATATGGTTTTTCAGTGAAAAGGTTCCGAAATCTAACTTTTTATACAGTCCTCCCGGTACTATCAATCATATTTGGTGAAATATTTTTGACACTCTAACATTTTAAATAAAAAAAGGCCCATTCTTTTGCGACTAAAACTGACCGAGTTATGGAGCTTTGAATATCGCTGACCTAGACCACTTTACACCATTTCAATAGCCGTCTTGCAGACGATTCTCCAAGCAATGCGCAGCAGTTGCTCGACGAGGCCTCTGATTGGTAAAAATCATGAAATTCGAAGCTCCATAACTCGCTCAGTTTTAGTCCCTCAAGATTGGGACTTTTTTTTGGTTAACATTTTAGAGTGTCAAGAATATTTTACTAAATATGACTGATAGGACCAGGGGACCGTATAGAAAGTTAGAATTGGTAATTTTTTCAGAAATATATTTAGTGACTCAAAAAACATAAACTATAATTCTTCCCTTTATTTAAAGCATTTTTTCAATTGGAACTATACGTCTATCTGTAACGGTTTAGAAATTAATTATTACACCATGTATATTAGATGCCCTTATATTCTAGTAATTAGTGAAGCTTATTGTAAAAGGAATAAAAATACAGTCGGACCTCTATTTAACGAACCTCTCTTTTGCGAATTCCTCTATTTTGCGAACTTTTTCTTGGAACCAAGAACATTTTGCGAATTTCTTCGTAAAATAACCTCCAAATAGCGAAGTGCAATCTCTATTTAACGAACTTTTTCTTGTGATCCAATATTTTTTTTTCTCCCTATTCCTCAAAACATTTCTAAACATTTCAAACTTATTCTTTCTTTTAACACATTTTATGGTGATCAGTGACCTTGAAGCTGGAAAATGTCAAAGCGAAAGTGCTTGAGCATCAAAGAAAAGAATTTAATTCTTCATGAGGTGGATAATGGCGTGAAAAAAAAGGATATTGCTTTAAAATTTGGTATTCTTCCAAACAGCTTATCAACCATAATAAAAAAAATCGTGATAAGATACAAAATTATGATTCATCGAATTCTTGTTTAAAACGTTTAAAAGCATGTATCTATGAAGATGTGAATGAGGCAGTTTTGAAGTGGACAGTGTGAAAAATAAAAACAATACAGCAATGGATTGCGATGAAGATGGAAATGATCATGATGCAGAAATCAATAAACCTTCGTATGATGAAATGCTAAAATTCATTAATTTTAATATAAAATTATTTTTTAATTGAAAATACAGTGTATTCCCGGACAATGTTTTGTTTTATTCTTGTTTTCCTTGCAGATTTCTTTTTGATGGGAAAATATATAAAACAAATATATTAATTTACAAAATAAAGGTGTGATTAATTACTTTTTACTAATATTTAGTGTTTATGAATTTAAAATCTGTTTTGTGTAGTTTAAAGTATTTTAGAAGGACATATAAAGAACATTTTTTCTGGATTTAGCGACTTCGTTAAATAGAGGTCTGACTGTATATCATTCTATAAAGCAAAAAACGAGTGAAGACTCTTGAAGCTCCCCTGACTTCGACTCTTGACTAGCATTTCGCGGCCCATTAATACGCTATCCAAGGCCTACAAGTGGGCCGCGGCCTATGGGCTGGGAGCCACTGAACTGGAGATATAGTTCTGAAGTCAATAGTTTTTGATTTACAGCTGATGAATGTTGTTTATACCTATGCATTTTGTGATATTTTGAATAAGAGAGTACCCAACTCGTCTTAAAGTTCCTCTAAATGCAAATATTTCTTAGATCCTAAATCAATGCCTTCACCATAGCTGTAAGTGTGGTGAATAGATAAAGAATTTGAATATATAGATTAGAATTTCCGCTACAGAGTTTTGCTTTTTGCTCTAATTTTCACAATTTTTACCTAAATTATTCCATTTTACCGAATTGCAATTGAGAGAACATTTCTTAACTGGTATTATTCATGGTTTGGAATCATAATGACCCAAAAAATAAACTAAAATTGTTCATTAACTCTAACGATGCGGGAACGTCCCAACCGTCCCTTCAAGAAAAAGACAGTGGACGCCCGAATATCACTCCTTTCATTAAGTGTGATTTATTTCACACCCTTAGTGCGCGCTCTCTTCGTTAGAGTGGCTCGCCAAGAAGGGTTTGGGGAACAGGGGAGGGTATTCATAGAATTTGGAGAGTACCAGCTGTGATTGCGGTTTTTGAGAGGGGAAGTGAATTTCCCTTACCTTTGAAAGAGAATCCCAGCTAAAAAAATCTGCAAAAAAATCTTTAAATAAAATCTGCAGAAAATCTGAAGGTATTTGGAACATGTTATCTTCAGAGTTTTTGCAGAAAAAAAAAACGTAGAATATCTGAAGAAAACTATGTTCCAAATACCTTCAGATTTTCGGCTGATTTTTCTGCAGCCAAGGCTTAATTATTAATTTAATTAATCTAATTTGCGATTCAACTTACTTGTACGAAGTGACAAAACTTGAAACTCATCGTGGCCGGGATGCGAACCCGCTTTCAGAGAGTTGGTAGGCAGGAACGCTAACCACGAAGCCACGCCAACCACGAGGCCACGCCGGACTACGCGAGACAGGCTTAAAATAATCTATTTGAGTTTTAGCTTCACCATAGCTCTAGTGTCGCTCTTTAGTGGTGTAAAAATCAACCATGGTCAGAATACGTGTTTCAAAGTCGTAGAGATGATTAATAGATGAGATTAGCAATAATTTAGATTCTCTGCTTCAATAAATTTTTTTTCACATTTTTATGTTTCTGGAGAGCCTTCTCTCCATCCAAGCAAGCTCCACTTTTTCCTTCTTTTCGGAGGAAAATAGCTAGTCAGAAAGACAGTTGGAAAACTAATTGGAACTTAATTAAATTATGGAGAAAAGTTTAAAATCGTAAAACCTCAAAAATTTATTTTAAAGATTAATTTAGAATTCATTTTTTCTGTGGTATATTTAAAAAATTTAGTGCCTAAGACAATTTTCGATTGGGAAATTTTTTTCTGCTGATAAAACAGGCATTCCTTTTCTATACAAGTATATGGTCGATATTACTAATTCAAAAAGGAACGGATGAAACTCCTGTTTGTTGTAAAATTAAACAATAATGATAATTACATTTTAATTTTGTTTTATATCCTTTGGAAAATAAAACTTCAATATTAGAGAATATGGTGCAATATATGTATTTAGAGAAATGTAGATGTTACGAAATTGCAGTTAAATCTTCAAAAAATCAAGAGATTATTGGTCAAGTTTAATGATGTTGTGAAACTCT
Source organism: Araneus ventricosus (assembly GCA_013235015.1). Classification (NCBI taxonomy): domain Eukaryota; kingdom Metazoa; phylum Arthropoda; class Arachnida; order Araneae; family Araneidae; genus Araneus; species Araneus ventricosus. The sequence continues at coordinate 168,336 of BGPR01001299.1, read as the reverse complement.
GCTAAATAACTGCAAATTGAATTGAAGACAAAATGACGACTTTTTGAAGTCTTAAAAAATCTACAGGATATTTAAAGAAAGATAAAAATAAAATTTTTTTTGCAGATTTTATGCAGATTAAATTGAAGAAAAAATGCAGATTTTTTTTTGTCTTCAAAAATTCTGCAGAATATTTAGAGAAAAATATAATAAGAAATTTATTCGCAGATTTTCTGCAGATTAAAATGAAGAAAAAATGCAGATTTTTTCTTTCTTCAATAAATCTGCAGAAATCTTTAAAAAAACTTCAATTTTTTTTTCTTCAGATTTATTTACCAGGGAAACTCGGGCTTTCCCGTATTTTGAAGTCTCTCTATTCCAATAGTCTTAGGAATCAGAGAATTAAAGCGCTTTTTCAAAAATTTGTCTCCGAATGTAGGCAGATACCTTAACTGAATTTAGCAGTTACCATGAAATTCTTTTCAATTTCGGTAGGGTAATATGGGCCATTAGAGTAAAACATACTTTTTTTATGAAAAAATGCCTAAAATCATGAAGCATGAAGCCGAGGGTCACGGAAAGTGATTTACGGATGCCATGAAACTTGCAATTCCAAGGGGAAGGTGCATGGTGGCCTAGTGGTAAGGCAACGCTTTTGGGGCCGCAGGGCTCCAGGCTCGAAACCCGATTCCACCAAAACTTCTTTGTGTATGGGGCCTGCTGCACCCTAAATCACACGCTGTGATCCAACGCCCCCCCTCTGAGGTAGCGCGAAAGTTAGGAGAGGGGGTGCCAGCTCAGGCGTCGTCCTTGTCATCTGACCGCGGTTCAAAATTAGATAGTGCGTCCCAAAATAGCCCTCGTGTTGCTTAGAAACAGGTTGTTAATATAACTAAACTAATTTCCATTGCAAGTGTTTTGGAAAAATAAATTGTCTCTAAGGGCTGTATCCGATCATTACGGTGCGCTTAGAAGTAAATTAAAAAGAAGAAAAAATAATTAAATAACTAACCAAGATTAAATATCTAATGCGATAACGATGGAAATGTAAGAAAATTTCTTTCTATTATTGTAATTTGACTACAGAATCAAAATACGTCCCTTTTTAGGCAAATAAAAGATCATTCGTTTTTATTATAAAGCTTGTGTTTTTTAGTGAGGCCCATACTACCCGAAATATTTAAATTTTTGTAAATTATCGACTTAATCATTAGTTGTCATACGCAATTTGCATAGCTTTTATAAGTATAGATAAATTTGTCTATACTTATAAAAGGCAATGTTTTTGTGTGTGCGATGTCCAGACGAACCTATCGCACTTGCAGCCATGAAATTTGGCACACAGGTAGTCGCGATGGTGACTGAATGGACCTCGAAGCCGGAATTTTAAAATTTAATCTAGAAAATTTATTTAATATTTTCTGTTGTTTTGGGTGAGTTTTCGCACTCATTTCTCAATAGCATGGCTTCGAATGATTGTACGAAAAAAACAGTTATACCATCGGAAAGAACAAACGATTTCCGTTCTAATGAAGCTTGTTTCGTACTTCCAACGTAATTTACTGAATTTTGAGAAATTTTTGAAAATTAATCACTTTTATGGTAATTTTGAATAAGGATTTCGTCAAATTCTCGCATCAGACGTTCTATCATTTCTATAATTTTCATTTTTTTTAGCTTATAACTGGAACTTTCCTGTCAGATTTAACACAAGAACGGTTAAAATATCTGTTTTCGTTTTTTTTAAATTCAATTTTTCCTGGTCAGTTCAAACAATTTTTTTTTGCTAGCGAGATTTTCTCCGGACGATCCCAAAATGCATTGTTGCAATTTCATTGGCTGGTGCGTGACCTGCCTCGCGGCAGGTGACGTCATATGCTTTCATTCCCAGCATGCATTTCTACAATCCAATTCCTCCCGGTAGGTGACGTCATTACGTTCGCGTCATCGTCATGTCAATAATATATACATTTCTGTTTTGATAAATATCATTGTCGCAAAGAAAAATAAGCGGGAAAATCAATAATGTGTATCTTTTGTTTTGATTTTGTTTCAAAAACTTTTTCGTGTCATTCAGGGCATTTTTTCCCTCCATTTTGTTGAAGTCCTGATTCCACGGGCAACGCCGTGCGCGTACTGCTAGTATAATATAAATCGACATGAAGGAAAGTGTTTAAAGAAAGGTTTTGAACATTTATAGCTCATTCCAACTAAATATATAACTTTTGCATTAAATTTCCCTTATTTGGCCGTCCATTCTATCCGCTGTTCCTATATTCAAAGGAGGTGAAGAAATGCGTTTAAAGAAAGGTTTTGAACAGTTATAGCTCATTCGAACTAAATATATAACTTTCGTATTAAATTTCCCTTATTTGGCCGTCCATACTATCCGCTGTTCCTATATTCAAACGAGGTGAAGAAATGCGTTTAAAGAAAGGTTTTGAACAGTTATAGCTCATTCGAACTAAATATATAACTTTCGTATTAAATTTTCCTTATTTGGCCGCCCATACTATCCGCTGTTCCTATATTCAAACGAGATGAAGAAAAGTGTTTAAAGAAAGGTTTTGAACAGTTATAGCTCATTCCAACTAAATATATAACTTTTGTATTATTAATAAATTTGTATTATTATTAAATTTTGTATTATTTGTATTATTTATGTTTTGTATTATTATTAAATTTTCCTTATTTGGCCGCCCATACTATCCGCTGTTCCTATATTCAAACGATGTATGATGCAAGAAATTTCGATATTTTTCTGCATATGTGAAAATGTTACAAAGCTCAAATAAGATCACAAGTACGTTTCCTAATCCACACATTTGTGATGAAAGATAAAAAAATAAATGTCACGTTTCTTGTCAAATTCATTCATGTTATGAAATCACTATTAGCCGTCAAACAGCTTACGTATAGGCTCAGTTATATAATATCGAGGCGGTGATGTTATTTGGTCGACAGATCAATAATCTGGACTAATCAGTTTCATTCCATACATTCTGATCAATGAAATATTCCGAATATTTTTTCCACAATAGCTCAAGATCAATAAATTTATCTTGAATATAGAATTATCGTCAAATGTCATCATTTTTGTATTAAATATTAAATCTGGTCAATTATAAAATCAAAAGTTTTGATTTGTAGTATTTGAATTAAAAAATATGCAAAATTTTGTGAAATCGATGATAAACAACAGTAGAATGAATTGTGATAATTTTAAAAATATATATATTTGTTTAGTTCCAATATGAAGGTTTTCAATTTTGTCTTCGATCGAAAGTTTCGTTCGACTAATAAAATATTCTTTAAAAATTTCATCAGGTTTTTTATAAACAAGAATATCCCTAAACACGGCACATTTGTTTATGTTTGCACTACAAACGATACAAGGTTACCATCCCACAGTCTTGACACAAAAAGGAAGATCACCGATAACCTTATATGCCCTATTTAAACACAGAGTTTTCCGAAACTGTAACAGATGTAATTATCCGCCAGATGGCGCTGCCTACTTCCCTCTACTCAGATGACTCTCTCCTTGACAGTCCGAAGATGCCCGGTATTGATGAACCGGCAAAATGTTTTCTTTTTACTTTGTACCAAGTAAAGAATAATTTAGTCTTCATTAAATACATTGGTGGATAAATGCTAAGGACAATTTTTAAGATTTCAAAAAATTTGGACTTAATAGGAATACAATGGTTCGTAATCAGTTGCGGAGAATCGTGGGGCATACAATCGTCGGAACTCAAATTTTGCAGTGAAAATTCGGTCACTAGGACATTCAAGATACCTTCCACAAATTGATAAAGACGGAAATTAGTTCGGCCCACCCTGTTTCATAGAAAGCTGATAATGAAAGAATGGGTTGAAACTTTCATCAATGGTTTTTTTATGCCCATAACGTTTACATGCTTATTCGTTAAAATAGCAAAAATCTTTGTGAAGATATAAAGGTTTCTTTAAAAAAATCCCCAATTTTCCCGCATGTTTTTTGCTTATAACATGCAAATTTTTCAACCAAATTGTACAAAACTTACAGAATATTTGACAATATGTGAAAGAAGCTTTGTATTAAAATTTGAATCAAATAATTTGGATATTATAGGAAACAAGGGTATTTTCAATAAATTTTTACTGCGCATGTGCGAAATGTAGAAAATTTATCTTTCATAACTTCAAAGCCAGATTTATTGGACAACTTATATAAGAATTCCAGTTCAATGCTGTGAATATTCAGAAAGATATAAGCATTGCAACGACGTGAATTTCCGTACACTCCAAGAGAAGGTAAATGATAAGGGTCCATGCACAAACTGAAATTTATTAAGCTTGAATCTTCGAATAGTTATCATCGAAATGCAATTTAAATTATTAATATACACGAGTATTCAGAATATTCAACTTCAGTAAAGTTACTGTTCGAAGATTTAAGTTTAAAAAAATATTAATTTGTGAAAGAACCTTCATCATTTAGCTTCTCTTAAAGGTACTGAAATTCATCTCGCTGAAATGCAGATATCTTTCTGAAAATTAATGATATTAAATTGGAATTTTTATACAATTTGGCCAATATGTCTGGCTTTTAAGTTATGAAAGAAAAGTTTCGCTACATTTCGCACATGAGCAGTAAAAAAATTTACTAAAAATATTCTTATTTTCTATAATATTCAACTTATTTGATTCAAATGTTAATACAAAGCTTCTTTTACATATATTCTGTAAGAACGATTTGGTTGGAAACTGTATGTTATGACCAAAAAACATGCGGAAAAATTAGGAATTTTTAAAAAAAATTATATTTTAAGAATATTTTTTCTATTTTTACGAAATGCATGCAAACATCATGCACATCAAACGAAAGCATTGATGAACGTTTAAACTCATTATCAGCTTTCTGTGAAACGGGGTGGGCCAAAATTTTCATCAATTTGTGGCCGGTCCCCAAAATGTTCTAGTGACCGTATCTTCACTGTAAAATGTGAGTTCCCACTATTGTATGTCCCACGATTCTGCACAACTGATTACTAACTATTCTATTAAATCCTAAACTTTATTCCAATTAAGTCCAAATTTTTCAAAATCTTAAAAATAGTCCTTGGCATTTGTCCACAAGTGTAATTCCTTATTATTCATGGAACCATTCGTTATTTCACCCTGAAATACTTTTCTTTGGATTAAAGCGATGGTCAACTCAAATTAGCCTAACTAAAAGGATTAGAACCATTACAATACAATTTAATCAGTATCTTTGTATTTATTGTAAGGTCTTGTTTCTAGTATGTAAGCCAAGATATATTCTTCATTAACATTTCTTAACAACTTAGTTCACCGTTATAGTATGGGTATGATTCTAATAATAATTTCAAATGTTTAAGCAGTAGGGATGAATTGTATATTATCACATTGATAGCTAAATATCTGAATCTTACTTATTTCAACCAAGACAAGATTTGACGTGTGATCTATGTAATTAATAAATTTTTTTGAAGCCACACTTATTAACGTACCAAGAAAGTATTTTTTTTATTTTGATTTCTAGTTTTAGCCTTTAATTTAAAATTCATATAAAATATTATGGAATCTCCTAAACAATATATTTCTGAAATTCCTTACCAGGTGATGCCACTTTTATGGAATGATAATTCAATTAAATTGATCGATTAACTTATATGCGAGTTCTGAAAGCACTACAATAGTGTGTTGTTATCAAGAATACGCAAGTGCACAGAATTTAAAACTCTAACGATCGGGAAGCGAGTCAAAAATCGCTTACAAAATTCCTTCTATAAAAGCATCAAGCAAGCCAAGTTAAATAAAAGAGTAAAAAATGGCATCTTCTCTCTTAGGGGTCTATTCTGGTATCCCCGGTTGGGTTGGGAGACGTCACTTTTCCCGTTGTTAACCTACGGAAAAAGTGACGTCTCCCAACCCAACCGGGGGTACCAGAATAGACCCGTTTCAATGAAGATTCGAATAAAACAAAGCTTCAGAAATTTTTTGCAATCACCAATTTTATTTTTGGCTAGAAAAGCCTTTCGTGTCCCCATTTCAGTCTGAACTATGTGTTCCAACTTGGGGGCAAAAGGAAAATTAATAAAATAAACAATTGCTGTTGATCATATTGTATTGAAATACTTAGAGCCAAAACTTTTTTCCTCATTATTTCTGCATACAATTTTAGCTGTAGAGAATACAAGAATAAAATTTTTCAAGATATATCACGGCTAATATTTTCCTGAGCAACTGCATTTGGAATCGCGAATCTTAGTTTAAAGGGACACATTACTTTCTGAATAATTTGAGGAACTGCTGGATTTTTAAAGTCATATTTGGAAGCAATTATACAATTAAGGGGACACATTACGTTCTGAATCATTTGAGGAACTGCTTGCATTTTTTAAAGTCATATTTGGAAGCAATTATACAATTAAAGGGACATATTACATTCTGAATCATTTTTTTTATTTGAAGTATTATTTGAGAAGTGTTTTCATACTATAAAAACATAACAATCGTATAAAGTCATCTTAAAAAGAAATTCATTTTCATCTGCTTGTTAATGTGAAATTTAATATTTTAAAGAAAAGTTAATTTTTTAAAATTCCTATTTTTTCAAATATGAATATTTTTGCATCAAATTTTATTTGCCGATTCATTGAAATATAATACACAAAACTGTGTATGGATTTTAAGATTCATCTAATATTCGCTTAAATATAGATTTTAACTGTTTTAAGTGATTAAAAATGAGGAAGTTTAATACTAACTCAATTTTTATCTTGTATATAAAAAGAACTAAGCAACTGAATGCTTATTGCATGCACAGTTTTATCGCATACATAACGATAAACAAGTACCTAAAATTTGAAAGCTTTATCTAAAAAGGGGAAAAAGCCTTAGCATTTCAGGCTTTTATCATTGGTCATCGTAAATAAAAGCCTAAATAACTTCTTTAACATTAGAAGTGCGAATTTGAAATTTTGATGCAATAAGTAGAAAGATAAACAAAATACGCCAATAAAATAAAAATTGATATTTTGGCCATTTTTTGGGTAATGTGTTTCCTTGAGTAGGACTGAATATCTAAAAAGACAAAAAAGGATGAATATCTAAAAAGACAAAAAAATAAGGATGAAAATCTAAAAAGACAAAAATTAATACAAGTAATTTAATAGGTGTGCTCAAGTGCAGCATCATCCAGTAAAAATTGTTAAGTACCGTTTTTAATTTCTTCTTTCTGGATAAATGTTTTTCTTTCCAATCTATTCCGGAATGGGTTCAGGCCTTAGAGCATATTAAATATCAGACCTTGAAGTCTTTTTCCTATACAGAAAAACATTCCATTTTAGAATCTGCACGGAAGAATGGCCTCTGATGAAGTCATCCACCGGAGTCTTGCTTCTTATCGTTGTTTGCTATTATTTTTGTATTTTTAACTCTTCCACAAATAAAATTCACTTTATTAGTATTTTTATTTAGTTTGTTCGACTTAAGTACGCTAGAAATAAATTATCCTTCGCTTACGCTTGTGACTGAGAGCTTTTTAGCCACCTTATAGTGATATGACAATAAGTTCCAATTCTCCTAAGTTTAAAGTCTGAATTCGAAATATAAGAAAGAGTGTTTCAAAGGACTGACGTATATATACGTATAATCGAAACTTAAATAAACAAATCTGATAATTACAAATTTATATTCTTAAGGCAAATTCATTTAAAAGCAACGATTTTATAGTTTTTAAAAAAATACTACTGGTATAATACCACATTGCAATTGAGAACAAAATTTTAAAACTAAACATTTATCATTAAAGCGAGAAAAATTGTACCTTTAATGCATATCTTGTGTACCAATTGTTAATTACGCATTTCATATGATTAAGGTGCATGCAAATAGGCATTAATTAAAAAATCTTTAACAGTTCTCTGATAGTCTAAATATTAAGTACAGCATTACGAATCGAATTAAATTCCTGAATGTTTTTTACTTGCGTTCTGACAAACGAAATAAATTCGAAGTTTTTCAGAAGAGTCCATTGATCTTTAAAAAGAAGGAATTGATCTTTAAAAAGAAGGAATTGATCTTTAAAAAGAAGGAATTGATCTTTTAAAGATCGTTTTAAACGAAGGAAAGAATTCACACTCTTTTTCATCATGTTATCCCCCTTCCTGCTTTCAAGAAAAAGTTTCTACCTTAGTTGGAAGGAGAAAATAGTGACAGAGGCAGAAAATTTGCAAATTTTAGAGAGTCGGAATACGACGTATAAACCAAGCTTTGCTTCGTGTAAATAAAGTAGATTATAATATAACGAATGAATCGGAATTGTGACGAAACGACGGACAAGTGAGAAACGTTTATTTTAAATTTTCATACCGACTTATGTAATTGAATCAAAAGAGTTTTGAAGCGAAATTTATATAATTTAGTATATTTAAAGCAAAATTCATTCACTGAAAATAATATTAGGATGAAAAATTAATTATTGAATATTTTCTGAATTGATAGTATATCTAGAGAAGTATTTACCGATATCTGTATTGAAAATTAAATTGCCTCATCAGTTTAATTCTAATTAGTCTAATCTGCATCAGGAAAATTTTCTAATTATTCTTTTTTACGTTAATGAAGTAACAAATGCAATTTCTCCATTATGAAAAGCCAAGCACTATCTTATAATTTAATTTACAATGCTAAAAGTTTCATAATAAAATGAGTATTCTATTCAAGCCGTTGTGCAAAATCTTAAATGGGATTAATTAAAGATAATGTTAAAAATGGCTTTTGAAAGAACTTTGCATAGAAGTTGAAAGCATTTTCTTCTCTGATAATTAATTATGTTTCAATAAATAACACTTATTCAATAACTTGATTATCACGTTGCTACCTAAGGAAAATATATTTTCACAACAGAGTTAGAAATACTTTCTTAGAAAATTACAATGAATTAAATGAAGGAATGACTTTAGTGAAATGGGAAAAGCCTAGCTTAGTGTCATAAAACCTTATGATAAACCCGTGAAAATTATAACAATTTCAAACTATTACCATTATGAGCTAAAACATTGCACCTTAATATAACGATGCATCGGTCTCCATTGAGATTGTCTCAACTTTCCACGATAATAAAGATTTCACAATTTTACTAATCAAACAAATTGTTCGAGAAATCTTTAGCAGAAACGTTATTATTAACATTTAATTAATGTTTTACTATAAAAGGGCTCTTTTCAATTCTCAATGGTTGTATATTAATCCAATATTATCATTATATATAATGAATTTAAAATTTAGAATAGAGAGAAACATAGAAATAATCCTGTAAGTATTTAACTGATATTATCTAAAGGTGATACATTAAATATTTAAGCTGTAAATAAGGATCAAGAGATATTGCGTTGCTTATACTATACGAAACTTTGTAGCTTAACTCGTATCGCTTTAAATAATTATTACAATATCTTATCTTCAGATAACATAGATTTCAAGAAACGAATTCGTAATTTCTAAATAATCTAACAAAGCTCAAAATAATCATTTGGAAAATATTATCTATCCTATTTTTGAAAGTATTCGAGTCCTGAATATTTGTATTTCATTGATAAAAATTGCATTTCAATTCAAGTAATTTATGTATTGAGAAAAGTTTATTAGCAAAAAATTATTAATCAAAATACCGTTAATTGATTCAGAATTATTATATAACTTACCTTTATATGAATCTCGAAACGCCAAATAATTTCGAGTAAATATGATATTTTCTTTAAGTGATTATATGAAATTAAAGTGTACACAATGAAACACAAGAAAACTATAAATTCTTTTAATTTAAGAATGATGATAAATAGCTCTTTCGAATGCACAGAACTCAATTATTTACAGTAAAGAAAAATCTTGTATTCATACATCTTATAATTTCAATATTCACAGAAACTGGAAGGATAAGAACAATCGCTGATGAATTCAAACAGTGTTAAGAAAAAATTAAATAACTCTTACCCTAAATAATTTAACAGTAATACATGAAGATTTGGACATTCTTTCTGCACACTATTCTGTCCCTAAAAACTGTGAATGAATTACATCCAGAATAAAACACCAAAACTCATTCAACGTGAAGAAATTGTTGAGAATTACACGAACGCATTACCGAATTTCACAAGGAATTTCAACACAGACGATATCGTCCTTGTTGTCATTCTGGATCTCCCATCTCACGGTGACCCCCAAAGCTGGGTATGACCTCCTGATTGGCAACTGGTTGGTGTAAGTGTAACTCTCTTGATTCTTAATAGGGCAAGAAATACCAGATTTGCAGCCATCAGGGTTCTTCAAGCTGAATGGCAATGGGACACCAGCAATGACTCCATGGACCACAGCCTGAGCAGAATTTGATGCACCTTTTGATGTAAAGTTGATGGTGATGCCTTTAGTGGTCCCTTTCTTTAGAATGCAAGTGTCATCACTGTCTGGGCAGTCTGTTACCACAACGCTGGCCACCTGTCCACTTTTGGATCCACAGTCTGTGAATTTAGTTCCACCGACTTGGACAGCCAGGACGAACAGTGCAATGCAGACAACCAAGCGATTCATTGTGATCTAAAAGAGACGAGAAAGTGTTATTAGAAGATGCAGTAACCCTTTTATATTCGTTCCACGAACAATCACACGATATCAAAGTCAACAGCTGCCGCAATCGAGAATGGGAAGTTTGACACATGTTTGAAACATATAACTCTCTTATCTAGAAGCGAACTTTGATCAAAAAGTCATCAATAGATAAATCTCGCCACTTTTTGTGGAGTGGCCGGTTTTAGACCAAGATAAACAACTGTCGACACGTTTACCAAACGTTTCGATTAATCTGAAAACGTGAGGAAAGCAGGCTAAAATGTAAACAGGGCAGAAGCCTCAACGTGTAATTTAAATAAACATTTGGCGGATAAAAGTAAAAAGAAATGCTTGGTTGATAACGATGCGAGATGATAGCAGATGTTTCGACATTTTTTTTCAATACGTTTCAAGTGTGTTTCGTGGAAACCAACATAACTTTGACCTTCAATTCTCTGCAAATAATTTCACACGTACATTCATAAAGTAACAGTTATTTCCTAAATATATTTGGTACTATAAAATAGAAGATTTGAATTATCTTCAAATACCTGAATATTTATTTTTACAAAATTCTTAGCCAGAAAAGATACTATTATGCATACAAAATAATATGCAATTAATGTAATGCTCTGTAATATATAAAATTTTAAACCCTTTGTTTATATATGCAATAATCTCACTTAATTTTATTTTAAAGTCTAATATTAAAGTCTTAATGTATTCCAAAATCACTTAAACTCCAGTTTCGTTCTATTTCCCGCCCTGGTGGTATATTAAATCTCGCGTTTTGGCATATTTATTACTAAAAGAATATTCTAATCGTTTCCACGTTCACACAAATTGCGAAATCAGCGACTTTTTGGCACCATACTTTTCCCTATAACACTTACGTAATTTAGTAAAAATAGCTATTATTTCCTTCACTTTGATCACGTGTCTATATGTTAAATCCCTACCTGAGAAAATGCAGGGATTTTCTGTTCGCTTTTTACTTGAAAACTTAAACTAAGATGCACGTATGTCTGCCACTCTCCTTAAAATTGACTTGAATATTTGGATAATAAATGAAAATTAGTTAATAACTCGGCTCTTTAATGACTACAACCACGAAAACATTACATTATATATATATTATATATATATATGAAATGTTTTCGTGGTTGTAGTCGTTAAACAAAAAACACAGAAACACAGGCGGAGTTATATACTAATTTTCATTTTATTATGGGTTAGGTTAGGTTAGGTTATATTAACGTCCCGTTTTGAAGCAACACGAGGGCTATTTAGGGACGGACCTCGTAATTTTGAACCGCGGTCAGATGACGAGGACGACACCTGAGCTGGCACCCCCCTCTCCAAACTTCCGCGCCACACCAACGGGAGGACGTTTGGCCACTACGTATGATTTAGCGTGCAATAGGCCCCATACACGGCGGATCTTCAGTGGAATCGGGTTTCGAACCTGCGACCCTCCGGTCCCGAGGTCGAGACCTTACCACTAGGCCACCGCGGCCTCCATTTTATTATGGGAGAGTGACGGAATGTACGTACATCTTAGTTCAAGTTTTTAAGCCAAAAGAGCACAGAAGATCCCTGCTTTTTCTCAGGTAGGGATTTAACATTCCGTCACTCTCCCATAATAAAATGAAAATTAGTATACAACTCCGCCTGTGTTTCTGTTTAACGACTACAACAACGAAAACATTTCATATATAATGTTTTCGTGGTTGTAGTCATTAAAGAGCCGAGTTATTAATTAATTTTCATTTATTATCCAAATATTTAAGCCAATTTTAAGGAGAGTGGCAGACATACGTGCATCTTAGTTTAAGTTTTCAAGTAAAAAGCGAACAGAAAATCCCTGCATTTTCTCAGGTAGGGATTTAACATATAGACACGTGATCAAAGTGAAAGGAATAATGGCTATTTTTAGTATATTACGTAAGTGTTTTAGGGAAAATGCGTGGTGCCAACAAGTCGCTGATTTCGCAATTTATGTGGGCGCGTGGTAGTAATTAGAATATTCTTTTAGTAATAAATATGCCAAAACGCGAGATTTAATATACCTCCAGGGCGGGAAATAAAACGAAACTAGAATTTAAGAAAAGTGATTTCGGAATACATTAAGAATTTAAAATATATAATATTAGAATTTAAAGCAAAATTAAGCGAGATTATATATATGTGGATTTAATAATTAATGAATAAATTTGCCATGAAGTAAGCGATATTCATTTCTGTTTCTTTCTTTGTAAAAGAAATAAGGAAAAATCTGCATTATTTAAAATCGTTGCGTTTATTATTCGCACTGCAGAAATTCATGCATGATGAAAAAAGTTTATTAAAATTTTTTTCTAGATTTACCTCAATCTATTTCTATGTTTGATGTTAAATAAAAGAAAAATATATAACAGAAATGAAATGGAAAAAGGAAAATTTATTAAAAAAAATTACTTCTAACCTGAACTCTCAAAATTTAGATAGTATTCAGTATCAAATATCGACGACATCGGTAAAAATTACTTTATTCAAAATCAATTAATTACTTCAAGCAAATAAAATTGTCCGTTTTAGATTATAATAGAGAAATTATAGGTTAAGTCATTAATATTTCAATAAGTTAAGGAGTCATTTTTAGGCTATAGCGTTAACATTCGAAATTTTAAAGTTACAAGAACTCCACAAAACACGTTTTTAAAAATTGTTTTCAAACATATAATTTTTTTGCTTTTCCTAATTGTGCATCGTTTGATTCACCAGCAAACCTGTTACATCACTAGGTATACATTGGTTAATTCACTACTAAACCTGTTTTACCACTAGGTATATATTGTTTGATTCACTGCAGGCCTGTTTTATCACTAGGTCATAAAATATTTTAACTCAGTATAACCACGATTGTTTTCAGAAAATACATCAAAACCCAGATATAATTATTAATGTAAATACATCTTAAAACTGCATTAGAAATATCTCATGCATTTATCAAGAGATATATAGTATACAACATTTTTTTTTTAATTATTCTATTTGGTGGTATTCTATACAGGGCGTCCGTGAATCGTTGGACCAAAAATTAATTTTAAAAAACTAATAATGTTAGAACTGCAGTTTCAAATAAAGTTTTTTCCGATAGGTGGCTTAGAATTACGACGTTCTAAATTCGCTACAACGAGAGATTTCCATATGCAATGAGTGCCGATCAGCAGAAGCCGATGCACGTTTTCTGCTTTTCTTTTTAGGTAGATTCCTTATAGGAACTCTACCTATTGCAATGGTTCTCATGACACGACTTTCGGAAAATTTCTGCAGATCTTCACCGATCATGATCCCTAGAACCCAAAACCACCCTTCGTTAAAAAGTTTATATATATATATATAGGTATATATATATATATATATATATATATGTATAACGCTTTTTCCCATGTTATCTTGTGAACACGATAACTTGAGTAATTTTGATGTAAATTTAACCAGCTTGGGATATGTTGTACAGATAGTGAAAATCTCGGTCGAGTTCGTAGATGGGCTATCCAGCTCAAAGAGGGTGGAAATGGTGGGGGGTGGAAATTTTCATTTTCCCATAATTGCTTTACAATTGAAAATAGAAAGAAAATTCAAATTAGGCGAATTATTGCCTTATCAAAACGAACAATTTTTCTATTTAAACTTTTTCGATAGCTACAATTTCTTAGAAGTTATGAGCTGAAAAGTGATTTTCCCACCCTTCCCCTCCTCTCCCCGTAACTTAAAATACGTTTTAACCTATGCATGTTACCCCTCGTTGGAAAGCTCTCGTCATTTGCAGTTTCTTCCACCCTCTTTCATTCTTGTAGCTCCAATACTTATGAGAATAGAGGGCAAAATGTTCTTTTCCGTATTATTATTAGTAGAGAAGTATATGCATAACGCTTTGGCCCATGTTATTTTGTGAACACGATAACTAGAGTAATTTTGATTAGATTTTAACTGGCGACGGATATGTTGTAAGGAGGGTGAAAATCTCGGCCGAGTTCGCAGATGGGCTAATCAGCTCAAAGGGGGTGGAAATGGTGGGGGACTGAAAATTTCATATTCCCATAATTCTCTTACGATTCAAGACAGAAAGAAAATTCAAATTAGGCGAATTATTGCCTTATCACAACAAACAACTTTTGTACTGAAACTTTTTTGATAGCCACAATTTCTTAGAAGTTATGAGCTAAAAAGCCATTTTCAATCTCCTCCCCAACTTATCATTTCCTCATAGCTCTGTTACGACTAAAGATAGGAAAAAAATTTTCAATTAGGCGAATTATCACCTTATGACAACGAACAACTTTTATACTAAAAGTTTTTTGTCTGCTAGAATTGCTTATAATTTTTGCTATCAAAATTTATAATAACCCCCCCCCCCCCAATTTATCATTTCCCCATAGCTTCGTTAAGATTGAAGATAAAAAGAAAATTTCAATTAGGGTAATTATCACCATATCATAACAAACTACTTTTATATTGAAAGTTTTTTGACAACAAGAATTATTTAGAAGTTATGAGTTCCCATCAACCGCATTCACCTTCATTTTTTATACGGTATAATATATAATTAATTTATGACTAATTAATTTATAGTTAATATCTTAGTTAAATTTTGTTAATTATAACTGTTAATTGATATACCTGGCTTTGCTCCGGATTAAAATGTTTTCATCTTTAATATTTTTAATGTAAAAATTACTATTGTATAAATATTATAATACACAAATTACTTTTCTGATCTAAAACGCTTTTAATTAAAATGAGAATATCAATTGAACCAGACAATTTTTAAAAACATCCGTTTTCTTCATGCGTTATTATTTGTTATATAGGTACTTCAAATTTTGTTAACAATTACTAAATCAATGAAAGGTTTTAATGAATATTTTGAAACAATTAAATTAACTATTTAATTATTCATTAATTTAAAGCGTGAAAATAAATTAATAGCTGGTCCCGATATAAATTGTTAAATCGTCTACTTTTAAAATTTGCTTTTAGCATTCTTCCTTCTGGAAACAGTTCTTCGTTTTATTTTTGATCAACAAGAATATTGTTACGAATTCAGTTTAAAATTAATTTTGGAAAAAATATTAAAATGAGAGAAACAAATTTATGGAAATGAAAGACATTGCGGAAAAACGCCTTGCTTAATTTTTAATTAAGTGAAATTTTAAGCATCTTTTACGCTTTGAAAAGTTGAAGGTGACCTTTCTCTTTTCTTAAATAAAGAGTTTGAAAAGTTTGATTGAGATCAGTCCAGTGGTTTAGTAGGAGAATTGGAACATACATACAGAGCCACAGTGACTTTTATTTAAATTAATATAATTATTAGATAATCATAAGATAAAGATTGCTGGCATATAGTATAAGGCATAAAAAAGGTTTTAGTGGAGTTTTGTAACAATTAAGTAGATAGTTAATTTTAATTAATCAAATAATTTTAATAGTTAATTTGATAATAGGTTTTTTTGACAGAATACTTTAATTTGATATTTAACTACACATGGCGGGACCATGATTTGTTTAATAAAATCAATATAAAGTAGGAAAAGATAAGAGTAATTAAATAAGAGTTCCCTTTATCCTTTTTGCTATTGAAAAATATCTGCTTAACTTTAAAATTGTTTGGGATTTTCTGCCTGAGTATTTGGTTTTAACCGTCGATGGAGATTTAAATTTGCTGTTCAAATTGGCTGCATTCATATCCTATGCTTTAGAAACACGTATTCAATTTGCCACTCACAATGTTTAATAATCTTTATTCTCTTATATGTTAAGAATTTAGTGACTATTATCTTTGTAACCAGGGAGTTCTATAAATGAGCCCATTTTCGAATGTTTAAGTGTATCATGTCATGTGGTTTTACCATATGACAAAGTAATGTCCGCACAATTATATTGTAACCTAGATTAAATAAATTAATTTTTAAATCTAGAGTTCTTCTTCATTTGTGCCAAGAGTCAATTTCTTGCTACTGTTTGAGATAGGCTGGCTTAATGTTATCTAGGAGATATTTGCACTGCTGAGATGTTTATTTCTTTATGATTCCTACCTGTTGAATGATTATGTGTTGAGATATAAAAAAAATTGACCAATGTACTGACCGATAAATCTATCATAACTTTTTGGAATGTAAAATGGAATGATAAAACCTTGATATAGCAAAAAATCAAATGACATGAAAACAGAATGACAGCGTAAATACTGCAATGTGTAGAAACAATAAAGTCATTGGCTATGTCTGTATTGATCAATATGTAATATTTCATGACTTTTGTAACATTAACGTAAAGGAATCTACCTTTGCCTTCAAGCTTGCCGAAAAGGGATTTTTTTTAGTTTTTCTTGAATATCTCGATAAGTATTCAGTTTTCGAATTACAATTAATTTAACAAATTAAAGAGCATAAAATTCCCTACAAATACTCGATTTTATTTCTCTTCGAGCTTTAATAGGAAGGTGGATGAGAAAAAAAGTTTACAAGGGTGATGAAGAATTATTAACAATAGACAGAAAATTCAAAAGGCATACTTGCCGATCACTTTTCCACATAATCACTAAATCTATTTCGGCAATTATCTGAACACAGAACCAACTTGTTTAATCCGGCTTAAGGAAAAGAAATCACGTCCCTAACCATGGAGCCAGTTCTCGGCAGCTGTTTTCATACCACTGTTTGAAAAGAATCTTATTCCAGATAAGTTCTTGGAACCCAGATTAGGTGCAAATCTGGGCTGTATGGGGGTGGCTCCAGACTTCCCACTTTGAACTTTTACAGCATTCTTGAGTTTTGCGAGCAGTATGGGTATTGTCTCGCAGGAGGATGACACCATCACTCAACATACCAGGGCGTTTGCGCCCGATGCCTTCATGATGGCCCGGTGCCTTTTTTTCCGAAATTGAAGTAACGCTTATATAGAACAGGGTTCTCTTCAAACTGATCAATGGACAGGGAACATCTGGAACTGGCTCAAGGGGCAGGGACGTGTTTTCCACCAAGCCGGGTTAAACAAGTTGGTCCTGCGTTCAGATAAACGCCTAAATAGATTTGGTGATTATGTGGAAAAGTGATCGGCAAGTATGCCTATTAATTCCCTTTTATAGTTTCTGTCTAATTTAATAAATAATTTATTACGCTTAAATTTTTTTTATCAATCCTCGTAGTTTCGCAGATAATGGCTCTCAAAAATGGGAGATGTCCAATAATTTACGACCCCTATCTGAAAAAAACAACTTTTTAAAATGCGCTCTCATTAAAAAAACAGTAGTTGCAACATTATTAGGTTTTAATTTAGGACCACGTTCCTCCCATTGGGGTCTCAGGAAAGACTGATTCACACGCCAAAACGCCACAAAAAGCGTTGTATGGGAGATACTCTATATCTCGGTAACTACATTTGTTAAAAACATAACTAATGTCTTATTTCAGGAGATAAAGGATAACAACAGAAGTTACAAAAAACTTACTTAAACTTAAAATCTTACGAGAAACAAAAGAGTCACGCGAGTAAAGTAGTCCTACGCCTTTAACATAGCGGCTGTTTGGAAAGACAGACACCCGTCATTTTTTTTCATTAATTTTTGAAATAGCTCTAATAATTTACGACCACCCAGTATATTAAAGAGGTTCTGCGTACTGTTTTACTGGTTACATGCACCGTTGCTAGTATTTGTAGTACGGACACTAGGGAGACTCGGCTCTAGCTTAATTGGGTTCTTTCGTAATATTTCTTGAATATTTTGATTAACAGTGTCATAAAATAATAGTTTTTCCGAATGAGAAATATACTCATGCCAAGGTGATATCTCATTTAAACATAAAGTAAATATATTAAATTATCTAGTAGCTTAACTTAATACCCAAGGGATCGAAGCTTAAATTCTTTAAAATTTTCTATTTTAAATTTTATTTTTTAAATAATTACCTAGAACATGTTTTGGATAATTATTCCTATTAACACATTGCGTGCGGGATATGAATTAGATGCAAGCTGAAATAAAAAGAGAAGCCGTAGCTGTGCTTGCTATAGACTATGTTTGTACCATAAGAGAATAAGTGAATGTATTCTACAGACCTCTATTAACATGTTTAACTTATCTAAACTAGTAGGTCAAATTCTTGAATTAAAATTTTAATGTTGGGTAATTCAAGAAAAACGCATTTCTGCGTTTCCCGCTTCCAAAGTGTTAAAAACTCAACTACCCAAAACGCTAGCAATTACGTCGTTGCAAAACAGCCATCCATTTTAATTGCTTGGGGTACCATATTAGCAAACAACTCCATCGCTCCATCATTTGATTCCGAACACGTACGGTAATTCAGATGGCGACAAAAGACGAAGTTGCAGTAATAACAAGAGTTATCTTGTGCCATCTCCAGTTTTGCGAGTTTGGTTATATTAACGTCCCGTTTTACAGCAATACGAAGACTATTCGGGAACCAACCTCGCAATTTTAACCGCCCGAGAATACTCGTTCATCGAATTCTCATTTTTAGTCTTAAAACTAAAATTTAATCAGTTAGTTTTAGAATTTTATACAAAAATTACGTAGAATCTATAAATATCTCGAATATTATATGTGATGAATGAAAACGACAGCCCCTTTCCTAACCAGAAGGGATCATCTTATTAGATAGCAAAGAAGATGACAGTTAAGGGGCTAAACCGCGGTCAGATGACGAAGACGACACCCGAGCTGGCACCCGCCCCCTCTCCAAACTTCTGCAACATACCAGAGGGAAGGCGTTTGGACAGTGCGTATGCTTTAACGTGCAAGAGGCCCCATACACGTCGGATCTTCAGTGGAATCGGGCTTCGAACCTGGAACCCTCTCGCACCGAAGCCGAGACTTTATCGCAAGGCTACCACTGTGCCTTCTGTTTTGTGAAGCTTTCTTGATACGGTTAAGCCACTCTAAGTGGTTAGGTTCATGTTGCCCTTGGCATGTGGTTGCTTCTTAGGTAGAATAGGTGTTCACTAAGAAAGTATTTTTTTTGAAATTTAAATTAGAACATTAATTAAAGATGATAACCTTGAATTTTAACGTTTTCATGCAATAAATTCTCAGCTTATTATTGCACAGAATTTATTTTAACATTTTAAAGTTTAAAAAATTAGCTTTTCATTGATACCAATTTCATTTCCATGCGACGTTTCGTTTAATTTTAATTAATTTTTGAAATTGTTTTCAAACACAATTTCTAACAATGATTTTATTGTTCTTAAGTGCGCGAATTTCTTCTTTCTTTTGTGTTCTTCTACGAATACTTTCTAATTCTTTTGCATTTAATTTGTCTACAAACTGATTAACTGCAATAATTTCATTTTTTTTTTGTAAATCTTGGCTCTCAAATTCCTCTTAGCCCGGACAATAACATTGGATATTCTAACTTAATATGCTAAGTTAACTAAATCAGCAATTATGGACGTATAAGTTGCCATGATTAATGGATCACAGATCCCTTTCAGAATATAGTTATTTATAATATTTTATATAGAAGAATCTTTTTACATTAAAACTACTAGACGGGAGAGTATTTTTATCCTGAGCGAATAGTATATTACTACGAGCACGAAGTCGCAAGCATCAGCTAGTTAAGATACGATTTGATATACTGTGGTTTGCAAAAACTTTAAGTACGCTAAATCTTAGAAATATTTTACTTCATCATACTTTCGAGACTAAATTTCAAATCCAGAGAAGAATGAAGAAACGGAAAATATATTTCGGAACCCACAAAACACATTCACCTACACACCTTTATAATCGCCTTCCAAGGTTGGAATGGAAATCCCTTCTACTACACCATATGTCCAAAGGACAAATACGGATGGCACATTTTACCAGCTGCCTCACAATTTGTGAAAAAACATCTAAAGTAAAGTCTCTCTACTTTTCCCTAAATTGACAGAAAATCTCAGAAATTAGCTGTGGAGATTAAATGATTTAAATGCGGAAGTAACGGACAATCCTTCCTGTGATCGCAATAGGAGGAACGTAGTCTATCAGTGGCGAATCCAGGGGGGTGGCTATCGGGCTACAGCCCCCCCCCCGAGCCAAGCCAGAATTCCTGATTTAATTTAACATCATTACAACTGTTTTTTCTTAATTTCTCTCTTTAAAAAATAATAAAAACGTTTCAACATTACTTTCTGGCTTGAAAGGCTCGAAAATGTTGCTACTTTTGTAGTCATTCCACTTGTAGCATCGACGCGGTCGAAGACATTTTTTGGCTAGTTATTTCATTGTAATTTTTATTAAATTATCGAAAGTATTGTATTGTTCTTTATGATTCTTATTGTGAGGTGAG
Organism: Araneus ventricosus; assembly: GCA_013235015.1. Classification (NCBI taxonomy): domain Eukaryota; kingdom Metazoa; phylum Arthropoda; class Arachnida; order Araneae; family Araneidae; genus Araneus; species Araneus ventricosus. Next base: position 147,400 of record BGPR01001299.1, on the reverse strand, counting down.
TAAAGTCTGTAAAGTTAAAGAGTTTTGGTTTACTTTAGCCTTGAAGTTTGACATTCATCACGACGATACAAAGTTTTTATGACCTCGGCCCCCCAGACCGGAATCCTAGATTCTCCACCGAGTCCTATGTTAAAAATATTTTTCCAAATAAAACACTTAAAAAAGTACGCATTAACTCCTTAATAGTTTTGACCGAACTCAAATCGAGCATCGAATTATGACACTTTAAAAATTATAAGCTAAAATTAAATCATTCGTCGTCGTTGCAACTCTATACAAAAATGATCGGTAATCCATTAATATCTCAAGTATTCTATGGACATGTAGTTGAAGGAATAAGACAGCACATCCAAAAAATACTTGAGAGGAGCACCTATCTAGATAAAAAAAAACTATACAGTTAAGAGCCAAGCCGAATTCTAACAACTGTTGGTTAACTTTGATACTCAAATCATGAAGTGAAATAAATTTGATAAAAACAGTTTTAAATAAAATTTTATCAGTGTACCAAAAATGTTTTTTTTAATTTTCTAATTTAGTCTTTAATTTATAATACATTAATATAATTATGGAGACTTTTAACCAATTTGGTCAAATTCGCAAGGTGATGCCATTTATAAGGAATAAAACATTTAATTAATGGACCTTATGCATGTGACGTCACATCCTCCGACACGTGACCTGCCGGAGGCAGCCATTGGTCATTCTTAAACAGCTGCCTCAGAACTGCTTTTATTTCTGAGTCGCTTATAGGTCGATCGTTTTGTTTATTCCTCCACAGCTGTTTTTTTATACTCTCGAACCCAAAGGGTGCATAAGGTCCATTGATTAACTAATAACTAAGGTCTGAAAATATTAAATTACTTTATTGCTGTAGAGAATACATAGGTGCACAAAACTCATTCAAAATTCTAACCTAACGGGAAGTGACAGTAAAATCCATAACAAAATTATTTCACAAGCATAAAGCAAGCCAAGTTAAATTAAAGTGTATGAAAAGGTGAAACATTACTAATATAATAGCCCAGATCTGTCTCTCACTGATCCGGTAACGCTCAGAAGTCACCAACAATAAAATTCGCGCCATAGCACTGCGAGACGTTAAACAACATTTCGTTGTTAGAGCACCTAAATTTCAGTAATTGCAAGTTTTAAAAAATAATTTTTTTTCTAATTTCAAAATTTCTAATAAAATTTGAAATCGATTGATATAAAATTATCTCGCTATGATCAATAGTTCCCGAGAAATTTTATATTATATTAATCATATATTTCGAATTAATTTCCGTTTTTTAATAGAAAGTGGTAAATCACGACAGTGGTATATCATGCGCGTGACATAGTTTGGACGCCACGATGCATCCGATTATTTATTGCAATCGTGATGCTATAATTTGATATTTTTTGGAGACGTTTGACAAGCAGATAAGTGGTTTGTAAGAAGTGTAAATAAAAATATTTCCTGTAGTAAAACATATGTTTATTTTAATTGTTTTCAATCTATGTTAAACATTTCTCTCGCATATATATCTATTTAAACACGTCAAATTTGACGGGGAATCTTTCGAGTGAAAAGGCAATTTTCACCCGACATACCATGACGTGTGATTTTCTAGTTATTAATAGTAGATGAATAGTCAAACATTTTTTTCTTTTCCAAAGAAATAGCTCCGGTTTACAATAGACAGTAAATCAGTTATCCAAAAATCATTTTAAAAATATCTTAATACATAACAATTTAAGAAGTGTGATTTCAAAATCCCCATACCAGCTAAACGATTTATTTAAGTCTATAACAATAGGCTTAAATAAATATTTTTATGTTCAGATTGGTGTTAGATATTCTGGTCAGCGTTTAAAATAGAATTCAAACATTACACTAGAAGTAATTAAATTTTACCAAAAAATAATATTTAAGTGCGGAGGACACAGAAAATTTTTAATGTTTTACAGAATAGGAAAGAAGTCTCTTTGAAAAAATTTAATGCTTTTGTTATGATTTATGAAGTAAATTATAATCACGAATATAAATATTGTCTGAACTCATTAAAATATGCCGAACAGCGAATCGAAATTCGAAATTGGGCCTGGTTTTTGAGCAAGGCAAGTGGTTCGACGTATGTTTTTTACAGTGAAAATTAACATTTAATAATTAACTGTTAAAGATCAGTAAATCGAAATACTCGAACAATATTATTGCACTATTACTTCAATTCTACGTGAAGCTCTTGAGCGATTACTTATTTTTTTATGTTTTCCAATATTAATACAGAACATTGCTGTACATTGTTTTACAATTTCTAGCATTATAACATTTGTTTAAAGTTTGTAAAACTTCCAGAGTATGTTCGCAAAATTTCCATAATGACACACTTTAATGACCAGTTTCACAGCCATTTCCTTCATTTTCTAAAGAAAAATTGTATTTTCGCAACTATAGTTTGAAATAGCGGAATGTTTTAGGTTTCATTTTACATTTAAATCCACCAAATTTAGAGAAACAATGCCACCCTAAAAATATTATATTAAAAAAAAGAGACAACGCGAGACATTGAAAATCCAAAAAGTTTTCGAGAAATATCTATCGAGAAATTGACAAATGAATAACACAAAACACAATTAATAACAGATACAGATTAATAACACAAAATTTTCTAGTAAATAAATAAATATTGAATAAAATTTAATCAAGAACATTGTATAAACAAATAACGTGCATTAATATATTCGCTAATTCAGCATATGAAATATTAGCAGCCATTACATTAGCTGCGTAATGAATTTTTACACCGCGCAATTACAGAAACCATGAAGTCTAAAACATTATCATGTTGAAATCACTTCTAAATAAATTGTTAACGTTAAAAAACTTAAATGTAGCCCATCAACAGAGGCGAAAACCATACATACCACGTGTCGATAAAAGCTTATTTACCACGTGTCGATAAAAGCCTATTTCCTCGACGAGAGCGTTGCTGATAACGAATTTGAAAACACCACTCGTTCGTTACTCCTGGGGCAAAACTTCCAGTGAGCGACGTTTCCGGTGTTGTTTGCTAGAAGTCGAAATACTTGCTCCAAATTTATCCTGCGGTTTCAAACGAAACAAATGACCATATTAAAATGATTTAAAACTGTTGCCACATATAAAACTGAATTAAATGTCTAGAGCCAGATGGAAGTCACAATACTGAAGCATCGAATCGAATTGTAATGTTGCAACTTTTACTCATCGTCCTTAGGAAAAAAGCAGTAAATGGAATGAGTGGACAAATAATTTGCTGCAATTCTTTTTATTATTCGAATATCACTTCCTGCTACGCAAGCAATTCAAACAGCAGTAGTTGCGTAATCTAACCTCAAAGCAGATGTTTGTAAAAGTAATGATTGACAGAACAAAACTTTATTTTTATGTGAGTGATTCATATTTGACGTAGTTACAGACTTCATTGAAATTCGTCGACAAGAAAAACTAAAAGGAAAAAAATGCTGACAAGCCCTTTTCAAGGATTTCTTTTTTCATCATTCTTTTTAATTTCTCGTATACGAAGTTATACAAAGAGAAAGTATTGTAATCGTCAAAAAATTCGAACTCGAGATTTTGAGGAATGTCCACGTTTTAGACCTCCCTGAGTCCGAAAAACACAATTTTGGAATTATGTCTGTCTGTCTGTGAACACGATAACTCGAAAACTATTAGAGCTACGGGGATGCAATTTGGTATATGGTCTTTAAACATAATTTGTAGGTTTCTATCAAATTTTGGACAAAATCCGTCAACGGAAGTCTGTCTGTCTGTATGGTCGAGGTCATGCGAACGCTATTTGAAAAGCCAGATGGTTAAAATTTTATACACAGTTTTATCGTCATGAATGTAGGTCCGTATAAAATTTTGGGCCAAATCCGACAAAGGGTAGACTGTCTGTCGGTCCGTATAATTTACTTTTGAAAAGAATCCGTTATCTCCGCGCGCATGCGTACTGGAAGAACGGAGAGGAATTTCATTACGGAGTAGCGAATTACGTCAGTTTGTCCTTGAACCGGTAAGAGAGGAAAATCGTTACGCATCTCTGAATGTCATTCTTTGCCTAGATATTTTTCAATCACTATAATGAAAAACCTTCTGATAGTCATTGGATTCTGGGTAACAATAGGTTCGAATTTTTTTAGCCACGCGGGGGAAGGGGAAACGGCACCTTTTGGGGGAAGTATACGAGAAAGTTTAGGGGAGAACACTCCCGCTGGTTTCCGAAGCAGAAAAAAAACTAAAAATTCGCAATTTTACAGCTAAAAATCCGTTTCATTTGTTATCTATTTTCAAACTTTAATTAGTTGTATTTAACTGTTATTTTGAACTTTTTTTTATCAAAGCTGAATTAAAAATAACAAATAACTTTAAATAATAGATAATTTTTATAATTTTAAAATAAAATTATAGAAAAATTATAAATAATAATTAATTATAATAAAAATGTATAATAAACTGAATACGGGATCCAATTAAATATTGTCTTTAAAAAAACCTTAAAGTTATTTTGAAGTTCAATTACGATATAAATGGAACAAAGTTATTTGAACTTGTACTTCAAAATATTAAATGTTTTGTGAAACGACTTTTAAGGAATTTTCAAATTGATTTTAGATTTATTGTGAGAACACAATTTTTCGCGATTCATGTCAAAATCTTTCTTCTGAACAAAATTAATTGTATCAAATTTTTAATTTTAGACTATAACTTAACTCTTAAATGCATGATTTTAATAATTTTAAAACCATTTTAAATGGACCCAGATGTTGTAGATTAGGATGTTTTTCGTCTTTCCCCAAGTTATATTTTGATACATTTCTTTTTAAATAATTGCTGGGATTAAGAAATAAAGACATTTTACAGATAATGGTAACAATATGTATTTAAGAATAAATTGACACCTTAACAGCGATGCCCGAACTAAGTTCGTGCATCGAATTATAGCAGTTTTCACTTATAATCTAAAATTAATCTAATTCTCTTAATACCAACCCTAACGAGATATTATATTATCCCTAATTTTATACTATCCCTAATAATTTCATATGTATTTCGTTATCTTTTATAAAATTTCGGTAAACCTGGAGTTTCGGGTACGTACTATTTTCTCGCCAATTTTCTTTGGCGCAATTTTATTTGCTGTCGCCAAACACTGTTTAGGATGCGCAGTGAGTTATTTATAGGTCTCCTGCGCATTCGATGCCTACGGCATCTCAAAACGAGAGACGGGCAAATATTTTAACTTAAAAAACATCAGCGGCTTCGCTTTCAGTAAAGCGGGCCCCTCGTAGCTTCGCTTTTTCATTGAGAAACGAAACACACAGGGAAAGTACGAACACAGGAAAAATACGACGATGAAACGTAGCAAGGTAGCCATTGTTTCCAGAAAAAACATTCCTTGTTCGATATTTGGAAGTCATAATCAGAGACAGAGAATCAGCAAATTCAATGAACGAAAATCTTCAGAAGAGAAGCGAACGGTTATTGAAAAAAAATCGTTTGTTAAATGATCAAGAATTCCAAACAAAATATTATTCAAATTCGTACTCCGACCAATCAAATCGAAGAGAGCAGACAGTGTACCAATGGAAATGAGGCGAAATTAATGGCATGCGCCATAGACCGGTAAACAAATCACTGTCGGCGCATGCGCAAACAACGCCGAAAAAATTTCAACTCGCATCCAAAACAAATGTTCTCGCACTCATTCTCTTGGCGACAAACAATTGGCGAGCTTAAGTGAAACGAACTGAGTACGCACCCTGAACTCCAGGTTAACCAAAATGCCAACAACCTTACCTTTCCACATGGAATTACCAGACATGAATCCTTTTAGTCCGTTTATACCGTTGACAGTTTATTAATGCAAAATCAAATGATAAGGACATCTAAAATAGAAATATTTGCACGTTTGCATTATTCGAAACACCAGAAATGCGTAGAATGCATTCAGACGGAATAAATAACGTTATCTGCTTTGAAGTTTTCGAAATGCAAGCAAACGTTCCTGGATTTTAAAATGCAGTGTATGTGAAGTTTGAATTCAAGTGGTTTTGTTGACCAAACGGATTTAAAATAAAAAATGTAGCATGTAAAAATTTTAAAAAAATGTGCAATATAAGATTCCTACATAACTAAAAATCATGCATTGGGCCGAATTTTCAGCCCGACTCAAGCTTGAATTTTCTACATGATCGCATCATCACTGGACCTTATGCATGTGACGTCACATACTCCGACACGTGACCTACCGGAGGCAGCCATTGGTCAGTCTTAAACAGCTGACTCATAACTGCTTTCATTTCTGAGACGCTTATAGGCCGATCGTTTTGTTTATTCCTCCACAGATGTTTTTCTATACTCTCAAACCCAAAGGGTGCATAAGGTCACTTGCTTACTTCGGATCATTCATTTCTAAGATCTACTTTACACAAGAAAGTGAATAAAATAAAAAAAATTACATCCCTACAATCTTTGATATACATGAGGAAATTCTATATTTTTAATCCCAATCCTTATTACCTATTTTCGATATTTTATTTTTAAAAAATGTCTAATTTTGTTTTTGAATCTGATACATGCTTTATAAATTTTTTCAATTAGAAATTTAGTACATAATAATTAGAAGACAATTTTTAAGTTAATTTGCTACAAATGATTAGTATGATGAAGTTTAATTCACAACGGAAGTATTAATGTACAGCAAGCCTATATTTAACCCTCTGACACCGAGCGAGGCGGTCATGGGCGGTTTAAAAATTTCCCCTTAACAACGGCGAAGGCCGGTCTGAGGCGGTTGGCTTCTTTTGAAGGGAGGTGATGTTCTGAGATAGCTTAGGAGATAAGCGCGGTAGAGGAGACCAATGATCCTTGCCAACCACAACCCATTTCCGTGCGTCTTAAGGAAAGGCTATAGTAGGGGATAGGGAAAAATAGGGAAATGACAGGTTAGAGAGTCCAATTCATGTCGTTTCCTCAAATCAGTCTGAGTCCCGGTTTTATAGGAGCTAAAAGAAGAAAGTCGCTTCGGGATTAAAGAGTTAAGGTGGATCTTTTGCAAGATTTGGTATAAAACCGTCGAACCTAATATCCTAACGCTGAAACTTTTGCCACAAATCCATCATGGAGAGCCAATACACGGTAATGGATTTACTGTCACCTTTCAGCATTCAGATAGCTCCTTGAAGATGTTATTTTTTCTTCGAAAGCAATTGCTGGTATATTGATTGTTTGCCTTTTATTGTATATTATCAAAAGATTAAAAATTAAAATTCCATTTATAAGAGTTAAATTTTTACTGTATATTTTCATATTTTAAATGATAAAATAAGCATTTAAAGCCCCATTTACTGGCCAGATTATACACAATTTCTTTTATCTTTCATTTCACTTATTATACGACTTCTCCATCAGTTTTATTTATAGGATACTTCATCATATCATATTTTAATTCAAAAGAGGAATGGGTAAATAAACTATTTTCATTTGAAAACTACTTGCAAACACGTCTTACATCCTCTATGCAAACAAAATCCGTATACATTTTTCAGAAAATTTAATTACTCCGCCAGTTCAAGAAAACATTTTATTTAATAAAAATGCCGCATTTCTTAATCACAACTGTCTCTTTTTCAAAAACTTAACCCTAACATTATTCAAAACGCAACGTGCAAAAATAATCCTATTTTAATTTCTATGCAAATGCATCAGCCATCATACAGAAAATAAAAATGAATATATAAAAAAAGATAAAATATACAGTAGTTTTGAAATATGGCTGCTTTTACTAGACCCCTCCCCCCCCGCAAAATACTTCAAACGCCCGCTCTTATATCTCCCAAAAATAGCGTGCGAAAACCAAATAACTTTTAATTCACCGACTGGTTCATGCTACGTTTTTAAAAAACGAAACAGTTACTCTCATTTTCTGTCTGCAGAAGACAGAGCAGCCACCACACATTCTAGAAGATCCCGCTGCCAGCAAATACTGCCGAGAAACACGTAACCGTACCATTTACTTCCGAGACTTTATATCCTGGGCCATAACTTACTTCTCTGGAGCCTCAAACAAAGGAAAAGTTTTAGGGAAAAGATAAAATTTCGTTGGGTTCCCTGATTCACAGAGAAGCTGCTTGCTTTGATATAGCTCTGGCTCTGGATCTACCTTACCCAGAGTATGTCCAGAGAGCCTACGCCAGCTGCATGAAATGGGTGGCAGTCGAAGTTAGTGGGCAGGAAAAGCAGGAATTGCAAGTTTTGGTGGGGGTGTATGACAGCTGGCGAGGCAATTTAAAGCCAGCTTCGGACACCCTTCCCACCCTACGGTGTGGCACAGCCCATTGTTGCGGGTTTGCCCAATGCTTGGGATGGTTTAAGGAGGGGGAAATGTCATGTAAAAGATAGGCGCTTATTCTGTAACCGTTTTACATGACCGAGAGGGCTGTGGGAAAAAATTAATGGCCTGTTTTAATGGTCTATTGTAGATGAATGGGAAGAAGGTTAGGGGGTTATTTGGTGGGGATATTTAAAGGGGGATACGCGCCGAAACGAAGGATTCACTGGATATATTGAAGGAGAATTCAGAGAACGAAAAAAGTCCAGGGATCGAATAAATTTAGAAGTACGCGTCGAAGAGTGAATCATGTTTGTTATAACGTTCTAGAAATAAAAAAGATTCCTAAAATGGTTGTATATTTAAAAATTTAGAAAAAAAAATATCGCTTTAAAGGAACAGAAAATGGGAAACAAATAGGAAATTGAAGAAGGACTTAGGCAAAAATCATGTTACAAGGTGGAAAACAAAGTAGAAAAAAAGAATACAAGAATAAATAGAAGATTAGCTGCCTTATAAATGAACAAAAAATAAAAGTCGGTTTTCTGAGAAATAAAGGATTATATGAAAACCTATCAAACCTATTATTCTAATTATAAATGATCTAGTTGTGTTAATGGAATAGATTCTAATTATTGCACAAAATTATTAAAAGAGTAAAAAATCAACATACCACGAAATGAAATCAACAACAGGAGTTAGGATATGTTATTTTTTGTTCAAATGTGAACTATACATTTAACGGTTTGATTTCTGAATGGTTTAATTTGATAGATTGCTATCTAACCATTTGGCAGATTACCGCTATTTCAAGGATAAAAATCTTTCTTTTATGTGATTATCAGTAGAGTTTCTTAGAATAAATGCCGAACAGAGCTAAGAACAAGCTCGGTTGAGGTTTGAATATTAACTGGCATTGCTAAGCCAGAAATTGCATGATTAAATATGGACATAATTTTAGATAGGATTTTTTTCGTAGCAATTTTGCTTACTTGAAAAATTCAGAAACAAATTCAACATTAAAAATACTTCCATTTGAAATGGAGGAAATATAAATGTGTCAATGAAAATAGAAAACGTAACGACGATTTTTTTTTAAACAGTTGGAAATTTAGTATAAAACTAGCTGTGTGTCCCGGCGTTGCACAGGCTATCACAAATAATAGGATATTCCCGGGCGGAGAAAAGTGAAGTCACTTGAGACCTTGGGACCCATATATTTTTCATATTCCCCGCCTCCGTTTTTCTCTACAATCAACAAATATTGACACTTACTTTCCCTAACAAACGTTACGAAATTAAACGTTTTAATACAAAAAAGAAAGAAAAAAACATGAAAACGATTTTTTTCCATTATAATAAATCCAAACACAGAAGCTCGCTCAAAAAGAAATACCAACTTCCGTTAAATAAATAAAAAAATGCAACACCGAATGCGAAAACTAATTATAGATGAAAAAAGAATCCGTCGTGAATGAATTCACCATGCTGCCAATAGATGACAGCACGTCAATTCATTCATTTTGACGGTTTTAATTAATATCTTTTTAATTAATTACAATTTCGGAATTTAAATAGTCGAAATGGATTCCTTGGATTATTTTCCATCTTTTGGTACTTACTGCTAGTTTCAGGATTCAGTGGTTCGTGAGAAGACAGAAGGACATAGATACATACGTTTGTTTACCTTCGAATTTTAATAGGATAGATATATTACTTTTAAAATCAATCATTCAATCATTAGATTTCTATCTAAAATTAAATAGAGAATGGATCATTCATTGGATTTGAAAATAATTTTTGCAACAGCTTTTGGAATAGCTTTACGGGCATTATTTGCAATTAGAAGCTACTGTTTATACACAGGGATGGTACTAGTTGGGGAACCGGGTGGGCCAGGGAACCCTGTGGGGGATGCTGTGCACCCGTCGGGGGATTTTTTTGTACCCCGTTCACATAACGGGGTGTTCAACTAGTAAATAAATAAAGATGTGGCGAAAATTTGAGACCAATTTCATTACACCTCTCCCAGTACAGCAGGTTGCGCCCCCTGTCGGCCAGACCGTGAACGCCACTCCTGTTTATACACCAAAAAATTTCGAGTTAAATGCTATTTTCATAAGATTAAACTGAATGAAATACACAATGTTTCGCTCCTTACAGAAATTTTGAGAATCATTAACGATAAGATTTACAACTTCAGATTAGCATTAAAAATATTTGTAAATTTCCATAGCAATCTTAAAGGAGCTGACATAAAACAGCCAAATTATGCCGAATGATAGACAGAATGATAAACAAATAATGCGATAAAAATGCAAAAATACCAGTCATTCTCGATAAGAGTCAGAATCTTGAATAAAATGAAATTTTAAAAAATTCCGACAAACTTGCGTTGGAGAGAAAAAGAAAAAAATATTGTAAAACAACAAATTCGCTTGCAGTTGAACATTACAGACAACAAGATTAAGGTTTGTTTCTGGCTTTTCTGGTGCGGAATTTAACTGTAACTGCACAAAACGAAAATAATATTATTAATAAACTTGACAGGTGATAAAAATGTTGTTTAATTTAAATGGAAGAACAAGATTGCACATTGAACAAAATTTTCATATGCACGGTATGTTGCTAATAGTGACCGAGCCAAAAGAAAAAAAAAATGTGTGTTTGTGTTCTAAAATGTCATTCTCTGAAAGAATACAAATCACGTTTATCAACATATAATATACTAGCAGTACGCGCACGGCGTTGCCCGTGGAATCGGGACTTCAACAAAATGGGGAAAAAATACCCACAATGACACGAAAAAGTTCTAGGAACAAAATCGAAACAAAAGATACACATTATTGATATTCGACAATGACACGAATGTAATGACGTCACCGGAAGGATTCGGATTGTAGAAAGCATATTACGTCACCTCCTAGGAAGGGCACCACCAGCCAATGGAATTGCAACAATGCATTATTTTTCGTCCGGAGAATCTCTCGCTGTCAAATCTCGCTAGCAAAAAAACTGTTTGAACTGACCAGGGAAAAATTAATTTTAAAAAAACTGAATAAGATATTTTAATCGTTCTTGTTTTGAATCCGACAGAAACATTCCAGTTATAAGTTTTAAAAAATGAAAATTATAGAGTTGTTAAAACATCAGATGCGAGAATTTGAAAAAAATCTTTATCAAAAATTACCATAAAAGTGACTATTATTTAAAAAATTTCAAAAATCCAGTAAATTAAGTTAGAAATTCAAAGCAAACTTCAATAGAACGAAGAAAATTGTTTGTTCTATCCAATGGTGTATTGATTGTTTATCAACTATCAATAGAAAAGATACTAAAGCCGTAAACGTCCCGAAAATGACCCAAAACAACACAAAACATTAAAAAAAAATTTCTAGGTTCAATTTTAAAATTCCGGCTTCGAGGTGCATTGAGTCATCATTAAGACTACCTGTGTGCCAAATTTCAAGGCTGTGAGTGCGATAGATTCGTTTGGACATAGCACGCACACACAAAAATTGCCTTTTATAAGTATAGATACTGCACATATATTGATATGCGCCATTTTTTCAGTTGCAGAAATTATATTTTAAAACAACAAGAAAACATTAATTCAATTTCTACCTTTTGATTTGGTCACTTTTAGAAATATGTCGACGATATATATATAAAATCTGAATTATTATTATTAATAGATAAGTAATTATAACAATTTAAAACAAAATTAAAAATAAATATTAAGGTAAACACTACTTGATGTGTAAAATATAAAAAATGCAGTCCTTGCATACTTACGTCTGTTAAATATCTTCGTGTTCTTTCAAATGCAGGAAAGTTTGTTTTGATTCTTTCGATACAAACACAACCAAGCGTTGCAGGACGGGGGGAGGGGGAGAGTGTAGAGACGGATAAAGAAGTCGCCAGAAGCACTTCAAGTTCGAAAACACCCTTATAAGGTTTCTTTGAAAAACAGGAAGTTCCTTATCTTTTTACATATAGGAAATATTTCTCTATTTAGAAATATTGGGAAAGCAAATACTTTCGTAAATAAAAATATTTTTAGTTTCCTAAATTTCTGTGTTGTTCTAAAGTTGCGAAATGGCAAAGTTTTATCGGATTTATGAACTTTAATGATTTTTTAAGTACTCACTCTTTAGTATTTCTATTTTTAACGTGTAATCTATACTTATAAAAGGCAATGTTTGTGTGCGCGTGTGTGTCTGCGATGTCCAGACGAATCTATCTCACTTGCGGCCATGAAATGTCTCACACAGGTAGTCGAAATGGTGACTGAATGCACCTCGAAGCCGGAATTTTAAAATTTAATCTAGAAATTTTTTCATTTAATATTTTGTGTTGTTTTGGGTGATTTTTCGCACTCATTTCTCAACAGTGGCTTAGTAAAATGGTACGAAAAAAAAACAGTTACATCATCGGAAAGAACAAACGATTTCCGTTCTAAAGGAGTTTATTTCGCACGTCTAACGTCATTTACTAAATTGTGAGAAATTTTTGAAAAATAGTCACACTTTTATTGTAATTTTTAATAAGAATTTCTTCAAATACTCGCATCTGACGTTCTAACATCTATATAATTTTCATTTTTTTCAGAAAACAAAAATGGTTAAAACATCTTTTTTCGTTTTTTCAAAGTTTTCCCTGATCACTTTAAACAGTTTTTTTGCTAACGAGATTTAACAGCGAGAGTTTCTCCGGACGATCCCAGAATGCATTGTTGCAATTTCATTGGCTGGTACGTGACTCTCCTCGCGGCAGATTACGTCATACGCTTTCATTCCCAGCATGCATTTCTGCAATCCGATTCCTTCCGGCAGGTGACGTCATTACATTCGCGTCATTGTCGAGAGGAAAATGAAGCGGGCAAACTCAGTAATATATATATTTCTGTTTTGATAAATGTCATTATCGCAATGGAAAATAGGCGGGAAAATCAATAATGTGCATCGTCTGTTTTGATTTTGTTCCCAAAATTTTTTCGTGTCATTATCGGCATTTTTCCCCTCGTTTTATTGAAGTCCCGTTTCCACTGGCAAGCGCGTGCGCGTACTGCTAGTTGATTCATATAGTGCAGAGCATTGGTACAGAAACCATGGTTCGCTAAAGTCAAACAAATTCATTTTATAATAAAAATTTCATATATATATATATAACGTTGTTCCGTTAAGTGAAGTGTAGAGGCTTTAGCACATATTTTAGCTTACAGTTACATATGTTTCAGTGCTGGATAACAATTTTTGCAACTATTTAAAAAAATATATTCATTTATTTTACGAAATGAGCTTCTCCCTCTGTATTATTTCTTTATGTACTTTACTTTAAATGTGGCCAATTTAACTGCGCATATAATATTTTCAGCAGAATTTAGATCTGAACTGATCGTAATGTAGAAAAGTGAAGTATTTGTAACGAAGTGATACATATATAAATTGCTACGAAAATAAATTTTCAGCTGTAAATAATGCCAATTTTTGACGTATCAAATGTCTTAAGTCTGCTTCTAAGATTCAGGTAAAAATTTGAATGGATTTTTAGTGACTAAATTGAATGTATATGCCCTCTACGCCCTCTATTAATCCTTTAACTGCGGGTAACCGCAAAAAAAGAAATATATGAAACGTTGTTCCGTTAAGTGAAGTGTAGAGGTAGTTGAAGAAGATTGTTGTCGTTAAAAGTCCAAAACATTTTATTATATTTCGAAAATAGGCAAAATTCAATTAGTTATAGAATACTCAATAATAGATTAAACTTTCAAAAGATTACGGGAAAATTAAAGCCTTGGACAGGAGTAACAAATTACGCCTGAAACGGCGTGACTTGCTCAGTTCGTTACACGATTACGAAAGAGCCAATTACTCAGACGCGGAGAGTTTTTATAATACCAAAAAGGGGAAAGTACCGAAGTTGAGGCTCGAGAAATATTGGGACTCCAATTACAGTAGAAGTGTTTTTATCATAGAATTGAAGTAGAAATAATTCGTTCGTAATTAAAAAATAACTGTCGTTAAAAAGGATTTAAATATGGGAAAATTTCTAAGTCATTACATATAAATATGGCTTTTTTTCTCTCAAAAACGTGGTTGCGACCCCCAGAGGAGTCGCGAAAAAATTTTACACAAAGTGAAGAGCTCGCAGTTTAGTTGCGCACAAAATAGTTTGCAGTTATAGCTCACAGTGGTGCTCAAAATAGGTTGCCCACCACTGGTGTAGAGGATTACGTGCCGCTTGGAAACTGGTTGAATAATTATTTTTCATGAACATTAAAAAATATTTCTGGATCTAGAAATGCATAAACTCATATTTCGTTCATCAGGGATTTATTTCACCCTTTCATAAAGCGGGCCATTACCGCTGTTCCGAACTGGAACTTTTGGAACACGGGAAGGAAAAAACTATCGTCAAGGTCGAAAACCTATGAAATTTGTAGCAAATGGATTCGAAGTGGTAGAATTCGAAAGAACTCAAAATCTAAAACTCCATCCGCCGATTTCAATTTGGGACCTCGATGCGAGGCTAGCGGGAGAACAAAGGAACTGCCTACATTGGCACCTCGCTTCGAGGCTAGAAATGAAACTCGAAATCCCCCGTGCAGGAGAAGAGGAGTGAAGGGTGAGAGGAAGTCTGTGACTTTGAACTTTGTCTCAGAACAAACTTTTGAACATCCGTGAATATTTTGCGTAATTTTTCGACTAAAATGAATGGAATACAAATCACTTGTTGGGACAAATGGCACAACCTTTCTTCCTTGTGAATGCAAAGTTTAAAGCCGGTAATTCATATGTACTTCATTCCATCCATTTGTCCAAACACCGTTTTCTCCTCCCCCCATTCAAGTCGAAAAATCAGGCACGTTCATTCATCTGAAGTTCCAAAGTGCGCTGGCAGTAGGGGACAGCGATCTTCTCTCCCCCTCTACTGGCGCTCTTCGCTCCTCCTATTATTTCCCCCACTCCGCAGATTTCAGATATGCTACCCTCGTCGCAGGGTTCCAATGTAGGCAAACGCTTTGATCTTACCGCTACTCTCGAACGAGGTCACACTTTAGAATCGGCGCACGAACTGCCGGAATTCGGTTCGTTTAAATTCCAGATTATTTTAGCCGCTATTCTATTTACCATAGGTTTTTGACCCTGACGATTGTTTTTTCCTTTCCGTGTTCTAAAATTTCCATTTTGGAAGATATATGAATGACCTGCTCAATGGAGTCAATTCGTGTTCACCTGACGTGTGCGGAATTTTTATTTTGGGATGCACTACGAGTCTTTCAGTAGTAAAGAAACAGCACATAAGACGATGTGCAGTTTGATAATATCCACAATCATATCTGTCATGTGACTGACGTTGCATGAATTGACGGATGTCTTAACTGTAGATAATATGTACTTGAATTGTTGATTGCAAAAACCAGACGGGTCAATATCAAAATGGCGGGAGCTTGAAGAAAAGTTGACTGATTTTTTAAACCGATAAATTATTTTTACATGGTAGATTTTATATAGGGTGGTCATAAATTA
>BGPR01001299.1:85968-131266 GCA_013235015.1 Araneus ventricosus | reverse complement strand
TCAGTTCTAACATTATTTTTTTAATTTTTGAAATGGGTCCAATAATTTATGACCACCCTGTATATATGTCGCCGTTAAAGCGTATAATTCAGTTATTCTATAGAATAACTAGTTATTCTATAGATTAACTGATCAAGTCAGTTAAAGTGTAAAATAAATTATTTATTTCATACTTTACCTAGTTATTCTATGAAATAACTAGGTATTCTATAGAATAACTAATGACAGGCCGTTAAAATGTAAAATAAACATTCTGACATTAAAACAAGTCCGCTTTTTTATAACTTTTGATTGCATATCAGCCATAAACGATGGAAAATTAAAACCACTATAACAGTGTCATAAAACTGTAATGTCGCTTTCTTGCCATATTATTCTTATAGTTGGAAAGAGAGATTTACAGGAATACGTATTGAAAGGAAGTCAATGACAGTCGACCTTGGCGACAAACTTGGTGACTGTTTAGGCAACTTGGCGACAAATTTGGCGAATTTCGCGACAAAATGAAGGTTCAAGAATATACAGGAATTATCTCGGTATCTCTATTAGGAACGAAGTTATGGACAAATTCCACTATAAACGCAGATTCCTTATATTCAATGAGCTAGCGAAGCTACTAGGTTCCATCTCCCGCTACTAGCGAAGACATAGGATGTTTCTTAAAAATAAAAAAAAAAATTCCGGTGCCCACTTCAGATGCTGAAAATACAAATAACCAATCTGACTAACAAACAGGCTGCATCATGTCGGCTATTTTACACTTTAACGATGCGTGGACCGTAATTCTATAGAATAACTAGTTAAAGTGTAACATAAAAGTTTATTTAACACTTTAACTGACTTGATCAGTTATTCTATAGAATAACTAGTTAAAGTGAAAAATAAAAGTTTATTTAACACTTTAACTGACTTGATCAGTTATTCTATAGAATAACTAGTTAAAGTGTAAAATAAAAGTTTATTTAACACTTTAACTGACTTGATCAGTTATTCTATAGAATAACTAGGTATTCTATAGAATAACGGATTTCATACTTTAGCGGTAACATATACATAATGTGACTTTACTTGACTCTTGTCATTTATTCATTCATTATGTAAATATCCTTTAGAATGCGAAAATAGCATAAGCGCAATTTTGAAAATCAAAAGAAAGAATAGACTCATGCGGTTTCTGTATTAAACAATGCAATTATTCCGTATCAGAAAAAAGTGCGATTAGAAACAAAATTTTCAAAAAATGCATGATTACTGATATTAAAGAATAAATAAAAAATTCATGCGCTTAGTTACACTGTTTGTAAGTTGGAAGGGAACAATCTAACAAGAAGGTTATGATTTCTCAGGTTGACGAAACAATTAGCTGTTTTCTTCCATAAAATGATTCCGTTGCTTTTCGCTTACTCCGATTGGCCAAGTGCGCCAACGATGTTTTTCGTTACACGGAGTACACGAGCTCTTGGCTCTCCACCTCCGGTGCATAACTGTTTTAGATTAAATTAGCCAATTAAAGTTTGATCCAACTATAAATGAAAAAAGCAGAGAAGAATTTAAATTAGTTTTCTATAACATAGAAAGATTAAACAGAACGTCAACATTTATTTTGGGACGGATCTCGTAATTTTGAACCGCGGTCAGATGACGAGGAAAATGCCTGAGGTCGGACCCCTTCTTCTGCACCACACCATCGAGTGGACGTTTCATCACTACGTATGATTTAACGTACAACAGGCCCCATACACGGCGGATATTCAGTGGAATCAGGTTTCGGGTCCCGAATCCGAGATCTTACCACTAGGCCACTACAGCCCGCTAACTAAACTGGCAAAGGATTTGATATAAAATTTCACATCTTTTGGCAATATACCAAATTTCATCCATCGAGATCACAGATTCCCAACCTGTAGTAGGCTTACCCCTGGGGGTTTAGTTTAGATATATTAACGCCAGATTTGAAGCAACACGAGGGCTATTTTGGGATGGACCTTGTAATTTTGAACCACGGTCCGATGTCGAGGACGACACCTGAGCTGGCACCCCCTCTCCAAACTTCCACGCCACATCAACGGGGGGACGTTCGGCCACTACGTATGATTTAGCGTGCAACAAGACCCATACACGACGGATGTTCAGTGGAATCGGGTTTCGAACCTGGAAGGAACCCTTTGGCCCCAAAGTCGAGAGCTTACCACTAGCCCACCACGGCCAGACGGATCTTCAGTGGAATCGGGTTTCGAATATGGGGTTGGGAATCCGAGACGTTACCACTACACCACTGCATCCCGCTAACCAACCTGGCAATCGATTTGATATAAAATTTCACAGCTTTTGACAATTCTGGTTTGGCAATACACCAAATTTCATCCATCTAGATCAGAGGTTCCCAACCTGCGGCCCGCTTACCCCTGGGGGACGTGAAGCACTAGTTGGGGGTACGCGAACTCGAAGTGGGTAATGGAGGACACAAGAAAATATATGGGATTAAAAATATTGCAGAATTTTATTTCCCCAAGTTCGTATGAAAATTAAAAGAGAAAGTTGTGCAAGTGCTAAAGCCTACCCTCGAAATAAGGAAAAAAGAAAGTGTAATTTTTAGCTATGTTGATAATTTAATGCGAAATTATTGCAATACTCTTTCTGGTTTCATTTCTTTTGGCGTTGAAATAACACTATTTTAAAATTAGAATAGAATGTAAAATCAAAAATAAGTCCTGCAAGTGTTCTTGATTCGAGTCATTTGACTCTTAAGCTTACCTAAGCCCTTAAAATTATTGATAAAACTTTCCGTAGACGGATGTTTGAAGGGGTACACGAAAATAAAAAAACTAATTAAGGGCAATGAGAAGGAAAAAAGGTTGGGAACTTATGATCTAGATCGTTGCGTCCTAGTGTTTACAGCTATTCTTCATTATAAAAATTGTTTTCTTTGGAGTCTGAGAGGTCTAACATAAGTATATTCATCAAAATTTCGAGGTCTAATTTTTTTGCAATAATAATATTTTCCTTTTGTGTAATAATATTGTCTTAGTAAAGAGAAAGTAAAAATTTCAGTCATTTCACCAGGATAAAAAATTAAAACATGCTTATCACAATCGCTTATCTTCAAAAATGCCTAAAAGTAGTTTTAATATAATTTTGAATGTGAAGAGGTTACCAAACCTAATGCTTGTACGAAATTTTATTTCCAGAGACAAATAATTGGACTCTTTAATTATAACTCTAAGCGCATCAACCATTCAAAGCAATGCATTTACAAACATCATTAAACACAAACAGCCACAAAATTACCATTAAAATATTCCCTAATACTCATACCAAGAATACACAGATTTTAAAGGAAAAAAAGCATGAAAAAACTACATCAATACATCAAAAGCAAATTCCCAGTTTCTCCAAAATACCTCATCCACAATTATTCTCGTCATTGAGCGCATTTAAAACCAAATGGAATCATTACGTGCTTTTAAGCCATTGAGATACTGGAAACATTCATCATAGAATATTTAGAACTTTAAATTATAGCAGTAAAGAGCACATGTTCTGAATGCTGCATTTTCAGACAATTAAATGTTATTGTCTGCGTGCATGCTATTATGAGCTTAGCACAGTAAAGCGCGCAGTGAAGACCTCACTGCTTATTATTCAGGAACAATCATTGATCGAGATCGTAAACGGTGCTTTAATTGTCAGAAAAAATAAGTTTTCGGCGTTTTATTTTAATTGTAGTCTATCTTTGGACAACGGACAATGTGTTTGATTTATAATTTGTGATTGTTTGGTGTTTTATGGGAGCAATTTGCATCTTAATGTTGCATAAATTAAGTTTTTTGTTGTGGCAGTTTTGAGAATTTTAGGATATTTGCTTTGAGATTGGGAAATGTTTCGTATGCAATGCATACGTCAGTTAATGGATTTTTTCCCGTTAACATTTCCATTAATTTCCGTTTGATGATTATTATGTCTCCTTCAGAAAAGAAGAAATCCATTTGAAGGATCATAAAATTTCAAAAACAACATATTGATAAAATTGAAACTTCCGAGTTATTTTTATACAAATTTTAATAACTTGATTATACACTGGCATACAAAAGTTAAGGAACATTTCGTAAAATGCGAGAAATTTGCAATTAATACGAAAACTATGTTTAGAAATAAGTTTTGGAGAATCGTGTGACATTCAATAGAGTGTCATATACATAATATAGTGAACATTCGATCACGAGGCAATTAGGGAGACCACCAGAAAGGGATGAAGGCGAAAATGGAGTTTCACCCATCCTGTTTCACAGAAAGCTGATAATGAGATGTAACTTTTATCAATGGTTATGGTTTAATGTGCATAATATTTACATGCATTTTAGTAAGCATAGCACAAATATTCGAAAAGATGTAAATGTTTCTTTAAAAGGTCCCAAATTTTTCCGCATGTGTTTTGCTTATAACATGCAGAGTTTTCTTTCAAATTATTCGAAATTTGCAGAACACTTGACCATATGTTACAGAAGTATTGTATTAAACTTTGAAATAAATAAGTTGAATATTCAAAGAAATATGAGTCTTTGTATTTAAACACTTTTTACTGCGCATGTGCGAGACGCAGCGGAATTTTTCTTTCATAACTTCAAAGCCAGATATATAGAACAGCTTTTAAAAAAATTCCAGTTGAATCCCATTAAAATTCAGAAAGCTGTCGGCATTTCAGTGAGGTGAATTTCAATTTCTCTTTCAGAGAAGTTATATAACGAGGGTTCTTGCACAAACTGATATTTTTTAAACTTTAATCTTCAAATGGTATTCGAGAAAATGCAATTTAAATAATGTATTTATTTTATAAGTGTTCATGGTATTCAGGATATTCAATTTTACTAAAATTCAATGTTACTGTTCGAATATTCAAATTTAAAAAAATATCAGTTTGTACAAGAACCCTCATCATTTAGCTTCTCTTAAAGATAAATTGAAATTCACCTCACTGAAATGCCGATAGTTTTCTGAATTTTAATGGGATTCAACTGGAATGTTTTGTTTTTTTTAATTTGATTCTATATATCTGGCTTTGAAGTTATGAAAGAAAAATTACGCTGCGTCTCGCACATGCGCAGTAAAAAATTATTTAGTACAAACACTCATATTTCTTCTAAAATTCAACGTATTTACTTCAAAGTTTAATACAATACTTCTGTAACATATTGTCAAGTGTTCTGCAAATTTCGAATAATTTGAATGAAAACTCTGCAAGTTATAAGCAAAACACATGAGGAAAAATTTGGGATTCTTTAAAGAAACATTTATATCTTCCCGAATGTTTGTGCTATGCTTAATAAAATGCATTTAAATATTATGCACATTAAACCATAACCATTGAAAAAAGTTACATCTCGTTATCAGCTTTCTGTGAAACAGGATGGGTGAAACTCCATTTTCGCCTTCATCCATTTCTGTGGTTCCCCTAATTGCCCTCGTGACCGAATCTTCACTGTATTATATATATGATACTCTATTGAATGTCAAAAGATTCTCCAGAACTGATTTCGAAACATAGTTTTCGTATTAATTACAAATTCCTCGCATTTTACGAAATGTTCCTTAACTTTTGTATGCCAGTGTATTATAGCTAACATACATCCAGATGCTATTTACAATATTGTTACAAAGATATAATGTCGCTGTCCTGTCTCGCTAATCTTATAGATACGGAGTGAGTTTTACAGGGGTAAGCATGGAGTGACGGACAGCGGACATTCCGGGAACCCTGACCTTAACGACGAACTTGGCGACAAATTTGGCGACCTCGGCGACAAATCGATAATTCCAGAAAATGCGACCCTTTTCTCGATATCTCTATTAGGAAAGGAAATATACTCAAATGTACGAGAAAACTCCATGTGCCGTCACGACCTGTCGGGGAGAATATATAAGGGCCGCACTTGGATCGGAGAGCAGTGTGTGTTGATCCACTGGAACGACAGTGGAGTTTCGTCTGCAGTGCGAGCTAGAAGCCGGTGATCTGAGTGCTATTGAAAGTGCTGTTATTGTCGTTATTAGTGATTTGCTGACTGTGTTGCTAAATCTCAAAGTACTAAACTGTTATTACCTACGAATTGCTGTCTGTTTACGTTGCTAATCTGTGCAAGATCTATTGTTTCCTGTTACCTGTGCTACGTGTTTTCCTGCTCATTTGTGAATAAACCTTCATTCTCCATTATCCTGCGTGTTGGACTGTTTACACCATACACCCACAGAAAGACTTTTGTAACAATATACTCTCCATGTCGCAAAAAGAATTTCTGCACGTTTTATTTAAAGAGATATCTTTCACTCTAGTAAACATGAAATTTTGTAGTGAATTTTTCACTCACTTACCGATATGATAGAATTCAGAAATTTTGCACAGTTTTATGGTCTAGACCAGAGGTTCCCAACCTGTGTTACGTGTACTCCGTGGGGTAAGCGAAATAAATGTTGGTAATGGCGGAAACAACAAAATGTAAGAAATTAAAAAAGTAACAGAATTTTTCCCCAAGTTAATGCTTGCTATTTAATAACTATACAACTTCAAATGCTGATTATTATAGGGTGTAATATTTAGCCATCCGAGTGAATGGGTAATTATTGCAATACTTATTTCATTTGTTTTGGCGTGGAACTAATACTTTTGTAAAAATGCAATAAAATGTAAAATAAAAAGTCCAACAAATGTCATTAATTCGATTCATTTGACTCTTAAGCCCTTCTATTATTTTAATTTAATGGAGGCATTGAGGTGTTTTATTTTCTGAATTTTGTGATTTGGGATAGTTTTCATAAGCCCTTCACATTATTGATAAAAACTTCTTTGCATAGATAGACGGATGATTAGTGGGAGTGGTGTACGACAGTAGGGGGTACGCGAAAATATAAATTTTAATCAAGGGGTACGCGAGGGAATAAAGGTTGGGAAATCCTGGTTTGGATGACATAATGGTGTCTAATAATCTATTCTGGCCAAAAAGAAGCATACGTGCGAAAAAAAAATTACCTGCAAGATTTATTAGATTTGTATTATTATTTATGATGTATTATTATTTAAAAATTATGCTGTCATTATTATATCGATTCCAATAATTCCGAAAATTATTTATCTTTTCTTTAAATCTCAACCATAATAATTTAATGTAATTTTCCCGTGTGTTCAACCCTTATTTAAATGCATTTTACCATGATCAACCCAATATTTAAAAGTATTTTTCCCATAATCAACTCTTAATTTAAATGTATTTTTTTCCATCAGCAGCACCCGTTATTTGAATTTATTTCTTTATGATTAACCCTTTAGTTTGGCTTATTTTTTCCACTGTCAGCCATTTATTTCAATGTATTTTTCCAGTGATCAACCTTTTATTTAAATAAACTTTTTCCCATGATCAACCCTGTATTGAAATGCACTTTTTCCCCCATGATAACTTTTAACCATCTTATATTTTCTTCTTTTGCTTAACCGAATTGTCTCCAAAGTCCTCTCATATCTGTACCTCACACACATTAATTCCCATAACAATTTTTATCTGATTTTCTCCTATTTACTAACCATTACCGTTTTTAATTCCTCCTATCAACATCAAATATCCCCGGCAGCAACGCAACAAGATATTTACTTCAGATAGACATTTCCGTTTTGGCAGTTAAACTTATTCAAATTACGTTCAGGCGATTTTCGATCCTAATGTTTGCACTTGTAGAACTTTGATCGCATGGTACTTCCTCCTTAACCGTATCTCTCTAATGTGCCACCTCCACCCCCAAACCCCACTAACCCATATTCTGAGTGACAGCATCCTGTAATGCTATGCCATTTTACCATCCTAAACTTAAAGCCCGCTAATGGAAAGCTTGTGTGGCGGTTTACGCTTGCCGATTTAATTGGGACGTACCAATATTGGTACGTCATAATGCCATTACACGAGCTCATCGTCTTTGATGGGTTATATTAGTTGGGTGCGCATATTGCGTTATGCAGAGGTCGAACGAGGAAGGAGCCGTGAAGTGGCTTGCACCGGAATGATACATTATGGCCGGTCATGCGAACCCGGAATTGGGGTTAGTAACGCCATGTTGTAGCAGGGAATGGGCTTTTAATGGCAATGTCATGCGGGTTTATCAGCAGCCGTAGGTTGAGGGATTTGTGTTTCTGCACGTTTTGAGGTTGTGGGAGAGGGCCTTCGTTGGGGGAGGGGAGAATGGTCCCTTGAGGCCCTTATTTTAAACTTCGGATTCTTAATTGGTCATTTCTAGTACTCAGGAAAAGTGTGCCAGTTTGAGATTGGAGGCGGTATGATTTGTTGTGCTGTTAATTAAACGTGTAAATTGGGGGGGAAATGGGGACTATTGCTAGATGGAACTGCCAGAGGTAAAGTTTCGAATAGATGAAGATGTATTTCTCTATTAATTTCTTTAACGAGATTTCGAAGATGCCTTACGATTCCACTTCCGTCAGGACCCTCACGATTGAAATCTGTTTTTAATGCAATGATTCATTTAACTTGCTTGGTGGAGAAAATAATCACAGCAATTGATTAATAAGAAATTAGAGAAACTCTATTCAAATATTTTATTTTTTATTGAACTTGGATAGAAGTTTCAGATAATCATCAAATAAATAAAATGTACAAAAAATTAACAGATTCATTGATTTCCTTTTCAAACGAGTCCTAATTATTTTAAGGGATTGAAGAAAAAAGCTTTAAAATAAAAATTTTAAAATTGTTGCAATAGCGATCACGAAGTAATTTTTATGGTTAAATAATTGAAATATATTATAATCAGGTGATATTTAATTTTAATACGATCGTCATATGCTTCTAAAATTCTAGGTTGATCCTTCGATTAAAATTTACATTCTGGGCAATCTTCACGAACAATATTTTTCAAAAAGGAGCGATAATTTATTCGGACAATATTTTTCACTTTCTCGACTTCGCCCCAATTCAGGTTAATTAAGAATGGCGTATGGTCCGGTTTTTTTGCCGGATTTCTGATATAGTCCAAACATTCTATAACTTTGCAGTAGTCAATCAGACCATCTTCCTTGGGAAATTTAAAAATAAAGAACTTCAACAAGTCTTTGTCTATTTTTAACGGACAAGACAGAAGAATTTCGTAGACATGTGCCGAGGAAAAGAAACCCGTTCTAGAACCATATTTTATATCGAACATCTCAAACTGCTCTTTCAGTTTATCGAAATCTTGGAAACCTTGCCTTTTTAGTTCCGCCTGAATCCTTGAAACAAGATCACAAAATTCGAAGCCTATGTAATCCTCCGAGCAACTAAAACGAGCTAAAGTCATTAATTCTTGTTCGGGTATTATAATTGATTCTTCGTGCGGCAAGTGCTGGCGTATTATACATCTGAAATCATTGAACGAAATTTCTCCCGAATTAGCTTTGTCAGCAGCCTCAAAAGCAGATTGAAGGCTACAAGCTTTCTCCCGAAGAAATCCTCTAAACTTGTTCATCAAAGCTGGCAAATTGGAATGGTGGAATTCATCGCTGTGCTGACTCATGAATTCAAACGTGTACTCATCGGCATCAAATAGGTAAAACTGTTCAGTATTCACGCAGATGACATTACCAACAAAGAAATCTGTTTTTTGATAAAAGCAGTTATTAGAGTTCAGAGGATGGGTCGTCGGTTTTGTAACTTTCATTCTTCTTAAGTATGTCTCTCCGAATCTTAACCCTTGGGTGAAATCTGGACTGAATTTTGTGACTTCTATGGTATCATCTTCCAAGTAAAAGGCTATTAGGTAAATATTTTGTTGCTGTATGCAATTGTCTGTTAAAATCCGTGACAAGAATCTTAAAATTTTGCCATCACAACCACGTCTACAATTAAGATGAAATTTAAGCAAGTGCTTCGATCCGTTTGCTCTGTTGGACATCTTTGCTGAAGTCTCATACATATCAACGAAACTCGCGAGTCCTTTGAGGGTTTCTTCCTTCCAGCCGGATAAAGTGTCAATCGGACTTCCGAACTCTTGAGGATAGACTAATTTGTGATGCCTGGAAAGTTCCAGGTCGGGTAATTGAAATGGCACAAGCACTCTTTCGAATTCATACTTATAAAATTGCCTCGTGTACTCATCGCAGTCATACAAGAACACTTTCGCACCAAAAACGTCAAATGTTTTCCCAAGGTCCAAGTCTTCAGGTTTGTAGTATTCAGCCATCGGATCATGTTTTAGAGGATTTGAATCGGGCAAAAATCCACCCATGTCTTGAGCAGTCATGAGTACTCTTTTAAACCGTGTATCTTTAATCTTCGCTGACAGGTTGAGAATGGTTCGGCCATCTCCAATTTTGTCAAATGTCCTGATACTCAGTTTCTTTGGGACGTGCGTAGGTTTTAGTAAAATGTATGACTTTTGACCACCTTTCACTGGGCAAACTTGATGCTCAGACATTTTCTTGTCGTCGATGATTTTGATTTTTCCGTCATAAAGTTGATAATATAAAGACACATAGCATTTTTCCTCGAACTGCGTTTCGGTTCTTGTATAAATACCGTAAAAGTGCAAGGATTTAGGAAAATTATTCAAAAATTTTTCTCCTCTTGTATCTTTTCGGAATGGCTTGCGCGTCGTTGTTCGATGTCTGTCTGCTTCAAACCTGTCGGCACTAACTGGATCAACAGGTGGTGGCTCGGGAGTTTTTACTCTGTATCCCATTTCTCTCAAAAACTTTTTAGTGAATGGGTCGCAGTCCACGAGTTTAAATGATTTGCCGTACAAAACCAATGTTTCCCCAATGTTCAAGTCATCTATACCGTAATAACCTCCATCTGCTTTTGGTATCAAGTTTCTGCTAATGATACAACCCTGACCCATTCCGGAATTCCTCTTCTTAGGCTCGTAAACCTTTATGGTTCCATCTTCCACAAAATAAAGCACGTGGCAATCTCTAAATCTCATTCTGTCCCTTGGTGGTTCTCCTCTATCATCAAAAGAAGCATAAAACTTCAATACCGGAGCGGTTTTGTCCTTGAAAATGTCCCTTTCGTTTAAGAACTTCAGGTAAGTAGGATTTCCTGGTGGTTCAAGAGGACAAAAAAGCACTCCAGCATTTGGTAACTTTTTGTGAGGCCTAACTGTGAAGGAACTATAACCAGGAATAAATGGTAGTCCAGTGCCCAACATCATGTCCTATTAGAGAAATCATAACATTTTTTACTGGTCTTAAATATTCAGTTACGAATTTAGTGTGGAAATGACTACTGTATACCCAGATAGCACGTAAGTTTGCAACAAGTTTGATTTTGACTTGATATTCCCTTGTAACGGCAAAATTTGACGCGTCAAACTTGAAACGAACTTGTAGCAAGTTCGCTGTGACAACTAGCGCCACCCTCGCTTGCAACGCATTTGCTGCAAGTTAGATGTGACAAATAGCGCCACCTCCCTTGAAAATCAAACTTGCAGCAAATTTGCAAAACAAGCTTCATGCAAAGACAGCGCAAAGAGATAATTATCTTTGTCTCTGTTTTAAAAAAACATCCGATTTTTAATAGCATCTCCTAGACCGTCCTTCTTTTCATTAATTCAATAAATCAATGATAATTTGTAAAAAAAACTAACTTTTTTATAAAAAAAAAATTGAAGCATTTTCCGTCTTTTTACTAAATATATCACTCGCACTTTAAAGAAAACTATATCGCCTTTTTCTTAATGTTGAAATTTTAACGTTTATAAACAAAATTAAATCTAAAAAACAGCCAATGTTTGTTGAAAAATAATAACTTAGACATTTTGTCCCATTTTAAAGTAATTACTTTTGAACTCTAATTTCATAATTTATTCTACTGGCAAAACGTAGTTATTAGCGAAAATCGCCCTCTCTTTGACTTCAAATCATATTCTCAACTCAAAAAATTAATGAAATCAAGAGAATAGTTTAAAATAAATCGTATACGCATCGAATGGAACGATCTATTAGCGAAATCTATCTTCTCCTCTCAGAGTTTAACTGGCCCAATGGTTACCGCGTCAGCTTCCGAACCGGTAGGTCGCGAGTTCTATCCTGGGTTGTGTGCGTTCTCTGTGTTTGCTATAATTTGCATTAATATTTATGATAATTGCACCCATTTTCTAAATGTGTATTTAGCGAGAAAAAAAAGAAACATGCGAAATATTTGCGGTATTTCTTCATTATGACAGTTTTCTTTCATGTTAAAGAAAGTAAGGAAAAAATTTGTTGCAGAAACGTCTCAAATTTTACAATTCTAAATAAACTCAAGAGTCGTAACTTTTGCATTAATTCGAAGTAAGCACCCGTCTCAGAATCATCATAACAGAATATATCAATCATAATAATGATAGAAATTCCCTATTGAAAACGATTCACGATACCATATTCACACGTTTGGCATATTTTATAGGTCGGTATCCAAAAATTTGCACCCTATGTACATCGACAATATAACAGCCTAAACATTTAAATCTAATAACTCAACGAGCTATTCTTGAATATAGACGATGATGAGAAAGTTTTTCGTTATTGAGCAGTATACCTACTATCCTAATCTAAAAAAAACAGAAAATTAAAAGCACGTATCAAATATTTATGTAAAAAATTATATAATTTAATTTGAAATAATGAAACAACTTTAAAGAAATTTTTAAGAACAAACTCGATTTATTTATTTTTTCTTGCACGCAAATGAAATTTCTGGTTCCTTATTTAAATAAACTCTTTTTCCTCGAACTTTCTGATGTCGTTTGGTTTTATTTCACCAATCACCATTTCGTTTTTTGAGCTCATTCATTAAAAAGAATTTTTGTTTCTCTCGTAATTTTAGGTTATCTTCTATGAAAATCAGAAGATTAGGCGAATCGAGTAAGCCTATCAATTCTTTATAATTTCGTGTTCTGTGAGACTTCCGAGAATATTTTTCGTTTAGGTGCTGTACCTTTTATTTTCATAATTTGCTCGAAATCCTTAATATCCTTCCAAACACTTAATACTAAATTGCTTTATTTCGAAAGCAAATCTAGATAAAGGTTCTTCATTTATGCATCTATAAAATTCTATTCTATATTTCTATAAAATTCATATCTCCGAGTATCATCAGAAACAAAGGCGGAATTTTTAAAAAAATTCATTCTATATTAATAATTTAACAGCCAGGAAAGCCAAAATTCCGGGAGAACTATGTGGTCGACAAAGGCGGCTAGTTATATACTATTAACAATAAATTATCACGAAGTATAAAGTGAGCCCAAATGAAAAGAAGACCTTAGCTGCATCGGCGTTGTATCAAGTCCCAGTGAGTTAACGTGCTAGCCGATAGATGGCGTGGTGGTATTCCTAGTTGCACCTGCGTAGTTAACGGCTGCGCATCAATATCCTCATTTCTGGAGAGTTGTTTCCGTAGTTCGTTGCATGATGGATTCCTCCAGATCAGCACAAAGAGCAGTTATCCTATTTCTTCGTGCAGAAGGGGAGCATGCTTCACAAATTTATCGCCGAATGAAGGAGGTGTACGGAGAGTAGTGTCTCGCACGGTGCACCATTTTCCGGTGGTAACAGTGTTATGAAACCGGACACGTAAATATCAAGGACTTGCCACTCCCTGGGCAGGCGCACGTTGTGACCAACAATGCCACGATTTCAGGTGTGGATGAGCTCATACGTCAAAATCGTCGGATCACCGTAAGTGAAATTGCTGTTGAACTGTCAATAAGCAAAGGAACTGTGCATCACTTAATCCAGAAACAGTTTGGTTATAACAAAGTTTGTGCACAGTGAGTGAACAAGCATCTGTCAGAGAATCAGAAGATAGAGATTGGAACTGGATCCGTCAGCAACCCAGGAGTTTCTACACTGAAGGCATCCACTCCCTTACTACGTCCTGGGATCAGTGTAACACTGTCAATGGCGATTATTTATAGCTGTACAGTTTCACATGAACTGTAATTAGAATATTGGGTACTTACGTATTAACGCCACCGAAGCTACAGATTTGGCGGTTTTTGTACTTACGTATTAACGCCAATTTGGCGGTTTTTAAGTGCCGCCAGTTTGGCGGTTTTTGTAAACAAGATTGCTCTTTATTGGCGCATTACCGCCAATCTGTAGCCTCGGTGGCGTTAATACGTAAGTACCGAATATTGTTATTAAAATTTCTTTACATATAACTGTAGTCTCCTTTTTATTTGGACACACCTTATAATTACAAAGATTGGTATTTTTAAAATATTATTACGACTATTATAAATGTAATGATCCATGTATTCATGGCTTTCAAACTTCACGTTCTTTTCTATAATATGAATGAATTGGATATGTCAAATGCAAATTAACATATTTGACGAAACTTAATGGTCCTTCGATTAAATGAGACGCCAAATGTTTGAAAGAAACTTCCCGAAGTAACAAAACTTGGTACAGATTTGATATACAGCATCACTGGAGATAATTTTGTTTTGGCGACTTTTTTCAACAGTTTCAATATAGGACCCCATTGGCGATATTTTGTTTTGGCGACTTAACGATACGATGTTCGGTTAGGCGAAAAAAGTCGCCGAAACAAGATTATCGCCAGTGATGCCGTATATAAAAACTATTCCCAAAATTTAACCTCAGAGAAAAAAAATTACTGAACGTGCTTTGTAAGAAATAAGTTGACTCAAAGTATTTCTTGTCATTAAGAAATGTTTTGAATAAACGGTTATACAAGGTGAAAATCTGATATTAAATATAATATTCGGAGAAGTATTGGCCTTTTTTAATAATTAATAATGCACATTCTTTTATACAACTACAAGGAAAGAAAACGTTACTCGATATCATCGTTATTTATTAGTAACGTTTTGCAATCCATACGAAAACTATTCATTCGATCGCAAACTCATCTGTTTCATGGCAAAAAATTCACTTTATGGATTAAACATTTTCTTATTGAATAGCATTTTCTACATATCTAATTTTACGATTGCCAAAACCTTAAATATTATTGAAATCAATACCAAAATAGGTTAGACTGAAAACACGGTACGATTCCTTCGCCAAGTTCGAAATCACTCGCCAATAGTGAAGATGGACGTCGTCCGTTAGGTCTTAACCGTGTTCAATCCAATACCAAATTTCGCCATTTATAGATTGAAAAAATTCAAGTTTGATGGTCATATAGTGTTTTTAAGCCACATCCCAATTTGAAGTATTATCTTAGAAAAAATCATAAAAGCATCAAACAATTTAATGTATTGCAGAATGTATGTGAATCATTTAGCCAAACTTCAGAATTCAGCGAGTTCGCCAAAATTGAATTTTTTGGGCGATTATTCGTCAAATGTTATAATCTTGACACCTTATTTTTAATTTTGGCGAGAGTTTCAATAGTTCTCCCGTTTATGGCAAACTTCGAGACGAGACTGCACCTTGTAAAATCTTACTGATCATTTACATCGAAATCGGAACTAGCAGCTTCACTTTAGTACATTCATACTATATCCAGATTTACAATAAATTCTAATTTATAATAAATCAATTAATAGATAACAAAGTAAGTATTTTTTATTAGATTTAAATTTTGTGCTTTCATTTACAAATTAATTTGATTCAGCAGTGATTTTACAAAGATTAAATGTTTTATCAGAAACAATAATTTATATTGAAAAATCGTTGTTTCAACTACACCATCCTGCTTCGGGTAAACCAGTAATTTTGGTTGACATCTAGTTTAATGTACCGCTTGATTTTCTCGCCAATATGGCAAAGCATTTGGTGACTATTCAACCGCAACCGTTTCAATGCATCGTTTAGTCGCCAAATGAGTTGCCATATTGGCGAGAAACTCAAGCGGAATATTAAACTTGATTTCAGTAGAAATTTCATTTAAGTTGGCCGAGTACAATAATATATTCCTGCAGGCAAGTAGGAACTTGCTTAGCTAAAAATTATTTTGAATTATTCACAAACGTTGCAAGTATTTGGCGATTAAAAGAAGCCTGCGACTTTATACAGGAAGGTTGAAATCTAGAAGTTGGTACACACCCTTAGAACGCAGCCAAATCGCCAAAGCCAGACGTTGACCGCTGCACTTCATTAATGCCAAGTCGCCAAAGCTAAATGCAGGTAATACTTGCATTAGCTTTGGCGACTTGGCGTTATTTTAAATATGTGTACCAACTTCTAGATTTCAACCTACAGGAATAGTAATAATTCTCTAACTTTTGTGAGCTTTAAATATAACTAAAAGAATAAGCCTGTCGAAATCTAGAAGTTGATACACACTCTTAAAACGCTGCCAAATCGCCAAAGCAAGACGTTGACCACTACATTTCACTGGCGCCAAGTCGCCAAAGCTAAATGCAGGTAATACTTGTATTAGATTTGGCGACTTGGCGCCATTTTAAGAGTGTGTACCAAGTACTAGATTTCAACCAAAAAAGGCATTACAACTACACATTACTCACTCTAGATACATCATATCACAAAAATTCGGAGAAAAAGGAGAGTATTTTTAAAGAAAAAAATATATAGTTTTCAAGAAGTTAAAGGTTGGATACAATTTATAGAAAGCAGCACATATTCTAAAAATGACATTTCGCAGAAACACATCATGGTCAAAATGTAAAAATGGGTCTTACCTTTCTGCGATATACTCAGCACAACGAAAAAATATACTTTTACAACTCTAAAACCCTTATGGAAGAATAACTAATGCTTTAAAACGCAAACAAGTCACGATTTTATGCTTCAAAACAGTTTCATCAGATTACGCCAACGCGAGACTGAAATACATTGTGCACGGGCGCCCAAATTAAGAGCTAAAACATATTTACCGAGCTATTATCGGATAAATAATCCTCCAAATTAATTAAAAGATCAAGGAAACTGGCGAATTCGTTAATCTCAAAGCTTTACTGGCTTTTGTGAGCATTGCCAACTTCCTACCGAAATCACGTTCATCGTTGCTGGCTTAATCTTGTTGGCGTTGCCACTTTGGAGAGGAAAATTCTTGCTACTCTCTCTCTTCCATGCTTAGATCTCAGCCATACGTGGTTTTGTCACGTATTGTCTAAAACACACGTTTCCGCTGGATTTAGATTCTCCGTTTAATGCCGGTGCTGCTGAATTCCGTTGCAAGCATAAACTATATGGAAATATGTAACGTCTTTTGTTTAAAGAGTTATATTCAGATAAAAGGTGCGGGTTAATTCATAGCATAGCCATAATTGAATGGGATGTGCGTTGGCCTGCATCTGTTTAACCACGTTTTAAACTTCGGTTGGGAGCAATATTTGGACTCGAGAAGTGCCTCTATTAGGCGGAAGGAAGGTTAGCGGAAACGTGACAAACTGGTTGAAGGTTACATTTATTTTCTCTCTTAGCATAAAGTTCATAATCTTCAATATGTGTTTTGGTTTATTAATGTAACATTTATTTGTGGAAGTTGTAAATTGGTAGGCGAGTTGCGTGATTTGACATGGAAATATTGAATGGAAATTGGTTGTTGTTGAGTTTTATGGCACAAGAGCCAGTATCGGCTATGCGGCGCCAAGCGTATGATGCAAAATGAAATGGAAATTGGAGGTGTGCTTAATACTTTACAGACGACTCATTTTGAAGCGAACTCACTATGAAGAATTTTGGGAAGGGGGATTAGAATCTTTGATTTAAAAATAGTTAGTTTCAGTTAACAATGTGCGGATCTTAAAACGATATTTAGTATCATATCATATGCAACTAATTTACAAATAATACTTTCCATGAAAAGATGAACAATAGGAAATTTTACAATAGCCAGAAACGCATAAATCAATGATTTTGAGTCCAACTTTTCGTAGTAGTTGTAATCGTGGCCGAGCAATTTGTCCTCAGGACTTGCACGTTATAGCGCCCACCAAGATTGAATCGCCAAACAACCGAGATATATCGCCAAGAAACCGAGATAAATCTCCAAGATGGTGATAAAATTTTGCCGCTAAGAGGAATATGGTTCGGCGATGTGAGAACATTTGTTTTGGGTGCGCAATGAGCCTTTTATTGGTTTCTTGCGCACGTGATGGCTGTGGCGTCGGAAAAGGAGAGATTACGCACGCGAAGCCTGCTGCATCTGAAGTGGGTACAGAGCAATTTTTTTAAACTTTAAGAAACAATAGCGGAATCGTATTCAGCAAAGCGGGAACTTAGTAACTACGCTTGTTCATTAAATGTTAGGAATCTACGTTTTTTAAAAATTTCAACATGAGCTTTCACCTCAAAACGTTCCTTCGTCAAAAAGTCAACAGAAGCGTACAGAAGCACGGCAGTTCTAAACAATTCCTTTCGGAAAATATCAGAACTGTAGAACACTGAACTTACGACCTTGGCGAAATTCGAAGGTCGCCAGGTAAGCTCGGTGGCCGCTTTAACAAACAAGTATCTTGTCTTCTTTCTTTCATATTTTAAACATAAAAATTATTAATACCAAAATAAAGTTCTGTGTTATATAAGTTTCAGTACTTTCAAATTTCTCTGTTTCGTGTAGCTGCATTTTGAAGTAACACAAGGGTGGTTTCTGGAAGGACCTCGTTATCCTGAACTGTGTTCAGTTGAAGAATATGGCCTTCTTTAAAGTTCCACGACATACCAACGGGAAGACGTCTGGGCCTCGACGTCAAATTTAATTTTGACCAAGTCTACATGCATTGCGGATCTTTGGCGAAATCGGGTTTCGAGCTCGATTGGAAACCTCCGGTCGAGACTTCACTACTAGGTTATTGCGACCCACCCATTTTTGAGAGTGACTTTATTTTGACGTGTAAACGTCTTTCCTCTCGTTACAGTGATAGTCGGTAGAACTTTATTGTGTGACAAAATACCGTCAGATTTGAATCGCTAATAACTACGAGACTAATAACGCGAAAAGAATGGTTGACACCACAACCCATAGATCATATCTGTAAGAGTTTGTATCATAGTATTTTTTTGCCTGTGACGTCAATGTACCAGTGTAGGCGTATGCGTGTTATTGTTATGAATTAGCTTTATGTAAGGTTATAAATAAGTGTAGTGTGGAAACGTGTTTAGCTAGGAGGTTGATTCTGGTTCTTCATTATTAATTGTTTGTAAGTACAAATATAGATCTTATCCCACTATATTTAAGTAAAATATTCACCACATATAAATTTTTTAAACAAAAATCAGAAAATCAAACTAGAAAACCATCTTAGACTCACAAATAAAAGGATGTAATAGGAGACTTTTTACAATATACAAACATAAAATAAAAAAAATTTCAGATTAAATTTCAAAACTTTTTAAACATATCAATTAACTTCAGAAAAGAATCTGATAAATCACTCACCACAACAAAAACCTGCAAACAAGCAAAATTTGTCACACTTTTCATAACAGAATGGTTGCCACCACAATCTCTCGAATGAAGAGGCAATTTGCACCCGTCATACCATGACGGGTGATTTTCTAGTTTTTAGAGAAAGAACCAAGGCATTGGCAAATAGAAACACAAATTAGAAGTCTTATTTTTGTTAAACCAGTATTTTTTAATTTGGATACGGAAGGCTAAGTGTTGTTTGAATAAGAAAAACATTGTCACTCGAATTCGTGATTGATTCATTAAATTAATGTCCCATTTTAATTCTACTCACTGCGATTTAAGAATGGAGCTCGTGATTTTGAGCTTCGGTCAGATGACCAGGACGACTTATGAATTCACCGAACTTCTACAGTATACTCGAGGACCGCATTGGTTTTTGTCTTAGATTCCGTACTGGATTTTCTCATTTTTGAAACCCAACTCCAAGATAGTTCCACTTTGTATGCGGACTAGTGTGATGCCAAACGTCTCTGCTTTGTTCAAGTGTCAAGTCAAATGTTCAAGTGTCGTTTCTCGTCATCTGACCACGATTCAAAATTACGAGGTTCGTCATAAAATAGTTCTTGTTTTCCTTTAAAAGTGGACATCACACACACAGCTTTACTAAATTAAACTACACTATGAGCTTCATAAATTGAAATGGCACCAGGTCATCGTGCACGATCAACTTTTGGTCGAATCTGGTCTTGCACACATAACCTTCTACACCTGAAGCCAAAACTTTGCTACCATGGTACAGATCAGGGAGGGTCCACAAGCGCGATTCGCAGTAGGTCTTTCCGCGCATGACGTCTTATTGGGACAGTTGTCGAAACTCTCCGATATTCTACGCAGTTTCGAATTAAAGAAATAAATTTATTCCATCTGTAAGAAACGTTAAAAATACCCGATTAATGGTTCGTTCTTACACATTCTTCATTTACATCACAAGACTCCTTTTTATTGCTTATAAATTCCTCGCCATATTTTAATTTTTAATGAAAATGGATCATGGTTCTCTCTTCTCTTTTTGTTTACTTTACAGCAATTCCAAATGATCGATTCGTTTTTTGAGAATACTATTTGCATTTTTTTCTGTCTAATAGGAGTTTTCAATGAATGAATATAAATAATATTATCTTTTGGGCTTATTTATATCTAATCTGGAGCCTAGTTATTATTTTTTTGTTTCTTTTTTCTCCTTACATTCTAAATTAAAAGGCGGGAAATTTAATTTTATTATGAATAGTTCTAGTTTGATTCAGAGCTGAGGTGGATGTTTGATTGTTAAGGAGAGGTTTTGTGAGATTTTCTTTGTTTCTTAAGCTAAATATTAAATATATATATATATATATATATTGTATGTGATACACCCGTTTGTTACTAATATTGCAAGCAAATACTGATTATTGAATTGCTCGAGAGATTTTATTTAATATATGTTTATTATTCTGGGTGTGATTCAATTACAAGTGTGCGAGGAAAGCAATTTTGCAAAAAATAAATTATTTTTGCTCATATTTATCAAAAATTACAAGTTAATTTTAAGGAATTTTTCAAAAATATTTCAATTTTTACTACATGAATTAACTAAAAGACTATTATTTTAACGAATGTGTATTTTATAATTGCAAGTAAAATTAATGCTAATTCTCCAGTTTCTTGAAAATCAACCAGTGTCTCAGATAAATTTGTTTTTAAAAATTACATACCATACGTCGTAATTATTTCTTTATTTCTTACATGGAGATCATATCAGGAAGATCACCGAATTTTATTAAAATTTTCGATTAAACACTCAATTTTTATTCTTTTGTAATTTGTCATTCTTTAACAACGTTTCACAAAAAGTCAGGCTTATAAAAAGTTTTTCGGTTGCTAAAAAAGCTCTCAAATGTGATATTTTCCGTTACGTAACACTGGGACGAAGCAATGTGTGCCCCAATGCGACGTCATCAATTCATCCGCTCCATGTGGGCCTAACCTTATACTCTCAAGTAACCATGGTACAGATTGCGTACTTTGGAATTTGTGATTTAATTCGTCATTCATACGTGATAAAGAGATTTGTAATTAAAAGAGGGTCTATATAGTAGAGAGTGGTAATGAATGGGACACTTTTTTCTATGATTTTTGTAATTTCTTTCTTTTTATTAGATTTTGTTCAAATTTGCAGAATAGTTTCCTCATATATTCATGTATACTATACAAAAATTAAAATTAAATAAATATCACCCATAATGAGTAATAATAAGAAGTTTGAAAAAAGTTTAGGGGTTGAATGGGACACTATATTAAAGTAATGAAAACAACTAGAAGCTCACTTTTTAAAATCATATAATGAATATTTTACCATTGAATAATTGATGGTTGAATAGATAAAATAAAAGGCAGTATTTGTGCTAATAGTTTATTGAAAAAAATATTGGCAAAAACTATTCTTCACAAGACATATTGCACGAAACATCAAAGGTAAAACTAATAACTCTGGGATTTTTCGGAGATAATAATATATTTTGGGTTCGGGGGGACTTTCTCCACCTGAAATGCATCAATATAATCATTAACAGGTCAATTATAGCTGTAAAATTATATTAAAATATCTTTCAACACAAAGCATATTACATGGAATATTAAAGGTAAAACTAATAACTCTGTTATTTTTAAAAATGTTTTACGTTCAGGGAGGACATTTTCCCCCTGACATTCATCAGTATCAGCAATATCGTCAGTAACAGGCCATTTATAGCTGTTATCAGCAATTTTGCAAGCAAATTTTAATTGTAATCTCACGGGTGTTTAAATATAATTAACTTGAATATCATCTAGCCTCCTACTTTAATTAAATTCTGGCTAGTTATTGCTAATATAAACAATAATATATCAATTTTATTCTGTTTTAAATAATTAAACATTACTAAAACCAAATTCAAATAATTTCAGTACATAGGCCATTATGGCATTGCTTTATAATGCAATAAACATAACTAAAATTAGTCCAACAACAAATAATAGCCAAATTTGTCTAAACTTTGACTAGCAAGTCACCCAAACTTTCATAGAAATAGCATATTTTATTTTTTAAAGGTAAAAATATTAATTATTATTGATTACTAAATGAGAAAGTTCTAAATGCTTGTATAACATTGAAAAAACATGTGCCCCATTAAGTATCCCATTCAACCCCACAGTGCCTTTTTAACAAAATTGTATTTATTTGTTATGATAGAGTTAGAATTGAATCTAAATTAATCTTAAAATTAGTATGTAAATAAACAAATTAAAGTATATAAATAAGAAAAACTAAGATTTATAATTAGTTTTCTATTAATAGTCATTATAATAAAAAAAGTGAAAACTTACTTTTCATGCAGAATTTTGCATTCTGTGCTCTCACAACAAAATGGTAATAACAACAAAATTTTTATCAACTTACTAGTATGTATAGTTCCATTTATTGGCACAAAAAGAAACAATTTTTCAAGGTAGATTTTTAGAAACCAGTAGTGTTCCATTCAACCCCATCTCCCATTCATTACCACTCTCCCCTACACTGGTACACCGATACACCTTGAAGCGAATCTATAAACACTTTATATATCTAAGACATGTTTAAGTAGTACCTTTACACTTTACATATTTTCCCATACCGTTAATATACCTTTAAGAGCATTATACATGTTCTCTTCTCAATGTATTTATAAACAACTTTATATTTTAGGTACTTTTGAGTGGTATACAGAATGTACCTTCGCAAGATGCCTTTTAAAGGTAACAATTATACCTACACACTTTTCAATCCATACATACCTTTAGACATTTAAGGCACCTTTAATGATACATAGTGGCATATTTAAGTGCATCTACTTGCATATTTCTCTAAATTGTTATTTATCCCATGTTGAAGGTACACGTATACTATTAGAAATAACCTCAAAATCACGCAGTCCCTTTGCAAGCACATCACATAAACCAGCAGCCATTTTTGAAAGCTTCACTTAAAATTACTGCACATTTTTCTAAGATTCATCACTCTGCATTTCCCACCAAAGTACAGGGTGATCATTAATTATTGTCGGTGTTTCCGTACCTCATAACTTTCGAATAAAAAATATTACGCAAAAACCGATTACGTATTCGTAAATTACAACTTAAAGAATTTTATTAATGATATTAAAAAGATTAATGAATTTGCACATGGCTGCCCTTCGTGGCTCGTAACACATCGAGACGAAATTCGATTTCCCTCCAAGTGTTCTCCAGCATTTGTGGGGTAACATTTTGGATCGTAGTAACAATTCTGCGCTTCAGTTCATCAAGGGAGGGCACAGGGGTCTTGTACGCAATGTTCTTGACAAACCCCCAAACCAAATTTAGTTTCGAAAAACCACAATACACACATTGCTTTTTCTTGCACGGTCGCCATTTTTATTTATGACGTCATAATTACCCAGACTGCAAATGCGCTAAGATTGCCGTAAAATTCTTTGAGTTGTAATTTACGAATGCGTAATCGGTTTTTCCGTAATATTTTTTATTCGAAAGTTATGAGGTACGGAAACCCCGACAATAATTAATGAACACCCTGTATTTATAATAGATGTTCTGTTGAATCAGCTTTTGAGCGCCTTACTTTCAGACGACGAATTGAAATTCTACCATCAAGGTATCACGACACCTCTATCATTTCTGAACAACACAATATTTCGTATCATTATTTACCAATTGCATAATTGTTAAACTCGTTAAAGCTTCACGTAAATTAACTTTCATTAAATAAATATTCGTTTCTAATGAGCCTAATAACTTACAACAAAAGAAACAATTCGCTTTGCAAACTCGAATCGCTATTTAAGGCACCATAATTTTCCAAGGAACGCGCGCTACAACAAAGACTTGCTTATCCAAAAATTGTGTGACCATCACATTAACTTTATTTAGAGCATGTTTTATTATTCTTTAATGCACCATTGCCCATTTCCCTAATCCGGGTTTCCGAATTAAAAAGGTCCTCCCCCCCTAATTCACTGGAGGCAAAACTCCGTCCCCAAAAGCTAATGCAGCCATTGAGTCCTGCCCTAAATCAGATGTGCGTTTCCTTTGCCTCATACTTACTTCTTGACGTGTTTTCCTTTGGAACGACAGTAGCGGGCCATAACATCGGGCATAAACATCAGCTACTTGCCCGGGTTAATTCCCGGCAAACGGCCCTTTTCCCTGCAAGTAAAATCGCATCTGTGGCTTCAATTACCACTATAAATCTGGAGGAATCCAGCATCAGGGCACGATCTCCGATTATAAATTAAAAAGTGCTTCAAGTTTTACCCTTCGCACAAGACCGGTTGGGGTAATTATCCACTTTAACGGTCGCGTTATCTTCACTGGGAACTGCCGGAATTTGAAATGTTTGCGGCTTGGGACTTTGAAGACGTCGGTTTGGGGTCGGTCCGCTGTCGTCCGACATCTTTGAGCGCTCATTTACATCCGAACCCTTGGGGTATTGGGATTTCGGTGTTGCTTGTAAATTTGGATTCGAATAAGTTACTTCTTATGATATGGTGCAGTATTGATTGTAAATTTGGATCTGAATACGGCAAGAGACGAAATGATTCTTTTAATTAATATTTGGAAAATAACAGAGTAAAGATATAATGGATATAATGCTATTGAAAATTCAAATGTGTTCGGTACATCTCGTTTTAGGGTGATATTTAAGATTTTAATCACAGAGTTAAGAATAAATAGTTTGATAGTCCATTCGAAGTGGATATCATTAAAGAAATTTGCAATTTAAATAAGTGTTGCCATTGTCTAGAATTTGGTTGTAAATTTTGGACGGAATACTATTAGTGAAGCAAGTTTCAATGAATGAATATCATTAAAACGTGAGCCTGATTATATAATGGAATATTTTGCGTATAAATAACAGAATAATTTTCTAATATTTCTGTTTAATTATTCAGACAAATTAATGTTTCCTGCTCTGTATGACACTAAATACAATAGAATCTAATAACGCAAACCATAACTACCGAAATATGGAAATGGCTAACAAATATATTCGTTTGAATTCTTGTGAGCACTTAATGGCCTGTTGGCTTAAGGGAATACGTTAACGAGTCCTAAATATACCAAAATCCTATTTTAGTTGTGCCT
Organism: Araneus ventricosus; assembly: GCA_013235015.1. NCBI lineage: Eukaryota > Metazoa > Arthropoda > Arachnida > Araneae > Araneidae > Araneus > Araneus ventricosus. Next base: position 105,773 of record BGPR01001299.1, on the reverse strand, counting down.
GTATTGAATCTACTGATTATGTTGAGACTGTGGGTCGTTCTGGTTTTGAGGTATAAGGAAAGGGGTATTACCTGAGGTATCTTTCCTGATACATTTGACTTCGACTCATAATATTTAAATCATTTCATTAATAATCCCCAAGTGGCATATAAAACCGTAATTATTCAATAAATAATGATTTTGGAATTTTAAATTCATCAGATTTGGTAATCTGATGAATGGTTTGAATTTGATAATCCTTAATATGGAGAGTTTGAATTGGAAAGAGATCACAATGTTATGAAAATCAGTTTTAAAAGATGGATTCCTGCTCAATCAGGTTAAAGCTAATTGTTAATTGCATGCATTCAAAGAATAAACTAAAGGTATGTGACCACCACTTGCGTTTCCTGCCGCAAGGCCTTTATTCTCCTAAAAAATTACCTTTATTCACCTACAAAATCGTCCTTGTAAAAAATAGTTTAAAAAAATATATTTTTGAAAGCAAATAAGCACTTCAAAATAATTAATAACTAATTCTTACAAAATTTCTCTTTGAAAATATAGGCAAAATATTTTTTATGTGTTGAAAAATCTTGGAAGACATCAGCTCAAAAGAAATAATTTGTCACCCATTATATTCTCTTAAAAAATGTATTTAAAATTGCATTTTGTTCTTAGATTAAGATGATGTTGTGCAAAAATTCAGAGGCCGAAATTTATACGCTTTCAGGGGCGGGTGAAGTATGCATTAATGTCTCAAAACTCCTCTGAAAAAGATAAATTGTAGAATATTACATATAAAGGGACACAAAAACAATTTAACTGTCACTTAAACTAAAAGAATTGAAAAATAATTTGAAACGGTTAATTAAAAAATTATTAATTATTAAAATTTTTAAATGTAAGAAGTATTTATTTTTTTTCAATTTTTTTAATGTTTCACGATATAATAGCTGCAATTTCAATCTTCAGCTATACAGAAAAACCCGAAAAATAGATATAAAATTGCATATAAATAGTACTTCGCTTCGTTGCAAAAGTATTTGGAGCAATTCTCAAGAGTTGTAAATCAATAGAAATAAAAGTATGACCGTGGAAGTTTACTAGCATTATAACCCTCCTCAGATTTTAAGTGAAATTTTAACTGAAAATTTCAAGCGAAAGGTTAGTTTAAATTAGTCTGTATGTAGTTAAGACAATTGCCCTCCTTGAAATTTGTTTTGTATTTTTCACAGAAAAATTAAAATTTTAAATTGTAAAATATTACTTCTCAATACCCGTCAGAAAATCAAATAAACTATCTAAAATTAAATTCCCAAAATTTAACAAATATGTAACTACATAATATTCTTATACATATATTTAGAATTATGACCCCAGTGAGTCTCTTGTGACCAAACATGCCGGCATACCAGAGCCTTCCGTATTTAAACCCTCGTTGATTATCTGTCCTCCCCTTAGAAGCAAAATTCAAACATTTCAGACGAAACTGATGAGTTTAAAGAAAAGCGACCTCCCTAACTGATTTCATGCCTTTAATGAAACCCTCAACGTCATTCCCCTCATCCGACATGTTTAATAAAAGGATTAGTGGACCCCGGAGCAGGAAGTGGAATTGAATGGAGAGTAAATCTACGAAAAGGAAGTAATGAGGAACTCTCCGTAGAGCTGTTCTGGACGTTGTGCTGTTATTCTTCACTTTTATGAGGTCCTGTTTCTCAGGGTAGAAGTGAAATAAAGCCTCAGATTTAGAATGAGATTTATATTTTGGGTGTATATAGATTCTTTTGATTAATGTTTAGTTAGCTAATATTTATCCAAGCTTTCTTCAGATATGGCTATGGCAAACTATATTGCGCTATTGTCACTGTGACCTGCGATTTATACACTGAAGAGCCAAAAAACCGGTACACCTGCCTAATATCGTGCAGTCATCAAGGGTACACGAGTGGGCCTTCGGCTCCGAAAGCCCATATCGATGATGTTTCGTTGAATGGTTTGCACGCTGACACTTGTTGATGGCCCAGCATTGAAATCTGCAGCAATTTGAGGAAGGGTTGCACGTCTGTCACGTTTAATGATTCTCCTCAGTCGTCGTTGGTCTCGTTCTTGCATGATCTTTTTCCGGCCGCAGCGATGTCGTAGAGTTGATGTTTTACCGGATTCCCGATATTCACGGTACATTTGTGAAATGGTCGTACGTTGAAAATCCAAATTTCACAGCTACCTCGGAGATGCTATGTCCCATCTCTCGTGCGCCGACTATAACACTACGTTCAAACTCACTTGAATCTTGATAACCTGCCATTGTAGCTGCAGTAACCGATCTAACAACTGTGCCAGACACTTGTTGTCTTATATAGGCGCAGCGCCGTACTCTGATTGGATCCATATCTCTTTATTTGCATACGCATGCCTGTACCAGTTTTTTTGGCTCTTCAGTGTATATTAGGTATATATATAGGGCGGAGGTAAAGATCGTTTACAAACTCTAGTAGTAGGTAATACATACATAAACAAGTCATTTTAGCAATAGAATATAGGATGGAAACGCAAAAGGGACCGCTAAAGGGGACTTTTCGATAATCTGGATTAAGTAAACCGAGAGGATGCATCAGATAAAGTGTAAAAATAGATTTAATGGAATACAAATTCACAATATCTTTACAATACCACAACAATATCTGCCAGAATATTCGAGCTATTTTTACGAAATCCCACGTAAATATTGCGCAAAATAAAACCATAAAGTAATTTGCAAATCATTATCTGCTTTCAGTGAAACGGAGTGAGTGCTAAATCATTTTCTTTTCATAAATTTCTGGTCGGTCCCCTAAGTCCCCTCGTGACAGAATCTTCATTGTAAAATGCGAGTTCAAGTCTCTTTTTTACATGGTCGAAGTTTAAAGAATTCAGCCTTTCGGGAGATATTCGAAAAATGTACAAATCCAAAGATGTTCACCTTACTACGTCACCCACCTGTAGATCTATCAGCAATTTAATGCAATTTTATATTAAACTGTTTCGATCCTCAAATGAAATGTAAAGAAAAACTGCAGCAGACAACTAAGTTCCCTATTTTATTTTTTTCACTGCCCGAAGTTCTTGGGCCAGAGGGCACCAAGGTGTCCTACTTGTCAAGCTGATTTTACTGTTCAACATATTTTAATTGAATGTCCTTCTTTTAAATGTCATCGTGAGTATCATTTTAATTCATCGTCTCTGACCTTGCAGGACTTGGTGGGTGAGAAATGCCATCCAAATATTTTTAATTTTTTAAAGGCCATTGGCTTTTTTATGAGCATTTAGTCCTTTTAACTTGTTAGTTTGCTTTTTTACATCCGGATCATTTCCAACAATTTCTTTTTCACATTTCCATTGAATTTTAAAATTTTAGTACCACTGTGTTGAATTTTACCATTTGATTGGCGCAGTTTAGCCAAAAATGGCTCTTGCGCCATTAAACCCTAACCAACCAACCACTGCCCGAAGTTTATGAGCAATGAGGAAGCAACTCCGCGAACAAACTGTGATTCCTTTTAATACCGTCTGCGCAGTTACAGAGCGCAGGCTTTCCCTATCTTTTCCTTTAAACTGGGCATTCACGATAAGGCTATGCTACGACGTTTGTCCCAAGAACTGGCAAATATTCCGCTCATTCCAGTCTAAAACTTTAGATAAGTCATTAACGGATGTTCCAAAGTTCGTTTTAAGACACGTTGTTTGAGAGAAAGTTCAAAGTCGCAGACCGACTCCCATCCATCCTCTTCTCCCCCAAATGGGGAATTTCCAATTTCACTACCCTCGTTGCGGGGTCCCAATTTAGGCGGAATCTTTGTTTTCTCGCTACCCTCGCAACGGGGTTTCGAAAGGCCATCCGACCATTCCAATCAGACTTCCAACTATTCGGAATTCCAAACATCCAATCCATTTACGACAATTTTCATTGAGTTTCAACATTGACGAAAATTTTTCCCTTCCCTTGTTCCAAAAATTGGAATTGTGTAGAGGTGAATGCTCCGCTTTAAGCTGAAGGAAGTATTGTTGAGATCGGCAGTACCAGTGACGATCGAAACGGAGTTTCAAACGTTTTTATCCTACGAAAAAATTTTCCGCAACCCAAAAATTTGAGATTAAATAAGAAAATTAAGGATAATTAATGACAAATAAAGAGTTAATTGAAAATAGATTCTTATAGTAATTAAATTTAAATGAAATTTCTTGCTGTCCAAATGATTTATTCGATAATTTTTAGTTTTAAATGTTTTAAAATACACACGTTTTCAAATTATCCGCTATCAAATATGCTTTCAAAATTTTCGTGACTTCAATATTATTATGTACCATCCTATCCGGGATCACGATTCATAATTTCAGAAGCCTTGACTTTGAATTAAACGTTGCTAGTTTTTTAGAAGAAGTTAGTTAGAATTTTTTCTAAAAAAATGAAAATGTTAATTCCCATTTAAATGTATCACATCGCATCTTTAGATAGATTTCATACAATCAATTAATCATTTTTTTCTCATCTTGACAATTCCTGTTACTACATACTACATCAGGTCCTGAATTCTGCTATTTTACATTAAAAAATGTGATGAATTATCTTCTGACGAACACTTCATAATTCCGGATAGCTGCTTTCATTCCAACGAATCAAATATTTTTGAATCTCTATACAAACATCAAGGTTAAGGTTTCTGATCTTTTCTTCAGGAACAAAGCATGAAGGATGCATTTTCATGTTAAGTAATTTTAAAAAATATTAACTCTTTAATGCAGATGCGCCTTTTTTTCTTCTAGCTCCTTTAAAACCGGGACTTTTTGGGAGGAAACGACATGAATTGGACTCTCCCAATCTCCCTGGGTGGCCATTTTCCCCACCACTCCACCCCCTGCTATAACCTCTCCTTAAGGCTCACAGAAATGAGCTGTTGTTGTCAAGGATCATTGACCCCCTACTGCGCTTATCTCCTAAACGATCTGAGAACCTCCCCTCCCCTCAAAGATGCGAACCACCTCAAACCGGCCTTCTTCGCTGTAAAGGGAAAATGTTTAGACAGCCCGGGACCGCCTCGCTCGGAATGAGAGGGTTAATAAATAGTATTGCTTATACTTATTTTTATATTGTAGAGGTTACAATTCACTGCCTTCTTCTTTTCATGGTAGGTGGCGCTATTAGAGCCATCCGGGTTTTTCCCATGATGCCTCTCTCTTTTTACTTTCTCGTATACGAAGTATACAAAGAGAAAGTATTGTAATCGTCAAAAAATTCGAACTCGAGATTTTGACGGACCTCCACGTTTTAGACCTCCCTGAGTCCGAAAAACACAATTTTGGAATTATGTCTGTCTGTGTGTGTGTCTGTCTGTGAACACGATAACTCGAAAACTATTAGAGCTGCGGGGATGAAATTTGGTATGTGGTCTTTAAACATAATTTGTAGGTTTCTATCAAATTTCGGACAAAATCCGTCAACGGGAAGTCTGTCTATTTGTATGTCCGCGGTCATGTGAACGCTATAATTCAAAAACTTGAATAGCTAAATGGATAAAATTTGGTACACAGTTTTATCGTTATGAATGTAGGTCCGTATAAAAGTTTGGGCCAAATCCGTCAAAAAGAGGCGTTCAAATTGCATATTCAATTTCTTTTAATCCGATTCTCATGCGCATGCGTATTGGTAGCAATCTGTTATTGTTGCAAATTTTATTTACAACAATAAATAATGTTTTCAAGCATCAATTGTTAACAATTTTTTTATTGTTGTAAATCAAACCGATCTCATTATTTCAGCAAATCTTTTATTCACGCTCCTTTGCAATTGTTACGGTTGAGGTAGTATAAATTGTTTTCTTGGGAATTCAATTCCAAAGCAGAATTTTCGCTTTAGTATTCATTGCATTGCCTATTTTATCGCGCCTGCTTCAAAGTAATATTATTTTGAAACGTGGCAACAGATATTTGATTTCAGGTTTGTTTGTTTTTTTTGTTTTACTTCTCGTATACGAAGTATACAAAGAGAAAGTATCTCCACTACGAATCTCCACTTAGAAAGTATACGAGAAAGTTTAGGGGAGACCACTCCCGCTGGTTCTTCTGTGTATTTGTCTTGTGCTGTTGTTCTCTGTCTTGCGTCTTGTACTTTTTAATGTACTGTGTCGTTGAACTTAGCCATCTATTAAAAATGGTTCCTGAAATTGAATTAATTTTTCAACAGCGGCATTCCATATAAACATGAGTCTCGTCCCTCTACAATATTAGTTATATAATTTTTTTCTTGTTAATTGATAAGAAATTATTTTAGTCCTTTATTCCACTGCCATTTTATTGTTCAACCGCAGGTGTAAGAATCTTTATAAATGCAGTAAGGAATACAGAAATTGATAAAAATTTCGAGCTTAAATTTTCATTAAAAGTACCTAGTTAAAATACTTACCTATTTGAAGAAAAAAAGGCATAAGTTTATTAACTAAATTTAAAACTACTTGAAATTAAGAAAAAAAATTAAAAAAATTTAGTGGCCGCATATGCCGTTACAGTATCCCCAATATTACATAACACGATACTCCACTGATATATTTTTCTGGCGTACATGCTTTATATGTCGAATAATAACCAGCGGGAGTGGTCTCCCCTAAACTTTCTCGTATACTTTCCCAAAAAGGTGCTGTTTCCCTTCCCCCTGCATGGATAAAAAAATTCGAACCTATTGTAACCCAGAATCAATGACTATCAGAAGGTTTCTCATTGTAGATTATAGCGATTGTAAAATATTTAGGTAAAGAATCAAATTCAAAGGGATGCATACCGATTAAATGCGAACCGATTTTCCACTCTTACCGTCTCAAGGACAAAGTGGCGTGCACAGGCATTGCTACCAGTACGCATGCGCATAGAGTTAGATTAAAAAGTGAACAAGTATGCGATTATACAGACCGACAGACAGTCAGCCTGGTGACGGATTTTGCCCAAAATTTTATACGGATCTACATTCATGACGATAAAACTGTGCACCAAATTTTATCCAATTAGCTATTCAAGTTTTTGAGTTATAGTGTTCGCATGACCGCGGACAGGCAGACGTCCCGTTGACGGATTTTGTCCCAAATTTGATAGAAACCATCAAATTATGTTTAAAGACCACATACCAAATCTCATCCCCGTAGCTCTAATAGTTTTCGAGTTATCGTGTTCACAGACACACAGACAGACAGACATAATTCCAAAATTATGTTTTTCGGACTCATGGAGGTCTAAAACGTGGAGATTCGTCAAAATCTCGAGTTCGAATTTTTTGACGATTCCAATACTTTCTCTTTACATACTTCGTATACGAGAAAGTAAAAAAAGCTGGAGAAATTTTAATTTGCTTTCTAACGTAAATAATATAAAGTGTATTTACTTAAACTGCATCTCTATGGAAATTAAAATTCTAAATAAGTATTCGAGTAAGGTTGGTTGGTTTGTAGAATTTAATGGCGCAAAAGCCAGGTTAGGCTATGCTGCGCCCAACACATGGTTGAATTAGCTGCTGTTGATAATTATATCATCATCAGCTAATTCAATTCATATTTGAGTAAGAATATGCGAATGAAGGGAAGATAATAAAATTAAAAAATTCTAAAAATAAATGAAGCTAATCATTTGGTTAGTTGATGCTCACTTTGTTGAAAATTTCATCACGGGATGAATTGAAGCAGGTTTTATAGAAAACGAGTAATTTCTGTTAATTTTTGCCTTTTCACGATACGCGCTACGTTTTCCTCTTTTTTTAATATTATTTATTTAGTAGTAAGTTTATGCCAATGGTGTATGACATTGCTCTATTTGGAGATAAAGCTGTATGTTAAAATTTATCATAAAATGTGTAGTTCCATGCTTTGTCATACAAGTTGGAGTAGTTTATGCAAGTTGTATTGATTTTTTTTCATATTCAGATAGATAAATATTTAACACACTTGATACACATCCAATTACAAAACTCCAAATTGTGTCTGAGTCCATCATAAATCTTGGAAAATACAAGAATGTATGACGTTGTGGAAAAGCGTAAAACAGGTTACAGTTAGATGTTGGATGACACATGAATTTACGTTTGACGTCAACATTGACATCACGATTCTGTTGCAAACATAAAAAAGTAACAAATGACATAAATGTTTGTATATACCATTTCACAAAGCAAATTGTACCTCATATAGGTAAAGATTTTTTGATGTAGACTTGCGTCTCTCCATAGTGGTTTAATGGTATGTCGGGAAAGAAAAAAATATGACGCTTTTCGCTCTCAAGTTAAACGCTTATAGCTCCGCAACCAAATAACATAGAGAGTAGGTTTTAGTTTCATTTAACAGAGAAATGAGTACATAGAAGATGACAAAAAGAAGCTTAGAATTTGGAATGACGGTTTTGTCACAATTGAGTTGCAAAGTTGGTGAAAATCACGAAGAATTTTACCTAGACAGATTCACATAGTCACATTAGACTAATAAACACTTGATACTATAGCGTTAATAATCTATTGAGATATATAGCTAGAGCTATAGACTATAGAGCTACTTTAGTCACAGAAAGTCACAGTTTAGTAAGGTAAGTAAGTCTACGCCCCTCAATCCCAGGTTTAGCAGAGACAGCCTACCGTAGAATTTATTTTTTCTTATTTTTATCCATGAATTTTTTTTAAAAAAATGTACGTTCTTAAAAGCATTAAAGCGGGCGAAAATGTGTTGATTCTAGTATTTTTAGAGGAAGATAATATATACTTCTTTCAATGCTGTAAATTGACACAAAATTGCAATTACATGACAAATGTAATTGTGTATGTCATGCAACATCTAATTTACGTTAATTACTCGGTGAATTTACATATTCCTCTCAACCCCAGTAGTACGAATATATTGTAAAATATTTTACGATATTGAAAAATATTTGCAATATTGTATAATATTCGCAATCATTCCTATTAAAATCCGAACGTCAGCAAACGTATGTATGTATCTATATCCGGCTATCTTCTCACCAACCGCTGAACGCAGAAACGCGCGGAAAGTAGCAAAAGATGGGAAATAATCCAAGGAATCCATTTTGGCCATTTGAATTCCGAAATTACAATTAGTAAAAAAGAGATTAATTAAAAACTAATTAACAACAATACTCATTATTTAAACAAATATTTAATTGCCTGTTTCTCTTTCTTTGTTGAAAACTTCAACAATGCAATTTGGAAACCTGAACAATGCAACAAGTCAATGCGGAAAGCGTTGCGTGCGGATTTGGGTAATTGATACAAAGAAATAGGGAAATTTAAATCGCTCAGATAGGGTTTTTATAAAAAAAAAATAGTTTTCCGTGATTTCTGACTTTGAAATTTCATGTATGCAGTGCATTTTGGTTCATGCATATATAAACTGGAGGTTATATATATTGGATTATATTTGTTTTGCACGAATAAATAATAAGCTTTCATATTTTAATGATTATTAATCGCTCCCGTCAAAATCACGAAGTGAGGTTTCGTTCTATTTCTCGCGCCGTGATATTTCAGAGTTTCAAAAAGTAACGCACTCAAAAAGATTAAAAGCAATCCATTTCTTATAATATGAAAAAAATATATTTATTATATATTTATTTCTTACATATCAGATGCAGTAACAGACTATTTATAATGTAATTGGAGAATGTTGGTTTGTTTAGAAAAGTAGATGTCATCATCAAGGAAAAAAATATTGTATTTATTTGTATTAGTGTAAGTTTCGAAAATTCTTCTTTAAAACACTTATTATTTTTATTTTTTCCTACCAATATTCAGTCACAATAATCCTGATTGTTGGTTTTTCGAAAAAAATTTTCTTAATTTCAAGCAAAAAAAATTAAAATGGATACATATACTTATATATACATCGTTGATGCAATTTTCTTGAATAAAGAATAAGGACTTTTAAACTATTTTCTGAAAATTATGCGATTTTTTAAGGAGTTAAAAATTACTTAATTTCATTTTCGTTGCTTCATTTTAAAAATAATTTTAGTCTATGCAATATAAAGAAGAAATACACTATATCGCTACAAAAAAGGATGCAAAATGTATTTTGATGATAGATGTAATAATTATTAGTAATAACGGAGTCATATGAACCCAAATATGCCATGTCATTTGAACTGGAACCCATTTTGTATCTTGTTTACTAGGTGGACAACATGTTGCACGATATTGCACAATGTTGTTCGATATTATATAATATTATATGATAATGTACAATATTATACAATACTAGCTGCGTGACACGGCTATCTCGAATAATACGTCACATCTGGCGAAGAAGAAGTGAGCGTCGATGTATATACCCAACTTTCTCTCCTAAATAAATAAGGAGAAAAGAGGGGTTTGAAAGCATTCTATCCAAGGATAGCACGTCGGAAATCGACTTATTTTAAAAAAATCGCAAAAAAATATTTTTTAAAAATAATTTTAAAAAAATTATACCTTGTCGTAGCGAAATAAATGGTCTATCCGATTCCGGAAATATTTTTTTGCTTGAAATTAAGAAAATTTTTTTTTCAGAAACAACAATCGGATTATTGTGACTGAATATTGGCAGTAGGGAAAATAAAAATAATAAGTGTTTTAAACATTAAAGAGAATTCTGAAACTTACGCATAATACAAATAAATATCAATATTTTTTTCCTTGTATGACATCTACTTTCAAACAAACCAACTATCTCAATTACATTATAAATAGTCTGTTACTGCTATCTGATATGTAAGAAATAAATATATAATAAATATATTTTTTTCATATTATAAGAAATGGATTGTTTTAATCTTTTTTGGTGCGTTGCGAACACTCTAGCCTGGAAATATCACGGGCGCGAGAAATAGAAAACAGAAACCTGCATCGTGATTTGACGGGGCAGTTAGATCATTAAAATATGAAAGCTTGTTTGGCAACATTTCTACTGACTACCTATTATTTATTCATGCAAAACAAATATAAGAAGTTCAAATGACATATATTTGGGTTCATATGACTCCGTTATTACTAATAATTATTCATCTATCATCAAAATACATTTTGCATCCTTTTTGTAGCTGATACTAGTGTATTTCTTCTTTTATATTGCATAGACTAAAATTATTTTTAAAATGAAGCAACGAAATGAAATTAAGAGTATTTTAACCCTTAAAAAATCGCATAATTTTCCAGAAAATAGTTAAAAAATGCCTATTTTTTTATTCAAGAAAATTGCATAATAAGTATATATATAAGTATATGCATTCATTTTAATTTTTTTTTTGTACAGCAGTTGAAATTTTTTTTTCAGAAAAACCAACAATCAGGATTATTAACTGAATATTGGTAGTAGGAAAATAAAATAATGTTTTTTAAACATTAAAAGAGAATTTTCGAAACTTACGCATAATACAAATAAATATCAATATTTTTTTTCCTTGTATGACATCTACTTTCAAACAAACCAACTATCTCCAATTACATTATAAATAGTCTGTTACTGCCATCTGATATGTAAGAAATAAATATATAATAAATATATTTTTTTTCATATTATAAGAAAAGGATTGTTTTTAATCTTTTTGGTGCGTTACTTTTGAACACTCTAGCCCGGAAATATCACGGGCGCGAGAAATAGAAAACGAAACCTCACTTCGTGATTTTGACGGGAGCGATTAATAGATCATTAAAAATATGAAAGCTTGTTTGGCAACATTTCTACTCGACTACCTATTATTTATTCATGCAAAACAAATATAATTATTTACCAGTTTAATCAGAGCTATTCGATGACGGCAACAAAAATAGAAAAATTGGCATAAAAACAACTTTCTCTACACAGACGCATAACGCTATTTCAGAAATAGCAACCGATAGTTTCAACTTTATATAAGCAAAAACATTTATCTGAATACCAGCAGACGCAGCATAATTCGAATAACGCTCTTTGACGCTAAGGTGTCAAAAATAGTTAGAAAAAAAGAAATTATATTACACAATATGAATGCCATTTTTATATTTTTTTGTAACAAATAAAGGAAAGAATTGGCATTATGTATTTCAAGATTATAGATATTCTATAAAGTGTTGGAGCAAACCAAGATTTCATCGAAATCTCTGCTAAATTTAATTAATGTTTCACCTTTTTAAAAAGTAAAACTGTTCAAGTTGTTAATTCACAAGAGTTAAATAAACATACTTCTGAGTCCCTGACTCAACAGAAAGTAGTTTCAATCAAAAAATAACACCTTTGAAAAACTGAAAATAGACATTTATTTTACAAAACGCATTATTCGTGAATTTTACATCGGAACTAAAACTTGAGTAGAAAATGCCAGGTTCAAGAATCTTAAAACAAAAATATAAATACAGCGATGCGTAGTTTACCAGTGCTGTCAATTTTGTGAATCCAACAAAAGTGATTTTAGGCGGAATTCCAGATACTAATCGTTAGAAATGCCAAGAGTAGTAAAATGAATAAGATGAGTGCATTTCCGGAGTTTTTTGTTAGGTCACGCTAAGTAAAATGTAAATATTTCCCTCTCCATTTTCCACTTCTCCCCTATTTTGGTGAAATCAACTTTGCCTGGCCCATGCGCAAAAGCACGGAGCGTTTCTGAATCCGAGAATAAGCTATATACTTCACAGCCATTTGTATGTAACACTGGAAAATATATAACTTTTTGACTTCTGAAAATTATCGATTTAAATCATGTGTTTTCATTGAAATTTTAGTCATGCTGAAGTCAAATCTTTCTTACATTCGATGTATGCAAGATGAAGTATTATAACCATCTAAGTATGTTTTGATTAATCCACATCAAAAATTAGAATCTTATTGAATTGAATTTTAAAAAAACCCTGTAGTATTATCTTTTGTAAAATTATCAAGATACTGTCAAAATGAACCTCTGGTCTCTCCATTAAGTGAAAAGTAGCTTAATTATCTGATGAATCCATTTATTAAAATATAGTTTCTATTAATTTTATCCGAAAGGAAAACATCAACTCTTCGGATTTTCTGTAACAAAGATAGAAAATACACAAAATTGCAGATTAAATACAAATTTTAAAAAGAGCAGCATGGATTTTCTAGATAACCGCCTGGGAAATTCATAATTTTACGTAGATATTAATCAATAAGCAAGGAGGGGAAAATGCACAATTCGCGATTTTCCACAAAATCGTCTGTGAAATAAATAAAATTATTCAGATATTAATCAATAAACAAAGAAAATAATGAACAATTTAAACTTTTTTAAAAATCGTTTGTGAAATGTCTAATGTTATGTAGATATTAACCAGTCGTGAAAAATATTGATGGAAGAAAGTAAAGAAGAATAAATTTATAAAAGCGATTCAGAATTTCCTGACAATTTTGTGATAAATGCATAACGTCACTACGATTTTAATCAATAGTAAAGAAAGAAACAACAGTTCGGATTTTCCAGAAAACCATCTGTGAAATTCATAATGTTTTATAGATATTAATCAATAAGCAAGGGGAAAAATGCACAATTCGGATTTTCCACAAAATCGTCTGTGACATGAATAAAGTTAATCGGATATTAATCAATAAACAAAGAAAATAATGAACGATGCAGACTTTTTAAAAAATCGCCTGTGAAATGTCTAATGTCAAGTAGATATTAACCAATCACTAAAAAATATTGAAGAAAGAAAATAAAGAAGAATAAATATATAAAAGCGATTCGGAATTTCCTGAAAATCATGTGATAAATTCATAATGTTACTACGATTTTAATCAATAGTAAAGAAAGAAACAACAATTCGGATTTTCCAGAAAACCGTCTGTGAAATGCATAACACCAGGCAGATATTAATCGATAAATACTTTTCTGCTCATACATACCTCAAGGTCTTTACTTAAAGTCGCTCGTCTAACGACAATCTCCTGTTATTCCATTAATTTAATTAAAAGATTCGCGAGAGAAACGTCATAAAGCTTCTCCGGCACTCAGGCAGCAAACTCCTCAACTCCGCATTAATCAAATCATCCAGACTCAGCCAGAAAGGCGCTATATTTTTTCTTCTCCCACACATTACGACATCATAACTTCTTTGGCTACTCAATTTCTTTAGAGAAACGCGAAAATGGCATATTAAAACGCATAAAAGCTGAGATTTTAAAAACTTAATGGATGAATATTTCACGTGGGGAAATACTGTGAGAATTTTATGGGTTCTCCCATATATCTATATGGCATGCGAGAGCCTCGTATCTCTTCAGGGGTGTACCATCTGCGGTAGAGTGGAGAGGCAATTTACGACCCGAAAGTATATTTCGTGTTATCGTTTGGTTCAGTATTAATAATGAGAATGGGTTTAGGCCAGAGCCATGGTGTCTACCCACTTTCTCATGAATATTTTGGATGGTGAATACTTTCTGGCTTAGCTGGCGATGCAAATTGTCCCTGATTTTTTCAATATGCAGATATAAAAACTGTGTTTGTGGTACTTGTAATGTGAATTTATGAGCAGATATATGCTTTTTATGGCACGCTAATAGAAGTATGTTCACCTTTTATTGAAGAGGAGGTTTAGACGGCTTTATACTGAATTTATTGTGTTGTCTTAAGTTCATTGTAATGTATAGGAGTATCACTCTGTATTTTGTTGCGTTTTGGTAACGCGGATGAAAGAGCATCGGGAATATGAACTGAATAATGTAAGCTCTGTGTATGGTATAAAAGTATTAATTTCTTATGCTTTGATATACAGCAAAATACTGATAATACGGATTAACCCCTTAACAGGTTTGCCCGAGCTTCACTCATGCATCAAATTATGTTATTTTTAGACTTATAAGCTAAAATTAACTCATTCATAGACGATATAACTCGATACAAAAATGACCGGTAATCTGTTAACTTCTCAAGTGTTCTATGGACATATAGTTGAATCAAACATTTCCAAAATAGAGGGGGCCATCTAATTAGATATTGCAAAAAATTACATGGTTAAGTGGTTAATATAGGTTAAAGTCATTATTAATACTTTTGTTAATTGTTGCTAATATTTCCTCCTCGCAAATCAATGGAAACTCGTACACATTCATCAAGTTGCTTAATAAAAATTCTAGGGTAATAAAAACTAAATTCATGTGCTATTAATTTTACAAAATTAATCATTTCTATTTACATTTATTTACATTTTTATCTTCTTCTTATGTTGGTAATATATTTTGAAATTTCAAGTTTAAAACTCCTGCGAGATCTTTCTTGTGTTCTATTTACAAAAATAAATTTATCAATAATATAATTGACTATGGCGAGATACCAAGTTGTATTCATCTTAATGTACACTAGCTAGAATTTTTATAGCCAACTGTTTATTTGAGAATGTATTTGTCAAATTTAATTATTTAGACAAATTCTCGTTATATAAATCTTTAACTAATGCTATGACGAACTTTATATTTTTTTTTTCTTTAGTGTTTTTAAGATTAAATGTTTACAACTTTTAAATTCTTAATGTGTTCTTTAATGCTTTTAATGTTAAGCGTATCCAATTTATAAATTCATTATTCGTTTTCCGAAGTTTTAAATGCTCAGTGTTTACACTTCTTAAATTCTTAATGCATTTTTTAATGAATTCAAGATTGGAAGTATACAACTTTTTTAATTCCTAACATGTTTTTTAATGTTTTAAAGGTTCAGCGCTTACAGCTATCTTTATTCTTTTTTGTTTGGTATTTGTCTTCTCATGCTCTCCGTAAATGGTGTTTTTTTCTGTAATGTTCATTTTCTTAATGAAAAAGTCATTTATTACAACGTAGACACATCGTGTTGCAAATATTTTTTTAGGTAAATGTGGAGTTAACGGTACCCGCCTGTTTCTGGCCAATTTTTCTTGGCGCAATTTCATGTGCCGTCGCCAAATACTGTTTTGGATGTGCAGTGCGATTTTTATTGCTGTCTTGCGCATGCGTCACCTGAAAACGAGAGATTAAGCACGCAATGCCTGCGGCATTTTAAGCTTGTACCGGGCAAATTTTTTACTTTCTCGTATACGAAGTATACAAAGAGAAAGTATTGTAATCGACAAAAAATTCGAACTCGAGATTTTGACGAATCTCCACGTTTTAGACCTCCCTGATTCCGAAAAACACAATTTTGGAATTATGTCTGTCTGTCTGTCTGCGTGTGTGTGTGTCTGTCTGTCTGTGAACATGATAACTCGAAAACTATTAGAGCTACGGGGATGAAATTTTTTATGTGGTCTTTAAACATAATTTGTAGGTTTCTATCAAATTTTGGACAAAATCCATCAAAGGGAAGTTTGTCTGTCTGTATGTCCGAAGTCATGCGAATGCTGTAATTCAAAAACTTGAATAGCCAGATGGATAAAATTTCGTACACAGTTTTATCGTCATGAATGTAGGTTCGTATAAAATTTTGGGCCAAATCCGTCAACGGGTTGACTGTCTGTCGGTCTGTATAATCGCATACTTGTTAAGCCTTCGTTTCAAAACCATCTCCACGCGCATGCCTACTTAGCTATCTCTGGTACCAAGCGGGAGGATTACGTCACTTGTCCTTGAGACGGAGTTTGTGATAGATATGTTTTTATCTCCTGTTTTGTTTTCACTCGCTCGTATAATAGCGGATCTTCCTGGAGTGTGATGGAAAATACATATTGCTAAGTTTTAATACATAGGCATCTCTTTTAATATGATTCTTCACTTAAATATTTTACAATCACTATAATCTGCAATGAAAAACCTTCTGATATTCGTTGCATTCTGGATTACAGTAGGTTCGATTTTTTTGTCCACGCAAGGGGAGGGGAAATGACAAATTTTTGAGCAGTTTACGAGAAAGTTTAGGGGAGGCCACTCCCACTGGTTTATCTTAATAAAACATCAGCGATTCCGCTTTCAGCACAACAGGAAACTAATAGCTTCGGTTTTTCATTGACAGTTAGGAATCCAAGTTTTCAAAAAATTCCTAAACCGAGAATTTCCGCTTGCCTGCGGCATTTCAAGCGTGTACCAAGCAAATTTTTTTAAGTTGAAAAAACATCAGCGTCTTCGCTTTCAGCATAGCAGAATACTCGTAGCTCCGTTTATTCATTGAGAACCGAAACACACTGAATAAAATACACAGTACTGAACCGATATTCAAACCGAAGAATTCCAAACGAAATTTTATTCAAATTCGAATGAATCGACCAATCGAATTGAAGAGATGAACAAAACAGTCCAATCGAAACGAGGCGCAAAATGCCGCGATGTGAAAAACACAGATGAAAAGATTAATTTCTGCGCATGCGCGCATGTCACTCGCTAAAAATATAACTGCGCAACCAAACCAATGTTCTCTCATCTCCGTTCTTGGCGACAAAAAGTTGGCGATCCTAAGAGGAACGAAGTAAGTGGGTACCGTAAACTCCACATTAACCTTTTTTAATTTAACTCTAAACTGAATAATATCTTACTGTTTGCCATAACAAAGCTACTAAAATATAAATTATAAATAATTATTATTAAATTATAAATTTAAATTAAAAATGAATTATTTAATATTAAACGTAAATTAAAGCAAGTAAACAAATTCAAATGCCCTTCCATTGTTGTAGAATTTGGACAAAGTGGATGCTGGTCTACGTCACATTTTCTTCACCTGATCACTCTTCAGAAGAAAAAGATCCGTCAAGATGGTGCAGCGATTTAATAACTAAATTAAATCAAATTAAGAAAAAAATTAAAAAGTGTCATGAAAGATAGAATTAAAAATTGTAGACAACTCTAGTTCTTTAATATTAAATTTACCAAAGCTATCTCTGTAACCGAAAAATTTGAAAAATTCCTTGGACGGGAAGTTCATTTGATCAAAAATTGTTAGCATTTACAAGCAAAAAGGACAACAAACATAACCCGTATAGAACTTCCTGAACCAGGGGTGACAATTGGGTTGAAAAGGTAGGGGAGAGGGGCAAAAAACTGACAGACATCTAAAAGTATCCGGAGTATAGAGGTAGACAACAAAATTAAAAATTTTGACTACAAAATTAGCTAACATTCCCGGACTCTATTGCTGTTTAATAATTCTTTATTTAGGCAGCTAAAATGAAATAAAAATTTAATTTTTTCAGCAAAAAATAGGGGGGCGACTTCCCCCCAAGCTCACCCCCTCGACTCGCCGTCACTGCCCTGAACAAGATTCTATTCTGCCGGTTATCTTTTACAGTGTCATTAACTGTGTTGCCAACAACAGATTACGAATTATTCAAAACAGGGCGATAATCTAATACCTAAACTAGAATAAATCCAACAAAGAAGATTTTGTAGATGCAGTAAAATAGGGAATTGAAATTCTTAAAAAAGCTCCAGGTGTTCATTAAATCAACCAAAATTAATCTTTGTAAATGTAAATTAAGCAAGCAATCCTTCCGAAGGAAACTCATTTGAAAACAAACTGTCAACATACACAGGGAGAAACACAACTCGAACAAAACTTTCTGAGCAAGATTCTCTCCGACTGGTTGTCCTTCACGATATCAATAACAGTGTTGCAAGCAACAGATAAAAAACTATTCAATACATGGCGATTATCTAATACTTAAACTACACTAAATCCAGCAAAGGAAAGATTTTGTAAATGATGTAAAAGTGGGATTTGAAATTCTTTACAAAACTCTAGGTAATTCAAGTTTAAATTAACAAATATGCAGCTTTGTAAATGTAAATTAAACAAGCAATCCTTGCACAGGAAATTCATTTGATCATAAGCTGTCAACATATACATGAAAAAAGGACAATAAACACAAACCGAAGAAAACTTCCTGAACGAGATTCTCGTAGACCGGTTGTCCTTTATGCTATCATTAACATTGTTGCCGAAAACAGATAAGAAATATCAAAGAGTATTCGAACCTGGACAGAACATCTAAATTAACAAAATCGAATAAATAAAAGATTTTGAAAATGTAGTAAAAGTGGAAATTAAAATTCTTTACAAAAGTCCAGGTGCGTCAACATTAAACAAACCAAAATGTACATCTTTGTAATTGTAAATTAAGTAAGAAATCCTTGCGTAGGCAACGAACTCATTTGAACAAAATTTGTCAACATTTACTGGCAAAAAGAACAACTAACACAAACCGAAGAAAACTTCCTGAACAAGATTCTCTCTTCTTGTCCTTCACGATATCACTAACAGTGTTGCCAACAACAGATAAAAAAGTATCAAAAGAAAGTCCTAAAAGATAGGAAAAGTATTAATCCCGCCACACAAAACCCTCTCCAAAAAACCGTTAAGTGCTCTTTTGAAACCGACATTTATGAAGGATTCGACATCGTTATGGCCCTGCTGACAATGGGGAAGATCTTGGAGAGGAAAATATCCATGAATGGCGGTCCACAGTCATTAATTTCACATGTCAAGATATATTATTTGCGAAGCATTTCTTAATCACTGTTTAATGGCAAGTTTATTTTTGTGGTACAACCGTAACCTTTTGTTCCGCCAGAGTCCATCATGGCCAGTTAATGGACCCTAAACCGTACTTTTCTCTGGGATTTAGGAAGAAATGTCGATTAGGGGTATGCCCACTCAAGTTGGCTCTTAGTAAACTCGGGGAGCTGCGTTGGTTTAATGACGGCTTTTTATGTATTTATCCTCTTTTTTTCCAAAGAGATGAAGTAGTAATTCTGATGAAAAGAACTGGATAAATAAGCTATTACTTAACAATAAAGGATCATTTTGTTTAGGTTTTTTAAAACGCTTTTCGTTATGGAAAGTTAGTGACACATATTGTTAGAAATATCCATTATTTGTAATTT
>BGPR01001299.1:24322-77232 GCA_013235015.1 Araneus ventricosus | reverse complement strand
GCTTCGAGGTGCATTCAGTCACCATTACGACTACATGTGTGCCAAATTTCATGGCTGTAAGTGCGATATATTCGTCTGGACATCGCAGGCACACACACACAAACATTAACTTTTATAAGTATAGATGTAGCTTAAACTATTTCGAGATCCGCATTGATTTGGAAAGAAAACATATTTCCTGTTTCAATATGATGTCTAGCTCTATTTTTTTTAAAAAAAGTGGTTTGGCTCACTCTGACTATCTAGGCCTTATATTACAAAAGTTTCAAGTGTGTTATAAACACTTATGTTACAGGCATTATCATAAAGTACGTGTAGAAAATACCGTAATAATTCAATTTAGAATTTAACTGTGTCTTTGATACAAAATATGATAATCAAGAGGACATATCGTAGCACACCCTTCATTTTGTCATTCTTTGCTCACCTATATATGTTTCTGCAACTATAGAATAAAATCATCAACTTTCAAGATTTGAAAAAATAAATGATGGATTCAAAAGTTCATAGTGCTTAAGCGGAGAGATGAGAAACTTAGAAATCTTTCAGAAACTTAACAACAATTTTAATTATTATAGACATCACAATTAACAACAATCTTCTATAATAGAACAAATTTGATTTGTTTTGTACAGTGCGATTCAAAATAGTGGCGACAAAATCTGGGACGCAAT
Source organism: Araneus ventricosus (assembly GCA_013235015.1). NCBI lineage: Eukaryota > Metazoa > Arthropoda > Arachnida > Araneae > Araneidae > Araneus > Araneus ventricosus. Next base: position 76,558 of record BGPR01001299.1, on the reverse strand, counting down.
CAGATGTACGGATACAGACAAAAATCATATAAGAACCTAATGGTAATAATTGCCATTTCAAGGCTAGGTTAGGTTTTTATGGGAACAAGATTATCCGCTTCCCTTACACATTTTTTTGAAAAAAATTGCAAAAAATCATCACATTTTTTAATTTTATTATAAATACAAGGAAACGAAACAAAACAAAATATGTTGGTTTTAAGTTGAATTTTTAATTTTTTACAGGCGTAAAAGCATTTAGTTTTAATATTAGTTTACTATCCCGAGTTATCTCGGGCAAGTGAAAAAAGTTAAATATTAGTCTTTGTATGATAGTTTTTGAAACAAGGGACAACACAAAGTGATACCTGACATTCTGTACACTGGTATCTGGTCTCTTTTCTTACTGGTTTACCTCTGGAATCTCTTTTACAGGAGCATAGAGTACACTGTCTCGTTGGATTTGATTTTTTTTTTCAGTTGTAGGAATAACATCTGGAAAATGCCTTGAGGTTAACCTGACTAATCACTATCTGAAAAATCATCGCTTTCGCTATCTTGCATCATCGCCATTATTTACTCTTTTTCAAAGCAACTATTCCTTCTTTATACATTACTAATCCACAAGCCGACGTATACTATACAATAGGGAAACACATGACCAGTCCCGCCAAAAGAACCGCGAAACCAATAAAACTTGGCAAACTGCCAATGAAAGCTGAATATTTCCTTTCATTTCCTCCAGGCCGAGTAAAACCGTGATAAAACAAATCGAACTGGCAAATTCTGCTTTGCCCGAGTTTTCTCGGGATAATAATTAACTGCAATATATACGAACCCGAGATAACTCGGGATAATCAGGCAAGCGGTTATGTAAAACTAGCCTGATTCAATTCTGCTGTGGATCCCTCACCAATAATGTGTAATATTTAATGCACCGTGAACTACATAATATCAATCTTATGTAGAATGATATAGTATGAAGAGCCTTAGGTTGCGTTCCTACGGTCTGTCTTTCCATAAGCTTCATCCGCAGTTCGCCTTATTCCTTGTCGTTGGCAATTCTAATTGTTATCGACATCACAATTAACAACAATCTTCTATAATAGAACACATTTGATTTGTTTTGTACAGTGTGATTCAAAATAGTAGTGACAAAATCTGGGACGCAATCAGATGTACGGATACAGACAAAAATCATATAAGAACCTAATGGTAATAGGTTTTTATGGAAACAAGATTATGTAAAACTAGCCTGATTCAATTCTGCTGTGGATTCCTCACCAATAATGTGTAACGTTTAATGCACCGTGAACTACATAATATCAATCTTTTGTAGAATGATATAGTAGGAAGAGTCTTAAGCTGCGTTCCTACGGCCTGTCTTTCCACGAGATTTATCCGCGGTTCGCGTTATTCTTTGTCGTTGGAACAGGAAGAATCGACGTGGCTCGTGGGCTTGTGAGTGATTCTGTTGTTTCCCACGTTATGCCGGTAAATAGCTCGCACGTCAAAGGAAGGGGGAGTTGCCAGACGTCATCAGTGCATCCGTTCAGTCTAGCTCTGACGATAGATTTTCTAAGCCAAACGCCTTTTGAACGGCGCTACTCTTCTACTGACTCTTCTTCACCTAACCACAATCCACAAGTACGAACCTCGAGCGACTCGAGGCTCGCCAAGCCACACGTCGTTGGAACAAGGCTTTAGCAGTAGCAGAATGTATCTGAAATACCAATGGGAATCTTGAAAAGGTGCGTTAATCGATGCAGCAGTGATGTTAAGTGTGTGACAAAGTTTCTGGGTTAAAGATTGAGCCTTTCCAATTACGTTACTGTTTTATATGTGTAATTTTTGTAGAATAAAAGCATTAATTAAATACTGTTCGTTGATTTTTACTTGCCGTCCTTGTGATATGTATTCTCTTAAGGGGAGTTGGAACCCTTAGTCCATTAACCCTAACCCTGTTACTTCGATGTATCTTTTCTCAAAATCTGTTATCGATTCATGTTTGAATTTTTTTTTATACAAGTAAAGTACACCGTTCTCATTAGAAGAAATTTATTTTTAAAAAATTCAAAAATTCATTTTTTACAAATTTTTTTGTGTCAAAACAAAAAATGTTAAATTGGCTTCTTCGATGTACTTTTTCTCAAAATCTGTTGTATATAAATGTTTGAAATTCTTCATGCAAGTAAAGTATATCTTTCTCATTATACTAACCGTTTGGTTAATTTTTAATTTTTTTATAAATTTACGAAATATTTAATTAGACTTAGTGAAATTTTACCCTATTTTGACATATAAAAAATTGTAAAAAATAAAGTTTGAGTTTTTAAAAACAATCTCATTCCAGTATAATGAGAAAGGTGTACTTTACTTGTATAAAGAGTTTCAAGCATGAAACTATAACAGATTTTGAGAAAAGATACATCGAAGTAACAGGGTTAGGGTTAGCGGTCTTAGGGATCCAATTCCCCTTCAAGAACAATAATTGCTTCCGGACTGTGTTTGCCAACCTATGTTCCTATGCAATATTTCTTTGTTTCCATACGTTCTGTTTCTCTTTTCATTTGTCAACATTATTCTGAATCACCCTGCCTTTATTATTTACGCTGTTGCTGTTGAAGGTCATGAATTTCGTCGTTATTTCTCGCGTGATATCTAAATGAGATCTTAATCTAACAAAATATGGACGCAGGTTTTGCAAGAAAAGATCAACTTCACTATTTTTGATGAGGCTGTTTCCGCAAAAAGCTGCAGAAAAAGAAATATTTATTATAAGTAGTCTATTGCGCAACAAATTGCAATGCTTCAATTCAACAAGATTAACTTCTAACATTTGAGAACTATTTTGAATATTAAATCCAAAATCCCTGAAATGACAATGACTGATTGCATTATTTATTGTATTATGATGTACTAAAATGATGCATTTGAAAATACTTTATGCTCTGACAATGCACAGCTGGCAATAACACGTTTATAAACACTTTATATTACATTATTATGCATTAAGAATAATACATTTAAAAAAAATTTATATTATGATACATAAAGAGTAATACATTTTATAGAAACTTTATTCGAAGGTTCCTTTTATAAACAGCTTAGTTCCATGCCAGAGGAAAAATAAGTCGCGGTGGCATAGTGGTAAAGCGTCCGCCTCGGAGCCGGATGGTTTCCAGGTTCGAAACCGAGTTCCACTTAAGATCCTTCAAATATTGCTCCTGTTTCACGCTAAATCATATGTAGGGAGCCAAATATCCTCCTGATGGCGTGGTACGGAAGTCTGGAGTGGGGGTTACCAGCTGAGGCGAAATCCTCGTCATCTGACCACGGTTCAAAATTATGAGGTTCGTTCCAAAATAGCACTCATGGTGCTTCGAAACGGGACGTTAATATAACTAGTCCAGAGAAAAACTACTTTCCGTTAAAAGCTACCTATTTCATAATCGAATTTTTTGAAATATTTTTTAAAAATCGTTTTAAATTATATTATAGTACAGGAAAGAATATATTTGATAAGAATAATATATTATAGTCCATATTGAGTAATGCAAGTGATAACAATATTATAATATTTTGCGTGTTGAGTAATATATTGAATAACAATATAATAATAGTGTACATATTGAGTAATACATTTAATAATAATATTATTATATTATACATGTTGAGTAATACATTTGATAACAATTAAAATTACATTGTTGCACATAAAGAGCTAAATATTTGATAATAATAACTAGTAATTTGACATGTCCTTACGGACATGCAAATATTTAGCCACTGACAGTTCAGAAGAACGCCAGAAAATTCGAGTACAAAATTTCTTTTCAAAGTACACTACTTCATAGGAAAAAAGGTTAAAATAACCAACACAATTTCAAATTCCTATACGCACTTTCAAACTTTCCTAAACACAAAATCTTGATTAATTAACAAATAACATAAATTAAAATACAATCATAAGAAAAATAAAGAAAAAAAGAAGCTTAAAAAATATATATACAGGAAACCACAAATTAAAACCTAAACGTGCAACACACTGTATTACAAGAAAAAGGCTAAATCAACTTATACACAATTTCTTATCACAGTTTCAAATTTAACTATACATAATTTCAAACTGTTCAATACGCAATATCTTGAATAATAACTAAATAACATTAAAATAAAATAATAATAATAATAATGAAAAGAAGAAAAAATGAAAAGAATATAGGAAGCCACAAATTAAAACGGCACCAAACAACAAATCAAATATAAACAAACAACACAATTGCGGCTAGTAAACAGTTTACCGACGAGTTCCTTCAGAGCACAGGTCAGTTGCACGATAGGGAATTTCAGAGGGAAAATTTCTGATTTTTTCCCAACGCAACTCGTTCGAAAATCGAGGGCTCTCCCAGAGGGTAAAAATCGAATAAAAGAAGGAAGAAAACGAAGCAGCAGAATGAAAGAGGGAAGCGAGAAGGGAAAAAAAATGACTTTTCAGTATCAAAACCATTCGTCCAAGAGTTTACAACGTATTTTATGGCCGTTTCTCTGGTGGTCAGAACACCAAAATTTAGTGTGAAATAACCATGAAAAAGTTTGTATTTCGCTGAAAGGTTTGAAGGAGTATGCTTGCGAACTCTTGTATATTCGAATTCCACTTTATTTCTCTTTTTATTCTATTTTTTTCTTCCCCAATTCGTTCGAAATGCATGGGGCAAGCCTATTCGATGAGAAATCTATGACCAGTTTTAGTGCTCCAGATAAATAATTCCGAAATTTTTGCGAAATAAAATGCGAAACGCTTTCTTTTAGATTGTTCGTTCGATGCAGTAATGGCCGGTGGCTTATGAATAAGAAGGCGGGAAAAAGGGGATATTGATGTTTCGCGTTTAAGGATACAATGGAAATGGCGGTTCCGGGAATTTTATGGTGTATTTTTCACGCTCTGAGAACGCCATAGTTGCCGGTTCTCGAAGTTTAAAATAAATGGAAAGATATTTCAGATTTTATTCGGGCCTTTGATCCGTGGATGTTAAGGATGTGTAAAATATTGGCAATCAGTGAATATGGAAGATGAAAATGTGACCATACTAGTAATTTATCTTTTCGGTCAAAGCATTGGTGTAAGAATATGATGTCATACTGCGCTTCGATAAGTAAATGATCGAAAAGAATTAATAAAAACAACTTTTAAAAACTTGCTTTTATTAGCATGCTGAAAAGTAGATTTCTTTTTATTTTAATAATTTTATATCTTTTAGTATTTAATTTATAATTCATCATCATAAGAATTCTATTCTTTATTCAAAATATAATTCATTATTATTTATAATTCATCATTATAAGAATTCCGATCATTATTCCAAATATAATTCATAATTATAAGAATTCTATTCATTATTCCAAATTATTATTTATATATTCAATATTATTTATAATTCATAATTATTATTAATATAATTAATATAATTCATTATTATTTATAATTAATATTATTAATATAATTCATTATCATTTATAATTCATCATTATTACAATTCTATTCATTATTCAAAATATAATTCATCATTATTACAATTCTATTCATTATTCAAAATATAATTCAACATTTTTATAATTGATTATTATAAGAATTCTATTCATTATTCCAAATATAATTAATAATTATTTCTAATTCATCATTATAAGAATTTTATTCATTATTCAAAATACAATTAATTATTATTTATAATTCATAATTATAGGAATTCACTATTCAAAATATAATTCATTATTATTTATAATTCATCAGTCATAATTCATCATATTATCAAAATTCTACTTATGTAATCTTAAAATCAATATTTTCTCAAAATCTATGCCAGGTGCCGCCACAAGTATGGAATCAGAATTTAAATAATTTAACGGATTAACTAATAAGTAAACTTTGAAAATGTTAGAATTGTGAATTGCCATTAAAAATACACAACTGCACAAAATTTCGGAACTCTCGCACGTGAGTGAAAATTCCATTGCAAAATTCAATCTTTACAAACATAAAACAAATAAAGTTAAATGAAAGTATGTAATAAAAGTAATTTAAAGCTTAACGAAGGAAAAAAATGTGTGGGAACTTGATTAAACTAATACTAGTAGTTCTGTGAACAGTAGACCTTCCCCCTTCCAAATAAAAAAAATACAGAATTTTCTGTTCATCGCATTTTTTTAAAAGCTTAGCAAATGTTATTCATCGTGAAGACAGCATTGATTGTAGGGACACCTGACATCATAATTTGAGTCTCGAGGAAATGCACTGATGTACAAAAAATTAGCACAATTCTTATGGTGCGACAAATTTGGAGTTAATATGGAGAAAATGGTTCGCAATCTGCTGAATTAGCAAAACAACTCTAGCTCTTTTACTTCGCTTATCTTTAGGCGGCATATCAAAATATTTTGAAAAAGATGACACCAAAATATCACAGCGAAAATTTCAATCCTTAAATTAGTTATTTAAAAAAATCATAGAGAAAATTTCACTATTAAATAGGCATCAAATTAAAATATTTTTTCAATTCACTTTGTTAGAACTAAGAAGATAGAACTCAAAATAACTTGGCAAATATATATATATATATATATATATAACAAATACGAAACAAACATAGCAGGAATGTAAAAGCAACATATACAAAATAAACATTCATAAAACAAAATGTCAAGAAAAAAAATGTAAAAAAAAAAAAAAAATGTCAAGAAAAAAATCTGCGGTAAGAAAAAGCCGAAAGTGGAATATATATATATAAGGGGAAGATAAAATAATATAGAAAAATATAACACAAACGCAACGAATGCGCAAAAATGCTGCAATTCAAGAAGATTTGTGAAAAATATATCAATATCATGAAAGTCAAAAAATGTTAAAATAAAATGGAGAGGCTGTAGTAAATCGGTAAAAGCGTATAGATGCTCATCAGGGTAAGTAAAATCTATACGAACCGTTAAAAAATTAGTGAAATCATAATGTTTTCTGCGAACAGTGTTGGCATATAGCTAAAAACACTGTCCTTTACCCCGAACTTTATGATAAACCAAGAATTTGAATGAAATACAAATAAAAGAAATGAATTTACGAACCTAAAACTGAGAGATGCTGCCAACTAATATGTTGTATATGTTGTTTTTACATTTCTGCTATGTTTGTTTCTTATTTGTTATATATATATATATATATATATATATATATAATCTCATTTAATTTTATTTCAAATTCTAATATTATATATTTTAAAGTCTCAATAACTCCAGTTTCGTTCTATTTCCCGCTCTGGAGGTACATTAAATCTCTCGTTTTGGCATATTTATTACTAAAAGAATATTTTAATCTTTTCCACGAGCACACAACTCACGAAATCAGCGAATTATTGCCGCCAGGCATTTTCCCTAAAACACTTACGTAATATAGTAAAAATAGCTATTATTCCCTTCACTTTGATCACATGTCTATCTGTTAAAATCCCTACCTGAGAAAAAGCAGGGATATTCTGTTCACTTTTGGCTTAAAACTTAAACGAAGATGTACGTACATTTCGTCACTCTCCCATAATAAAATGAAAATTAGAATTTAACTCGGCCTGTTTAATCATTTAACGACTACAATAGCGAATACATTTTATATATATATATATATTTCGTAGTTGTAGTCAGTAAAAAGCCGAGTTATATTCTAATTTCCTTTTATTATGGGAGAGTGACGGAATGTACGTACATCTTGGTTCAAGTTTTAAGGCAAAAAGCGAACAGAAAATCCCTGCATTTCTTCAGGTAGGGATTTAACATATAGACATGTGATCAAAGTGAGGGGAATAATAGCTATTTTTAGTAAATTACGTAAATGTTTTAGGGAAAAGCATGGCGGCAATAAGTCGTTGATTTCGCGATTTGCGTAGGCGCGTGGAAGTAACTAGAATATTCTTTTAGGAATAAATATGCCAAAACGCGAGATTTAACATACCTCCAGCGCGGGAAATAAAACGAAACTGGAGTTTAAGAAAAGCGATTTTGGAATACATTAATATAGTACTAAGATTTTAAAATATATAATATTAGAATTTAAAGTAAAATTAAGTGAGATTATTACATATATATATAAGAGAAAAGCTGTCGTTACTATGAAGAACAGACGATTTATAAGGCAGGCGAATATATCTTGGCGAGATCGCATTTCTTGGCGAGAAGCGTCTGATAATTCCATTTAAGCTTTACAATTACAAGCGAATTTTTAAAGTTCTTTAAATTGGTTACTGCGCCATACAAGGAATAAAAGAAATGTTTTAGATGGTGAATGAGTTTAAATATAAATTTAGAACTAAAAGATAGCCAAAGATTATAAAAATAAATAACATTTATTTAGCGAAATGCGGATAACGTTACAATAGCGATAAACGAACTGTGTTTATTTACAACTCTGATGTCATAATCTTAATGTTCGGTTGACACTGACTCTTTTATTGCCAATTAATATAACAATTATATATAATTAAAATAATTATTTTATTACCGAATTAAAATAACAAGAAATAAAACATATACATCGTTTTCTACTGCTTCAAGAAATATTTCTACCAAATTTGAAAGAAATCGAAAAACGCATTTGGACGTAAACGCGTAACAAACAAATTACAGACAGACAAAGTGCCAAATGCTGAACTTAAAACGTAGACCTCGTTCCGCTCGGTCAATAAATATCAATTTTTGTTTTTTCTAAATGATATTTTCTGTAAAGTTAGGTATAATTCTTTACATAATATCTCAATTTCTCTAACTTCTACTATGAGTTGTAGAATACAAGGATTTACAGATATTCGAATCAATTCATTCTCACATGACACACGCCAAATGCGCTGCTGCAAATTAATCTTGTTCTCTGTTGCATATGTTGCTGTAGGTATAGAGTAGAATAAAGATTTGTGTACTTTTGGACAGTCGATGACTGCGTTTAAAAGTCACATGACCCGAACGAGATCAAGACGCCATCGCTAGTTAAAACTACAAGATAGAAAATTTTCAGGATAATAATCACGTGATCTCAATGGGGACATTTGACCTCCAAAAGCACCCAGTAAGTAACTGTCCCAATATAACAGCAGCTTAATTCAAAATATGCTTAGATGTAAAATGGCGTGTTCCGTTAAGTATGTCATATGACATTGACTCCACATAAATGGAATCAATTCCGACTGCTTCCCATACCTTTAGAATAAATTATTTTAATTTTCATGAACGTTGTCGAATAGAAAGTGTTAAACAGGCTCTGAAATGTGACTTACGAAATGCATTGGATAAATTTCAATAGCTCCAAGTGGTTATTGCACACCGAAAATTATTCTTAAATTTCTCACATGACTAGCAGTAATATTTTCTAAATTTTGACTTTGCTCCTTAACGCTAAATACAGCTTTATATTGAATTTTGTGAATAAAAATGCCATTGCCCATTTTAATCTCTTTCTAATTACTCACTTGGTTTCACTACATATTGCTGATTTTTGAAATTTTTTAATGTAAATTCATAATTATTATATTTGAATGAAAATGTCTATTAAATTGAGATTGTCGTTAAGAATTTTAATTATTTCTGCAAATAGACAGGAAATTTGATTTCAACATTCATTGAACACAATTTCCTCTTTGACAAAGATTTACAAATTGGAATACAGATAATTTTTTTCTATAAAATTGAAATCTTCTTGAAGATAGTTTATTTAATTTTATTAATAAAAGATGGAAAATATTTCAGGTTCTCCAAGAGAATGGTTTTATTTAATATGTTAAAATGCGCATGAGCTTATGAAAGGATTAACCAAACACATTTTATTGTACTTCATCCATTTTAAGAATGGCGGTTATTGCAAAAAAGCAGGACTTATGCACCTCCTGTTTAACCTTGCGGTTAAAACCGCTCAAAATGACCGGTTTTTGAAAAAAACGGTTTTGGGTTTTTTCTAAAAAAAAGCAATGTTTGTGGACATAATTTTTTATTAATAATAATTTACAATAAGTAAGTATTAATACAATAATTAATTAATTTAAAAAGTAATGATTATAAATAAGTAATTAATACAATATGTAATAATAATAAATGAGTAATTATTGCAATAAGTAAGTATTATAGACAAAATTTTTATTAACATTGTTTTCACAAGAAATTAATTCATTGGCCAATATTTATAATCTAATCTGATCATAAAAACTGTTTCAGCAATGTGTTGATGCATGAGTCGACACCTGTCAACGGAAACAACATCATTCAATGAGATGCTAATCTTTCGGACACTACAGAACTTCCGACGAACGATAAATATTTTTTGGCTACAAAATAACAGACGCCGTTTGCAGACAAAATTTTTTAATAGTATTGTTTTTGTAGGAAATCAATCCATTGGGCAATATTTATCTGTTCATAAAGACTCTTTCAGTAATCAGCCAACCAACAGACGCCTCGAGGAAGCGGTTGTCAGTGATTGGCGTAAGTTGATGAAATTCAAAGCTTTATAACATGGTAAATTTTACTCTAGTCGAACCTAAAATCAAGCCTATCTTCCGACCCGGTTTCTTTTCCAATTTTTTAGTTTTTAAAAAAATAACCGGTTTAAACCGGTGCAAAAAATAACCGAAAAAAACCGGTTAACCGGAACAAAAAGAACCGGTAAGTTTTTCCCATCCCTAATTCGTTTGGTAAAGCACAGTTGTAAATTTTATGCAAAAGACAAATTTGATGAAGACACTTTCTCGCTGTAAAGAGATATATAATTTTATATGTTAGGGCAGTCGTATGAAGAAAATTAATGAAAAATAAATTAATTAGTTGAGAGAATCATAATTTTTTTTATATTTTCCTATTAAAAGTTAAGATGAATGTAAATTCAAACGTCTGTACGTGAATTAGGACACGTGTAAAATGCTAAAAGCTAATAAAACACCTCTTTTACTTTTATTTTAACGACTTTTTGTGATTACAAATAAGGTATTGTTTCAACGCTGCCCAGTTTGTTATTTATTATAAAGGGACCAGTTTCAACTTCATTTTTCCCTTTACATCTTAATTACAGAAAAATTACACGCATTGAAATGTTAGTACGTAAAGTAATGGGTTTTTTATACCTTGCTTTATTAACACAGATTGGGTATTTTAACCGAACTCGTGCACGTGAAACTACTGTGAAACACCGCATTAATATTTTCTGATAATATCATCAAGCAAATGAATCGTTGCCAACAGTAACAAGAAACGAGCACTAAACAGCAACATTAATATCCAGAATTAAGCTCTAAAAAAATATTCATCTTGGCTGTTCAGTCAAGTCAATAAAGGAAACGACGACCCCAAATGCTTGTTCCTACCAACTTTACTCTCGCTTACTCTCATAAAAACCAATAACAATGATAACTTTAGTTTCTTTTTTTGTCATGCAAGAACGCAGTCAACTAAAAAGAAACAGCGAGAACAAAAATGCATATACATCTAAAGATTTTTACTGCTTGTTCTACATGACTGTATTTACCCCAAAAAACACCACGATGTGTTGGAGAAACCACAATAAATGTCGCCTTTAAAAATGGGACAAGAAATATCCCCTTACACATAAAATAGAAATTTAATGTCCCAACAGAGCTCTATGCTCATAAAACTCCCGCCCACAGTTAGGCCTAACGCCATGGAGCCATTTTTTTATTGAACTCTTTCATTAGGTTTATGGCAGGCGGGAATTTATATTCGCAGTTAAAACGGGGAACTCAATGATGAAAAAAGTCGAATTGCAGTTTTGCATTAGGAAAAAAAAGTTGCAGTTCGTGCTAGGATTGCTTTCGACAGGCCAAAACATTTTTAAAGAGATTGCAAGCTGAAATTGGCAACGGTGATCATAAGAATAACGGTGATTATAAGCAATTAAAGAGATGCACGGTGTTAAGTAAATTAAAAATAATTTAGAATTAGTGAGTCAAAGACAATTGCTAACGATAACAATCTTGAATAAACATAATTGAATTTCTACCAAAATCTAAATTAAATACCTAAATTGATCTACCGAAATCAAATTAATTCGAAATTTTCGAAATGTTATACTTGGTATTAAATAAATTAGAAATTATTAATGATAAATCCAAAGACATTTGCTAAAAATATCACACTTTAATCTATAGAAATGAATATCTACTGAAATTTAAAATAAATACCCAAATTTCCCAATTTTTACTTTGACTCCATTTCGAATAAAGTCCTTAGCCCTTGAAAAAATGGACTAGAATGGATTCTTTGTTTGTTTGTTTTTCGATCCCTCTGAGTTTATCTATGTTTTTTGGCTTTCTTTGAATCTATTGATTTCCAAATTTATCTACCTTCCTCCCATTATCTACAGAAATCAAATCAGTTTAAAATAGTTAAATTTTTAATCAGATGCATCTATTAAAACATATATAAATAACCGAACAGAAGCATTATAAAATAAAATCCAATACATTTAGAAGCTTTATTTTATTTTAAATATTTCATTCTCATTACAGATTCTCTTTATTAATATTTATTATTTTTTAAAAATTAAGCATATTATGTTGCTAAAATAATTTCAGTCAAACTCCTGATGATGAATGGATCAAAATAAAATATTGAGTTAATGCGCTTAAATTTGAAGATCACATATAGACTGAATTTATTATTTAATAGTTCCGCATGACATTTTTCAACAAAAGAGCTAAAATAACCAGGAATTGATTAGATCATAAATGAGATATTAATTAATTTATTTAGGAAACATAATTTATACATACATGTTTGTACAAATTAATCGTTATTATTCTCTGTAAGCGTTTTGGAAATGTTTTACGAATAATTATATAGATTTTAATAATAATGCCAGTGATTAATTAAACATTGATAAAGAAAATTAATAATTAAAGTTGTTCTACGTATAGAGAATATGCTATTTTCTCAAATAAGTATTATCCTGGGGCTCAGATAATTCAAATATCTCATAAATGTTTTCGATTAGTCACTTCATCGCAATTTCTGAGATAAGTTTCTAATTAGAGAGAAATACGTCTTAACATATCGGAAGATACAAATATTCTCCTTGGCTTCAATAATATATTTCTCCGTGTATTTTCCTATCTTCTAAGCTACAAAGATATTAAAAGGAATTATCAGTAAAACGTATCATAATTAAGTGGTGGTTTTTAAATCCAAAGCTTCTGAAGTTATTAGGACTTAACTGCACGGAAAAAACAGTTATTTCCGTAGATTAATGTTTTCAAAAGTTGAAACACAGAAATAATTTATTAGATCAGCAGTAAGAGATTAGTCAATATTTCTATGTATGTAAAAATAAATAATTATTCACCTCTGAATTCACATTAAAAAAAAATAGGATTAATTTAGTTTTTCTTATGGCTGTGGTGTTGCTGTCTTTTTGAAATAAAGGCACCAGATTTTATAATAATAATTCTATTTGGACGTAGGCATATATAAGACAGACAACGTACATAAAAGATACAGTGAGGTACGTTGCACTTAGGAGCCAGAGCTATTCCAAAAATAACGACCACAACTAGGCCTACACATCTCACCTTGCTTCTCGAGGTCGCCACCTAAACTGACTCTTTTACAAAAAAGCAACCCTACACTAGCAAGGAGTTGCGCCAAGCGTCCCATCGCCAACGGTAGCCAAACATTACAATGGTGCAAGGGCCATACTACACCAAACAAAAGGTTAAAGTCATATGAATGTAAATACGAGTAATCGTATTGATTTTAATAACAATACCAACGTATCAATTAAGCATTGATGAAAGAAATAAATAAATGTAACTTTTCTACGTACGGAAAATACACTATTTATCAAAATAAGGATTAGCCTCGGGCTCAGACAATTAAAATATCTCAGATACGTTTCCCATTAGTCAATCCATTTCAATCACTGAGATTAATTTCTAATTAACAAGAAGTTATTCACTTTATCGTATCAGAATGTAGAAAAACTAAATTTCTCCCTAGTTTTCAATAATATGTTTGTCCATGTTATTTCTTTCTAGAAAATTAAGAAAACATTAATTAGACAAAAGGAAATTATCAGTAAACCACATCATTAAGAAGTTATGCTTTTTAAATCTGAGTTTGGATTTTATTGCACACACAAAAAAGGAAAAGATATTGTTTTGATGCACATACAATCAACAACCCAAGCATAAAACGGTTGATATCATTTTCATTTCAAACGAACCAAACATCGTTCGCCTGGCGAAAGAATATTTCTTAATCATTTCGAATTGCAAAATCTCATTAGAGCAAGACGAAGCAAGGGAAAAGAACATAAAAAAAGGCTTAATAATTCGCAAACTAATGGCTTCGAAGAACGTTGTTGAAAAGATTTATATTTCCTTTTATTGCATAAAGTGCTTTATGCAATGTTCGCTGGATTCGAAACAAAACGGTATTTGTAAACACTTAAAATCATTAGTTAGCAATTTGCTTCCAACGTAAATTTAATTACCGAATTCTTAAAAGTTCTCCAGCAAAGATTTTGTTCGGGAAAAATCCTTTGTTCTTCGAGTTGCAGCGGATGTTGCCCAGAAGAATAGAAGATTGTATTCGTTACGTCAAAATAATTGGGTTTTCGATAGAAACGCTGCTGATTGTAAGGTTTCTCGTTATCTGCTGTATTTCAATTTGTAATTACTACAGATGCCCAAAGTTGTATGGCAGAGGGGGCTTTGGAAATTGTTTCTCCTCTCTGTTCAACTTTACTAATTTAACTTTTATTCTTTTTTGTTTGTTACCTTCCCCCTCATTTCGTTATTAGAAAATGATTACTGTTTCTCAGATTTGTGACTAATAGTAATGGAAACAAATACTTTCCGCAGGAAATGTTGCGTCAAATTAGCTAAACTGTAAAGAAATGATTAATTGAGGAAGTTTGTAATTATTTGTTAAATGTATTTCTTAACGTCGGAATCAAGCTAATCTCCTGAAACATAATACCATTCTGAAGTTCATCAACATTAATTCATGAAAATAAGGAAATGGCGAAAATCATTTTTTGAAAAGTCTTTTTGTATAAAGCCTTCCATTACACCACTACTTGGTGGTTAAATTAATATATATCTATTTAGAGACTTTTGAGATGAGCAGAAATTGCGAATTGTAAGTAGTAGTATGGCAGAGAAACAGATGTAAACAACTAAGTACTAATTTAATTAATACGTATGTTATTGGTAATGCATGAGGAGCTGGAATCATAGAAAATGCTTGACGTTCTTTGGCAAAGCGTGGATTATCTTAATATTATGTATGCTTTCCTAGGCAATGCATGTAATATCTACGCATTATATAATGTGTTAAATCCTATTTAGCCCCTTAAGTGTATGATTTTTTAATTTTGTTTCTAATGTAATGTTCCGATGTTCGATGTTATTTCCCGCCAAATTAAGTAAAATCCAGCACTAATACCGTCTATTGGAGGAAAGGCTGTAATGATCCTTCTGAAAATATAATGAAGCAGGAAAGAAACATAGATTACTTAATGGAAATTCCACCAGATGGCAACCGAAAACAATTTTATTACATGTTGTAGATGTGCTACACGGCGAGTTTAAGGGTTAGGTGAAGTACACAATGAGAACCATGAAAGAGTTTAATTAAAAAGACATGCATTATATAGACAATCCAATTAGGATTTTTCTTCGGTTCGAAACATAGATTGGAATGCAAATGAAGAATTCTCCTTCTGAGTCAAGCGCCGATAATCCTGTGACTACTTAATTGACATTATAAACATTAGCTATCGTATTTTAATCTTTATCGTTTTGTCTCTAGGCATTTGCGGAGAGTCCAAAGGAAACGTGTGAATAATTAATAGTTTCATTGTTTGGCTGTAAAAGCTGGAAATTCTGTATATCTTTTAAACATTCTATATAGTGACTGCTTTTCAAATATGGCTGGTAAAGCATATAAGATAGATAAATTCTAAATATAAAAGGGTGATTATATTGTTTTGCATGTTATTTTCCGTAATTTATTTATTTCTTTTACTTTTCTTGAATGTGTTGTCTTTATTCCTTTTCCATACACCTGAAATGTATATGAACGTTAGTTGGCAATTTCCTGCCTGCTGGTTTTTCTTCTTCTTAGAGCTCTGAACAGAAGAAACACAAATTCTAACCACCTGTATATATAAAAACTTTTTATTTATGTGCACATATTACATTTAAGTGTCTTTACGAAAAATTGTGTTCACATCTACATCTATAAAGTCAATCTGTTAAAATGGTCTTAATTTGGCAAATAACTTTCACTACTGTTCTTTATATATTTAATAGTTTAATTTGGCCTATTATACTGACTGACTGTCTGACACATGTCTCACGAATCCGAAATTTCATGATCTTAAAAATTTGTTACTTTAGAGAAATTCCGCATTAGAAAATATCTCATAATTATATTCTAATCTAAACAAGTTTGAACTATTCACATATCACACATGATGCATCACGATAATTAAATCTGATCATATTATAGTGAAATCTCGCTTCCACCTATTAATAAGCATCAACTACGCGAATGCGACCGCTTTCTAAGCCTTTCACCCATAATAACCATCAACGCGAATGGTAAAACGGCATATTTACTAAGTGACAAGACTTGCAATGCAATGTCTGTTATGATGCATTAATGGCGCCTTGCAATACCCATTAATATAGACCTGTTATACATATTCAGGCAGTTACAATCTATCATCCCATGCTTCTTGGTAGTCACTACAGCCAGCACAAACTAAATCCAAGTTGCAATGGCTCATCCGGAAATTTACCATTCCCGCGAAAGCAACTAATGAGGTCACGTGCCCCTGATAGACGAATGAGATTCCTCCATCTAAACTGCGAATGCACTCATTTCAGCATCCGCCATAGGAACTTTGCTCAAACAGTCACGTGGTGAAGGTAGAACCGCAAGCACGAAGCAGTCGCTTCTGTGATTGATTCTTCAGTTGGCGTGATTCATAGGTTCATTTAAAGCTGTCATTTGGCTTGTTTGCCTCAACTCCAGCGCCGTCTAATGAAGTTAAAGCGAATGATTCTGATTAGTCCCTGGCGTTGAATTTAAAACAGTTTGGAAGAGATTTACTCCTTGATGTCGCTGTTTCTCGCCAACTGTGGAGGTTATATATGCGCTGCGGTTTACAGAAGGGATTCGTCCTAAGTGGGTTCTATTCAGAAGGGGGATTCGCATAATAGAGTAGTGGAACAATTATTTATATTAGCTGGTCCGGGAAAGTGTTGGTAACAGCTGATGTACAATCGATCAAACCATGTATCATCCCTTTTGCAAGAATGCAAATCTAGTGCTAGAAATTGTCAAACAAGGCATAAATCAAGCGTGACAAAGTCAACGGGATTTATATAGGAATGTAATTTCTTGCAAATTAGGTGGTAACCTATTAGTTATTGTAGATGAAGGAAATTGCAGCTGTTTGGTTAATGAATTAACAGTTTCGTTTTCATTCAATAACTGTGGAAGTTAAAGGATTAATTTTAGGTTTGTGAACAATCCTTATAACAATTAATATACGTAAAGTCTGAAGGTTATCAAATTTCTGTTTTAATTGACTGTATGGAGATGAAGGAAATTGCAGCAGTTTGTTTAATGAATTAACGGTGAATTTGTTCTAATTCAATAACTGTGGAAGTTAAATAATTAATCTTGGTTTTCTAAATAATCCTTATGACACTTAATAGAAAGTTTTAATAATTGGTTGGAGATTCCGTAAAATATCAGAAACTAAACATTTTTATGGTGATGAATATTCATGCATTTTTGAAGAATGTATATAAGGTAGTTTACAATTATGGGAATAATTATTCATGATTGATACTGTTATAATTATCTCGTCAAAATCAAATTAATCTTATTTCATATTTTTTTTCTTCTAATATTTTAATTTTAAAGTGAAAAAAATAATTAAATATTAAATGGACTAAAACTTAAACGTAATCAAAATATGGCAACTTAACAGTATAATCATGCGCTATAGGCTGTTGATGAACTATTTTGATATACGCATTACAGTTATTAGTGTATTCAGAAGATATTGGATTCGAAATGTAATTCCAATAATCTTATTCCATAGCTGTTACATTCCTCATAATTGTTGTATTGTTGAAGTCTGGAGAGTGGACTGCTTATCCTCGATACCGCATTCGATCCTCGATACCTAATTTTAACCCTGGCATGACAACCAATGTGAAAATCACTAGTAAAGTATAAGACATAACTATGAAAGAGACAGAATTATAACATGATGTTAATGCTCTTGGCATAAACACTTATGATTTACGCTATTTATTTAGGGATTGCCATTAGCTTATGAATTAACTTATCTTATTAATGCTTAGTAAATCTGATTTTTCTCAGCTACTAAATTTATCAAAATTTAGATTTTGTTTGATCCGTCGCACAGTGGTCCAGTTTCGTTTTCTAGAGAGACAAAAATCATAGCGACGAAACTAAAAACAGCAGAGACTTGAAATTTGCACAGCTTAAAGGAAATAAACTTCAGTTGTATCACATGAAATTTCATAACAATCGGTTGGATATTTCTTGATTTGTATTAATTTATTTAATTCGTCCCCATTGTTCTCTATGGAGAGAACTGTTGTAATCTGCGGAAAAGTTAATAATTAGTTGTATAAAACATAAAAAAATCTGATAAATTTTACCAAATGAAGGAAATAGCTTTAAAATAAGATTTGTGAAATTTTAGTAAAGTCTGGTAGGTATTTTTTTTATTTTTAACATTCCAAATATTTGCAATGTTAAGATAGATCTAATGAATAATTGTGCGACAAGTTCAAATGTCTTTCAAAACGATTAAAAAGTGAAAGAATTTCGCTAATATAATATAAATGTTATATAAATACCATTAAATCTTTTAAAAAATTACTTTTAAGAGTAAAATTGCCCTCAGTTTTCACAAAAATAACATGAAAATTCATGAAATATTCCAAAACATTTTAATAACTAACTTTTAAGTATAATAGATGAAGGTAACGCTTTTCATCGTGTGAATTATATGTTTTATATCATTTGTTATTTATTAAAAACTATATTTGGTTAAGTTTTTCTAATTTTATTGTCCTTTTAGCTGAAACTGAAGACAGTGCTTGAGAGGTTGTTACTGAAGCAAATTAACTGTCTTGAAAATTTCAAATCACGTTCTGAACTATTCCAAAATTTTCGCGTTTTCGGTGTGTTTATGTCAACTACTAAATCAGAAATAAATATTGAAATCGATTTAAAATACTTTTGAAACCATCCAGCGTTTATTTCTTAAAAAGTTAAAATGTATTTTAGATTGAGTATCCGCCCCCTTAAATTCGAAAATTTTTCAATAAAATTTTCGAATTAATGTCGATTGAATTTTTAGAAATTAACATCTAGGCTAGAACTAGGCTAACTTAGTTTTTAAACAGGTATTTTGTACCCGGATATTTATTTTTGCGTCATTGAAGGAAAAAGTGAAAATTCTTCACTGACGTAGATGACATTAAAAAATAAAATAAATGAAAAAGTCGGGGTTTATCGGGTAACATTTTATAGAAGGTAGAGTGCAGAAATAATTTAAGGTAGTCTCAAGGTGTGCAAAGTTGTGCAAATTTTTTCAATTCACTTTAAACTTGAAATTTTAGTGAAAAAAGGGCCTTTTAAAATATAGTATAAAAATATGGAAAATAATAAAATGATGTGCTAAAAACGGTTTCGTTTACTTGTCCTGGAATCCAACATCATGAAAAATCTAAAATTAGACAGATAAAGAGCAATGTAGGACTTTACAAAACGAAATTCGAGGGCTCACTGAAACGCGACTCAAGTGTTCGAAAGACATTCTTCAACTTGAACCTCCGTAAAACCTCCTAAGACTACATGTTTATACAAAAAAAAAATTATGGCTTTCAGGGTTCCAAACGGTTCTCTACCTACCTCCATCGAAAATAAACCCATTTGCAGACCTCGAAATTTCGATTTTTGTCGCGCTACAAACCGAAACTGGACCACTGTGCGTCGCTTTGATTACCTTTAGTTTGTTCGCCCTTTTCAATACGTTTGTCATCATATAATTAGAAACATATGTTTATATATATTAACAAAAAACAAATATACAAAACTATTTTAGAAAAAAGAACAATAAAAAAAGAAATAGAATGCTAACGTAAAGGATGCGTCTCCAACGGGGGAATCCATTTACGAGCGTATAGAATCATTCATCGGTGTTTTCTACCCAAGCCGAAGCACAATTGCTAAAAAAAAGGCTTGTTTCCCTGGAACACCGAAGAAACAAAGAAAACATTAACGTGTATGGACAGAAAAACCACAGAAACAGTGTCAGCAAAACCAAATATTAATAGGAAATCATACTGAAAACAAAAAAGGAGAGAAAATTCTCAAAATTCATCCAAACACGTGGTAAGATATTCCTTTTCTAATTTTGCTTACTAAAGTGTAACTTTTTGCCTCCACCTATATGGAATTTGTTTTTATTTGGTTCTATTATTAAATTTTTTTCGGCCTGCCTGATTTTGTGAATCTTTGAGATATATGAGCGTTTTTGACTGTTCTCAATCATATATATATATATATACATATATTCTCATTTATAATCTTGAAAGATTTTCGGGATTTATTCCCCTATTTTTACGCTTTTCCGACAATTGGCTTTCGCAGAGGGTTGGCGCCACAAAATCTAGATTTAATGCGACATATCAGCTCCCAAGGCTGATGGACATTTGATTGTTGGAATTCCAATTCTAGGTTGTCTTTTTTCATAGTGCAATAATCTTTAATCAAACCATCCCTTGTATTTAATTTGTATAATTATTGATAAGGTAATTTGATTTTAATTTTTAGATTAAAATTTGTATATATTGAAAATATAACACGTTTTGATTAATTGCAATATTTACCTAAATATATATATATATATATGTACTTCTTGATAATTAAAATAGTTTATATAAAGAAATAAATAATATACAGAGACACACAATTTGTGGAGCATTAGATGTAATATTTGCTCCATGCAGATTTGTAAATCATATTAAAACTAAGAATTTTGAGCATTTAAAAAAAGCAGAAAATATATACCTGCGTTCACGGTGGTCATAATTTTTCGAAAGCAATTGTATTTTTTGATTATCAATTCTTTTCGGCATTCCTAGATCTAAACGGCTGTCTGAGCATTAATGATGATGAGAAGGCTTTATATTTCTAAAGAAAGAAATACATCAGCAGTTACAATAAACCAAATATTTTCTTCAATATCCAAACAAGTTCGGATGAAGAAATAGTTCTCAGTTAAATGCCCATACTACTTTCACCAGAGATCTCTTCTGGTTTCCTTTCTTACAATGTTCTGGATGCAGATTATTTGGGAAATCTTGAGAACTTCAAATTCTCTTCTTTTAAACACTCCCCAAAAAATTATCTAATTAAAAAAAAATAGTAAAATGATATTATTTCTGAAAGGAAATGATGAAGCTCTTCACAAAGAGTTTTACGGTTTTAATGGATTTAATTGACATTGCATTCACATATTCAACGTCAAGGCGTGTCTCATACCGGAATGCATATTGTTTCAAAAGTCTTTTTGTGGGTGTATGGTGTAAACAGTCCAACACGCAGGATAATGAAGAATGGAGGTTTATTCACAACTGTGCAGGAAAACACATAGCACAGGTAACAGGAAACAATAGATATTGCACAGATTAGCAACGTAAACAGACAACAATTCACAGGTAATAACAATTCGGCACTTTGAGATTTATCAACACAAATAGTCAGCAAATCACTAATGACGACAATAACAGCACCTTCAATAGCGCTCAGATCACCGGCTTCTAGCTCGCACTGCAGACGAAACTCCCAAGTCGTTCTAGTGGATCAACACATACTCCCTCTGATCCAAACGCGGTCCTTATATACTCTCTCCGACTTATCGTGACGTTACATGGAGTTTTCTCGTATATTCAAGCGTATTCCCTTTCCTATTAGAGATATCGAAAAAAGGGTCGCATTTTCTGGAATTATCCATTTCTCGCCAAGTCGCCAAAATGGTCGCCAATGTCAAGGATCCCGGAAAGGCCGATGCCCGTCACTCCATACTTACCCCTGTAAACCTCCCTCTCCAACTAAAAGACTAGCGAGGCAGGAAAGCGACATTACATCTTTGCAACAATATTCTGCCAATCTGCGATTTGGCATAAAACTATAAGTTCTAAATGCAATATGCGAAATATTTGTGTGACGCAAATAAAATAAGCATGAGTTTAATCTACTTATATTGACTAGCCGTTTTGAATTGCTATTTTGTGAGGCATCTTGCAATTTTAATGCATGCTCAGATGCTAGGACGACATCCGCTTTTCACATTTTCGCACCCATCAGTTGAGAGACGTTTCAGATTCGATGTCAGATCTAACATGTTACTAAGACACATACACGCAGTGGCTGCAGTCGTCAGTTGAGAAAAAAGCAGTGCTGCAAATGGTTTAGAGACCTAAGTTGTAGGAATTTTTTGCTGATTATTTTGATATATAATGAGGATATACTAAAAATTGATAATTTTTGAGTTATAAGCAAGAAACTGGAGAATTTTTTTTATGTGTTTTGGCCATAACTAAAATTCCAACAAAAATTATTGGTGGCAAACCTCATAATCGCAATCAGCACCAGAAAAAACACAAAGAAGCAAAAAATTACAAATCCTCCAGAATTGGATTTAAAAAACGACTTAAGGACAGAACGGCTGAGAAAAAGCAAAAAAAGGAGCCAAATGACGAAGTCGCGCCAAATGAGAGCTGAAACAATGCAGCTCAAATGAATTTCAAGCGGAGAAAGGGTTGCTCTTCTCGCTCTTCACGGCGCTCTTTGCGTTAATATCGGATCCGTAGGAGGGGCAAAACTTGATGCAGCTCTGGTCTGTATCTCTCTTAATTCTTGATTGATTTTCCGTCTTCTTTCTACATTTTTTATTACTTTTGCCATTTTCGTTGATCACTGAATTCTCAAAGTGGTAAATTAAGCCAATGAGAATAAAAACGATAATACAATCTTTTAAAATAAGTTCAGGGGGGACTGCAGGTCTGCTGCTCTTGTGGACGAGCCGCCACTACATACACAGCAGATTTTTGGCAGGATGGGATTTTCGGTCCCATACCGTTGACCTTATCACCCAGCCACTGCGACCTTATGGGAGCATGAATTGAATACATTATTGTTGAAATGTTTCTTTATTCATATTTAGGTCATTATTTATTTTATAATAAATTATATAATTTATTTCTTTTTGAAATTTAATCCTTATGCTTGTTCGCCTTCTCATCAGATAGCGTTCAACAGAATATGTTGCTCTGTCTTGTAATCTCAAATCTTCACATTGCATTACATTTTAAGACTATTATGTTCTGTTTCACACATGGTTTGAGAACTTCATATTTGTAAGTACTAAAAAATACAAAAAAAAAATAACTTAATCCTTTGAAAGAATATAAAATTTCAGGATTAAAAAATATACACTCCATATAAAAATTTTTAATGAAAGGAGAATTGTACTTATTTATTTCCCCAATCTTCAAAATTCATTAATTAATTTATCTAAATTATAGAAATCATTCCTTCCTACAGAGTACTAAATGTTAATACGACACAAACATAATTAAATAGCAATTTGTCTCACACAGTTCATAATCTAAACACTTCAAGTTTTATAGCTAACTAGATTAATGAAGTATTTTAATGCATATAATCCTGCATTTCGTAATAAATCAGTACTGAATGCAAATTTCTCGTTATAAGATTAGTATTTTATAACAGCGTCGTTGCTCAAACATGCGAATTGATCCGATTTAATTCCGCATTTGCATAAAGTTCAATTCAAATCCATCTCCTAAATTCTAACCATTTGTATATTAAACTAACATCTCATATGCTGAATTAGAATAAGGATTCTGATATGAATATCCTCTAAATTTATGCCAGTACGTAAGTTATATAAGTTAGTTACCTATATTATCTGTGGATGAGACGTGAAAATGATTTTAATATTAACATGACTTGTGATATATCAACAGATGTATGGTTAATAGATGTAAATATTTTGTTACGAGACTTTTTATTTAGTATTTGCAATTATTACATTCTAACTTTTAAGAAAAATATTCAACAGCTAACTGAATTGTTTTATCTTCTTATATCGACCGAATATGGTGGTGGGTCTAATTCCCCTTGATCTAGGATGTGCGATCAAGTCCATATATCTAGGATGTGCGACCAAGTCCATATATCTAGGATGTGCGACCAAGTCCATATATCTAGGATGTGCGACCAACTCCATATATCTAGGATGTGTGACCAAGTCCATATATCTAGGATGTGCGACCAAGTCCATACATCTAGGATTCATGATAAAGGGAAAGTGTGGCATCTTCTGTTGGTGAACCGATATTGAAAAACTCACGTAAGCCCTGAGGTCTAAATTTGACTTGGCTCTTTTGTGAGGGATGGATTGCTTTCGAAGAAGGCTTTAAAGAGAAACTGGTCCGTATTCTGGTAAGTTCTATTGGAAGTGAAGATTTATTAAATAAATTGCTCGGTAAAGCTGATCTCTCTCAATTCCACCAACCAAATGAGCGGAGGACCAACACTCGTTTTGCAATGTGTTTCTGTTTGCAGCTCCTGCCATGGTACCTATACTAATGGTGTCCCTCTGAAGAATAGGAGGACTTGGAACTTGATCAAATAATAGAAAAATATGATGAAGTTTGATTACGAGCAAGTAGTAAAAATGGGTTATGCATATTTTTATGTAGGTATGTATATATATATAATATTATTTTATATATATAATATGTTATAGATATAATACAGAGTGACAATTATTGAGCTATATGAAAAAAAAACCTTGATAACTTTTGAACCGTTGGTGAAATTCAGTTAAAACTTGGCGGTTGAATGCAGGGCATGTTGAGATTTCTTTAGCATGCCATAATTTTTTCAGTTAGTTTATCTTTAGTTACCATAATTTTCCTCCCCCCCCCCCCCCCGCGGGGGGAGGGGGGGTTGAAAGGTATTAACATATTAATAAATTATATATTTATGAATATAGAATTCATAATATGTTATTGATATATAATTAATTAGGGAGTCAAACGCAGCATAAAAATTATATTAATTGCCTACCAACGGCCCTTTTTCATGACACTAGCACAGAATTTGAGGAAGTGAATAAAGTTAAGACTTCAGAATGCAAAGAAGATACATTTTTTATTTATACTTGGCAAATAAAATTTACGGTAAATAAAATTAGAATAAACTGCATTTTTAGTTTTCTTTACTTAGTTTTAATATTTAGTTTGATCTTTAAGCACTTTATTCTTAAATATTTTAAATAAAAATTTTATATTTAAATAAGGAAATGCGTTTCCTTGCTTGGTGAATTTTTATAAGGTAATGTTATATAGAGCAATTAGATATGCAGTCACAGAAATTATGGCCCAGGCCAGAGGTAGACAATCTTTCAAGCCTCTTGACTCAAACTGAAATTCGCTGGCTAAAATCCGGACGTATGGTAACCCTATATATACAGCTTTTAAATATCTAATTCAATTTGTAATCTTTTGGGGATCATTGCATACAACTTTAATTCTTTGTGTGTTGATTGTTCATTTGTTGTGAATGTTGAATAATTACTCTTAACTGGAAAAATTTTCTTTTTTGGTATGCAATTTCTCTCAATAAATTAATAAAATAAAATAAATTAAGTCTTCCACTACTTCATATTAAGCAAAATCATGCAAAATGCGCATTTCCTCCAAAATTGTCATCCTGCAAAACATTGACTAGATGGTGAGACAAATACGTGAAAGGATTCAACCATATGACCGTTCTAACCCTTCATCGCAGTCCCCCTTCTTGAAGACAATTCGAAAGCTTACTCTACACCCTCCCCCGTTCGTCAGGTGTTCATTGTATGCATACGCTTCGAAATAGGCGTTGCACCCATTGAGGGTATCACATTAGTGACAGATTCTCAAAGCCCTAAACAAAGGACGACACGGACTAATGCTGAATAAGCCGATCTCCCAAAACCTGGGTGGAAGGATTGGGAGGGCTTAATCTTCGAATTAAGGCACTCCAGTGCCCATGAGTTGCATTTATAAATCTCGCTACCGGCTGCATTGTTGTCCATTATTAACGCGAAATTGAAATTGAAAGCTAAGCCTAACTATGCTTGAAGGCAAGATGGCCGCCGCTTAATGCGACTTGTTTCTCCTGGTAGGTTCTGTTGGAAGCGTAGATTTATTAAATAAATTGCTCGGTTTCCATTAAATTCTGTTAAAAGGATTAGAAAAGATGGGAGGGAGGTAAGGACTGGGGGAAAATGAAATAAATTTTCATTTCTGATTATTATCTCCTATCCGGGCCGACGAATGGTTCCGGATACACTGAATTTTAATTTTGAAGTACTTCGATAATGTACGGCTTGCGTTTCGGTTAAATGGTTCGCCCGCTGTTGAAGTGCATATATTTCAGCGGGCTATTGTTATCAGAGATTATTTCGCTCTTCGAAGTTGGCAACAGCTATGGATTGAATTGGCGTGGGTGGCGATGTTGATGATAACGCATCATCCTTGGTTGTATTTTATTTCAATGAAAAGCCAAATCGGACGTGAGAAGTAATTTGTAATTTTAATTAAAGCGCCGGTTTCTCCAGGACCGTTTGGGAGATTGGTGTTTATTTTATTTTATTTCAAGGAGGCGATGGCAGTATATTTAAGAGATATATATTTGTGATTAGCTTTCCTTTCATTAAATTTTAATAACACGAAGCACAACGGTAACATTCGAATTGAGAAATGGAAACAAATATCCTGCTGCATAAACAACAATTCCGTTGACTTTTGCCTCATAAATATTATTGCGATTTACTCTCTATATACACAAAATTTAATATATGTGTTATTGTTTCCTATCTTGGTTTTGGGGCTTTAGAAAATGATAACTAATGACAAACCGCTCTATAAATAACAAAAGTATAAGACTCGTTGACATATTTACAGTACAGTCATTAAATTTTTGTCAGAAATAAAACGAAATTAACTTGATCCATGTTTCAAAGACATATATTTCTTTGGAAAGAAATATTACTTCTAAGATCCGATTTGGGCAATCGTTTTGGATGAAAAATAAAGCAATTTACTTACTGCAGGCATGTTTTGATAAACGAGTCACTTTTATTTCTTAAATTATTTCATCTCAGAATATTTCATTGTTGAGAAATAAACAAAGATATGTGCACATTTCTACTTTATGCATATAAAATCAAATTTATTCAGAAACCAGAATTAGCATGGCGAAAACAATATATTTCCCAACTAAATTAAGGAAGTATATTTCACTTTGCTTTAACTTGAAGCTTTTAAATAAAGTTTCTCATAAACGAAAGAGAACGTTTAAATTTGGATTGCAAAATATTATTTTATATTTTTTCAAGTACTTTAAAATATTACAGCAATTTTTTGTTGTGGCGTTGACATTTCTCGTCGACTTAATCATTTCGATAAGTAATAAATGTATTACGAGTATTGTAAATTTATTAGTATATTAGCTAATACCCTCGACTTCATCCGCATAGTAGCACATTGTATCTTGTTAAACAAAGAAAAGCATTGTTGGAAATTGTGTTTGAAAACATTATCAAAAATTAATTAAAATTGCATGGAAATGAAATTGATATCATTGAAAATCTAATTTTTTTTAATTTTAAGATTGATGTCAAAATGGATTTTGTGAGATAATATTCTCAGAAGTTATTGCGTAAAAACTTTAAAATTTAAGGAGATTTTTAATTAATTAAAATACTATCTAAAATTTCGATAAAACCTTTTTCAGTGAGCACCTACTACCCAAGAAGCAAACACCTACCGAATTTCAAGTTTCTAGTACCAGTGGTTTGGGAGAATCGGTGATGAGTCAGTGAGTGACTTTCTCTTTTATATACAGGGTGATTCAATGCCAGTGCGAGAAACTTGCAGGGGTGTAGGGAGCATAAAGTCGAATCGTAATCACATAGCATTGCAACGTCCGAAATGCCTTCGTCATGCGGTAGAAGACGTTGAACGGAAGGTTGCGTGAACAGCGATCCCGTTGGAAGTCAGCATTTGCGAACCGGTTCCCGAGGCAGTAGGATGAGTATTCAAACGTTGAACTGGCCAACATGCACCTCACGTATGGAGCTGCGGACTGTAACGGGCCCACCACTCTGCGTTTATACGATGAACTTTTCCCACGAAGCACATGTTTTTCAGTCGTAGCGCCGCCCACTGTGGTTCCAGCATGATGAGGCTCCCCACATTACACCAATGACGTTCGCCAACACCTAAACGTTACATTTGGAAAGCATTGGATATGCCGTGATGGTCCGGTTCAGTGGCCTGCTAGATCGCCGGATCTATCATGTTTGAGCTTCTTCTACTGGGGTCAAATGAAGACGTTGGAGTACGAGACTACCGTTGATTCGGTTGAAGACGTCGTCGCTCGCATCTCAGTAGCTCGATGCTAGACATGGCAAAAATCTTCTAGAATGTTAGGAATTCCATACGCCGCCGCTGTGAAGTTTGAGTGACTGCTGATTGTGTGAATTTCGAACACCTTCTGTGGCATGTAGCTTTTAACCATTGTGAAACTTGTCATTACAATGATTTCTGTTGCACTAATGTGTTGCCGTTTCTGCTATTTTTCTTTGCTTCTCTAACCTTACCTCGCGTAGAAGGCATTTCGGACACTGCAATGCTATGTGATTCCGAATCGTCTTTGTGCCCTCTACACCCCCTGAATGTTTGTGTCACTAGTAGCGAATCCCCTCAATATAGATTGGAAAATTGTAAACTCGTTTATTGTAAATTTGTAAAATTATTTAAAGTTAAAATGATATAATATAATAGAGGTGACAAGGCCTTTAAGGCTACAGGAATGTGGGCGTGTCTACGACCTGCACCGCAGAGCGCGCAGGAAACAAGGGGGCTTAGAATTCGAAGAGGGGAGAGAGTGGGTGTGGCTACGTACGAAAAGGGGCTCGCCCAGAAAAGAAGACCTTTTTCTTAGAAGTCGGTGATGGGGAACAAAGATTTCTTAGAATTCGCGGCGGTTTTCGAAGGGGGGAAGTGAATTCCTCTTATCTTAGAAAGAGAAAGCGTTCAAGTATTGTTGGAACTACAAGGAAACGAAAGTCAGCAAGAGAAAGATTTGCACAATGGAGGGCGAGACAAAGACAAAAGACATTGAACAGAATTCTCTCTCAAACTGCAAATATTTAATTAATTAGAATTGATTTATTTTTCTACTTCTCGGAGATCTTTACTTTCGTTTTTGTTAAAAAGGTTCTTTCTTTTTCGTACTTAATTTTGGAATTGAATATTTATATATTCTGCAAAACGAAAGTTAGTGTCAATTGATTCATCATTTCTGTTTTTCATGCTTTTTTAATTTCTTAAGCTCTGACAATCAGATCTGAGATATTTTGCAAGCTAAAAGACCGCCATAGAGACGGGCATAAATCTCCGAGTGATATTATATTTACCTTTACGGAAAATAATTTAAATGTTCAGCTCAGGTCCATATTAAGAATACTGGGTATGAAGCTGAACGCATCTTTTCTGAATGTCAAATTGTAGAAGTTGTCAAGTGAACGAGTGAAAGAAAATCATAATATTAACTCGGCTTTTTATAACCACAAAGTGAGGAATACCTTTAATTTGGAATACAATAGATAATAAATCGCTAATTCATTATTTCTAAGGAGCTCATAAACTCCATAGTAATAGAATCAGGAACACATTTGCAAACAAGAAAGCATCATCTCCTTATAATTGGGGTTTCTACGGGGTGTATGCCCCTTAAGAGGATGTAAAATCTGGTGTTTTTTGTTTTCAGGCAGAATGCAGCAAAATGAAATGTTCTTGTCTTCTTTATAAACGTTACACTCACACACACACGTAAGAGAGCACACACTCACACACACACGCAAGAGAGCACACACTCACACACACACGTAAGAGAGCACACGCTCACACACACGTAAGACAGCACACACTCACACACACACGTAAGAGAGCACACACTCACACACGCACGTACATTTGTATAAATCCAGATACTTACTTCAGAGATGTCAATGATAATATATGCATGCAACGATATTTCGTTATGCGAAGATTAGAGCAAACATTTTGAATGAGCATCAGTCATAGATCAGATCAATATTTTATTCCAAATTCTATTTAGCCATTTTAAAGATTGTATTGCAGATTATATGAAATTAACGGTTATAATAACATCTTTAAAAGTAGATTCCAATCCATGGCTGTGAATGAAACATGCGCGCAAAGGCAGGGGGTGTTAACGGAAAGGAATCTCATTGTGTAAAGAACTTTACGACATCGCGACGAGTTTTTATAGAAGTTTCGAAAAAGGGGAAGCCCCGTTCGCTAGAGCCGGTGGAATCCGAATTTCTTCCAGTTAAAATGGCTGTTATTCTAATACTAGAATTTAAATTGAAATAATGACTGTAAGCTAAAAGTGTTTCTAATTAAAAATTAGTATGAATTGAAAAGTGTTTATTTTAAAGATGGGAAAATATTATAAATCGTTGCATGCATAGAAAGAGTTACTTGCATGTGCATAGTAGAAATAATTTAAGTAGATCCAATGCTTGTATATCACTCATTAAGGTCAAGGGAAAAGATATAAAAATCTAGAAAAGCTAAAAATGGGCATTCAATCCTCATGCAGTAGTATCAATTTAATAGCTCTTTATCTATTGCAATATTTTTGGAATTAGATCGCAAATGTAATTTTTGTCTTTTTATATGCAATTATTTTTCGTAACATCTTATTGACCAATAAATAAAAATACACATGAACAGTGAATGATTAATGAATGTATTCTCGATTAAATTGGGTAATTTTCACGTAAGTAAAAGGTAATAGATTTAATTTGGGGTTCTTGTTCTGTAAGAAAATTCAACACCAGACATACAAGACAGTATCTCTAAAGAATAATTTCTAATTATTTAACATAATTAGCATATGCCTTGTGAACAATATAAAATTAATTGATTATTAGACTAAAAATAACTAATGCAAGTTCAATTTTAAGAAGTAATTACATCTCCATCATATAATGAAACGAAAAACAATCATTTTCAAATATGAATGATTAATTAATGTATTCTCGATTAAATTGGGTAATTTTCACGTAAGGGAAAGGTAATAGATTTAATTTGGGGTTCTTGTTCTGTAAGAAAATTCAACACTAGACATACAAGACAGTATCTCTAAAGAGTAATTTCTAATTATTTAATATAATTAGCATATTTCTTGTGAACAAACAATATAAAATTAATTGATCATTAGACTAAAAATAACTAATGGAAGTTCAATTTTAAAAAGTAATAACATCTGTATAATATAATGAAACGAAAAACAATAAATTTCAAATGTGAATCATTAATTAATGAATTCTCGATTAAAAGGAGTAATTTTCAGGTTCTTATTCTGCAAGAAAACTCAACACCAGACGCACAAGACAGACAATAAATCTGAAGCATAATTCTAATTGTTTAGCATAATGAACATGTCTTATGAACAACGTAAATTAATTGATTATTAAAATAAAAGTAACCAATGCAAGTCCAATTAAAAATATTAATAACATCTCCATAATATGACGAACCGAAAAATAATAAATTTCAAATGTGAATGATTAATGAATCTATTCTCAATTAAATTTGAGTAATTTTTGGTTAAGTAAAGAGTAATAGATTTAATTTGAGGTTCATTGAGGTTTAAATTCAACACCAGACACACAAGACAATACTTCTGAAGCATAATTTCTAATTATTTAATATAATTAACATACGTCTTTTGAACAACATAAAATTAATTGATCATTAAAATAAAAGTAACTAATGCAAGTGTAATTAAAAATATTAATAGCATCTCTATCATGTAATAAAACGAGAAATAATCAATTTCAAGTATGTACAACAAGTTGACAAAACATTTCTAAAACAAAATTAGTTCTTGCTTTTTGTCAGTTTCAGCTTAATTTTGTTTAAGAAAAGATATAAATTCCCCTCAACGTTTTTTCCGACGCAACATTTGGGTGCAGTTATCTAATAATGAGTCCCTTTTCGGCTTCCTAAATTAAGAAAGAAAGCATTAACTACTTCCAAATTTATTATTTTTACAGGAGTTTATGACTTATTCTTCGATAATCTAGTCAAAAACTGCACATTGCGTCGAAAAAAACCAAAAGAAAATCAGATGTTGTTTATCGCTTTCATTAGGGGAACAGCCGAAAAATTGTTTTCCATTATTTTCGAAGCGTAATTACTGGTCGTTAAAACAAGAAATTTATTCTCGCGTTAATTGAAAAAATAAAATTAATTAATGCTCAGTTTTTGTTCACTTTTCTCCAAAAATTATTCTAAATTGCGCGTGGCGTTTGTTTAAAGTGCTGATAATTTATAAGATGGCGGTTGAATATTTTTTAGGTGATAAATGGCCCAAGATCAGTTTTCTTTCACTTAAAGTTTGTTTAGCAAATAAAGAAACTAATAAGTAATGAGCCAGGGAATAATTATAAAGTGAAAAAAGAAAATGTGAAGTACTACTTATCTCCAGAGCACGCAGTTTAGCCTTCAACCTGATACACATACAGGTTGGACAAGGGCCCTCAGTATAAACAGTAAAATCATGACCTGTAATTCAGTAAAAGTACAATGTTTTTTTGTTAAAGCTGTATTAGGTAAAAACTAATAGTTCTGTAAACAATAGTCCTCGAGCCAATTGACTTTAGTCATCTGGACTTTAAGGCTTTAGACTTTTTTTTTCGAATGCGAGTCATTTACACAAGTGTTTGCTTTTATTTATATTAACAAAATTATAATTAAATATCTGCTTTTATCAGCATTCACAAAATCTATATTACATAAAACACTTATGCGTGGCCCAAAAAGGATCTTTATTTCTTTCTCCATGTTGGCAACGATCAGTTTGTTTACCAATCTCAATCCTGACGCCGAGGACTCCGTTAACCGGTTGAGCTAATCGCTTACGCGTTATAGGAAAATTCGTTACTTTTTTTTAATTTATTGATTTAAAATGAGTTTTTTTACTAACTTTGAATACAATTCGCGTAGTAGAGAACAGCTTGGAAGGGAATCCCTGGATGAAAGATTTCAGCGAAGATCGGCCAGAAATACCGCCGACAGGCTTAGGTGAGCCAGAGCACGCAGCGAGCAACAAATGGCTAATAGGGTGAATTCCCAAGTCGAAACGAACGTTTCCGAGCACGATTGCGGTATGATGACGGAAATATGCAATTTCTGTCGAGCACTTTATTGGCGAAATGAATTGAAATTTCTGAAATTTACAATTGTGTATATCGGAAGTTTAGTGAATTTTCGAGATAGTATCCTTTTATGCTACTAATTGTGTCCACTATTTGCTATGTGTAAATATAAAAATTACAAATAAGGATCAGAGAACTAATTATACTTCAGAAAAGTTCTCTTGCACACTACTCTCGGAGAATGATTGAAGTTGCATACTGTTTGCAACGTGTATATATATAGATTAAATTTTTTTGGCACTGTGTTTGTACAGACTATTTTATACCAGATATATTTTCACTGTAAGTGAATTTACTTCATTCTGCTTATTGTGAATGATAAAACTGCACACTTTTGCAACATGAAATTAATATAACCCCAACAGTAATTCCTCCTTTAAATGCATGTAAATCAAAGGTTTACCAGGTTGTTTATGTTGTATATTCTTGGCACATTATTAAGTCAGAGTAATCATTCTTTATGTGATACTAATAATCATACCTAGACTAAAGTACTTTAGTATTCGATGAGCGAGCGAAGAGATTCGAATGGAACTGCGTTAGTAGTTTCAGAGGGTTAGCGAGCGAAAGCGAGCAGGGGGCAGATCCCCCTAGTTTCAATTAAATGATCCGTCATTATCAAACTGACTTACGTGCTATAATGACGCCAAACTCACCACTGACTCGACAACACATTGAAACCATTAAAACGGCCATGTTTTTGAAACGGAATAAAAAATAAACTTTCTCGTATACTTCTCGAAAAAGGTGCTGTTTTCCCTCCCTCCGCGTGGATAAAAAAATTCGAACCTATTGTAACCCAGGGTCCAATGACTATCAGAAAATATTTAGGTAAAAAATCAAATTCGAAGAGATGCGTTCCGATTAAATGAATACCGATTTCTACTCTTTCTTGGCTCAAGGACAATCCTTCCGCGTACACATATTACTACCAAGTACGCATGCGCATGGAGAATCGGATGAAAAAAAAGCGCGAAACAGGAGTCAATAAATATCGTGCAGAGAAGATTGCGTTCAATACGCATGCGCGTGGAGGTAGCGGACTCGTTGGAGATGCGCTTATACAGACCGACAGACAGTCAACCTTTTGACGGATTTGGCCCAAAACTTGATACGGACCTACATTCATGACGATAAAACTGTGTACGAAATTTTATCCATCTTGCTATTCAAGTTTTTGAATTATAGCGTTCGCATGACCGCGGACATACAGACAGACAGACTTCCCGCTGACGGATTTTGTCCACAATTTGATAGAAACATACAAATTATGTTTAAAGACTACATACCAAATTTCACCCCTTTATCTCTAATAGTTTTCGAGTTATCGTGTTCACAGACACACACACAGACATACAGACACACAGACAGACATAATTCCAAAATTGTGTTTTTCGGAGTCAGGGAGGTCTAAACGTAGAGATTCGTCAAACTCTCGAGTTCGAATTTTTTGACGATTACAATACTTTCTCTTTGTATACTTCGTATACGAGAAAGTAATAATAAAAATCCTTCCACATATGTCGTTTTAAAATAACTTCAAGGAACATTCATGCCAAATTCGATTCAAATCGAACAAGGCTATTGGTTGTGACTGCATAACAATCAAATTAAGAGACAAACAGACGAACGGTCGAGTTGAAACAAAATCTCTCTTTGCTAGGTCAATTAAGTCTTCATGCAGATTTAATATTTTTAAATAATAGCTGTATTCTGTGACAACTCAATTCGACTGACATCCATTCATTGATGAATGACACAATACGCGTTACTACGAATTTTTCAGCTATGAAGGAGATCAATGAAATTAAATAATTATAGCTTTAACCAAATAACTGGGTTATTTCCAAGTTATTTTACCCCTAACCTCGGCCCTTAACTGTTAGGAGAACTACTTAGAGCTGCGATGAGCAACTCGCGTTTCACCTAGAATTTTACTTCGTTATTGGATGCGGTTGAAATTTTAATGAACTACTAGCAGTAACTGAATGGTTTAGATAAAATTATAACTGTCATAATATCTTATATTTTTAAAAGCAACTACTTTTGAAGCTGATTTCTTTAATTTATTCCAACAGCAATTATTGGTTACGCTGGCTCTCTACAAGACAGGCAGTCAGATCTAACAAATTTGGCACAAGTATTCTTTGAAAGGTGAGAATCTGTGATTTTTTTCGAAATATTAATTATAATTTTAGTTAACTAAAGGTTAAGCAAAATGTTGACTCTTTACGTTGATATCGGAAATATTATCACACAATAGTGGTTTAAACACATATTAAAATTCAAAAAATTCTATTTTAATGATACCAATTTACATGTTGTCAAATCTTTTTCTCTAATTTTAGTAAATTCTGAAAATTATTTTAATGCATAATTTACATGCATACTTTTCATTGTTGCATTGAAATTAAACAACTTTTCATGGTTTATACAAATATTTAATTGCCTATTTATCTTTCATTGTTGAAAGCTAAGGTTCTACGCTAAGCTCCTAATGGATTTTACTTTCTTTATTCCATGAATTTTCCGGTGAAATTTAAAACAAAGTCTCTAAAATGATAAATTTATTACGAAATACATCCAGTAAGATCAGCGATAATGTTTCTATGTAATTTTTAATTCTGCTTATCGCCATGTTTTGATTCAGCTAACATACTGCTGGACGTAAACTGTCCAATGCAATTTAACTGAAATTCTGGTCGCCGATGACTATTAGTATTTAATAAAACATCCATCTATTGTGTTGTAATCATAACTGTTTGGTATTTATTATGTCGTATAAAACGTGTAATGATCACTGCTTTTAAATACCCGATAATTTTTTTATAATTTCCAACATTTACTACAGTAGAAACCCGATAATCCGAAATTCTGGTTAATCCGAACGAATTTTAATTTCGAAAATTATATGTAATTGAAAAGATTACCTGAAAAGATTTAAATATGCATACTAAAAACAACGGAATTATCTCTTCTTGAGTTCGCCGTAAGATAATGTCACTTCATAAAGGAGCACATCCATTATTTTAATGAAAAGGGAGACATATTCTCTTTCTATTGCTTTTGAATAAAAAAATTCAAGAGATAGTAGTACTGAGTACTTATAACTTAAATTTTTTTAGCACACTTCTTTTTCTTTTCTATTTTTATCGGGATTTCGGGTAATCCGAATTTTTTGTAATCCGAACAGGCATCGGTCCCAATTGGTTCGGATTAGCGGGGTTCTACTGTATTTGTTTTTTTTTGAACTTATACTGCAGTTTGTGGATAAATAAAAATATTTCCCTTTCTGAACACATAAAAATAGTTCGTTTGGAAATTCTATTTTCGTAAATTATATAACGATTTTAACAGTTTTAAGATGGCAACATCTGTGTCATAATAAGACGAAAAAATTTCAGCCACAAAAATAACATTTTGATGCCGACACAATTAAGAAAAGCGTTTTCCCATTACATCTAATGAAGGTAATAGGAATTTTCGTAAAAGAGATATAATTACACGAGAACGAAAGAGGCTTCTTTTTTTCCGCATCACTTCTATTTTTTCCCGCCTCTTCTAAGTTTTAAATAGCGCACTTGTTTAGCCAAATAGGTACTTGTTTTTCTTCGCAAACTCCGAGCTTTTCAAAAATAAAATTCATTACTGCAAGTTTCCTATTTTGAGAAGAGATTTTTGTGCAATTATTTCGCAAAGAACGTAAGAGCTTTGATGTTCTGGGGAGTATAAAGTTTGGCCCGTAATAAAAATTGCTTTCGCAACAAATTTGTTGGAGAATGTTATTTTAAAGACTGTTAAGTGCTTTGGCTGCTGATGCTCTTTAATGAAATTATTTTAATCTTCAGACTGGAGTGAAATACTTAAGAAAAAGAATGAATTTTTAAAATTAATTGGAGTCACTATGTGAGAAATAAGTCTTTCACAATTTGAAGTAAAACTGTAATAGACAACAATTAGAGTAATAAAGTACAGTCTTAAAAGTTTTTTTAGAATAAAGAGATTAAAAAATTATTTTAATTGAGCAAAATTCTTTCTCAGTCAAAAATTAAAACACATATTTATTATTAGATTACTTTAATTATTAGAAAAAAAGGAAAGCACTTAATGCAACTGGTCTATTATATCTACATCATACATAGCTGACATATTATACTGTATTCTTAACGTATTTTCAGTGTTCATGAGGAAAATGTGGAATATGATGTGGAAGTTAGGAGTCAGAGCACTTACTCTAAGACAAGACAATGAAATAAATTGTTCTTGTAATAATATTTAACTCGGAGTTTATTAGCTGCTTTTATATTTTTTACCCTTCCTAAGTCCCATAACACTTTTTCACACGCGTTCTGTCTGAAAATTCTTTTGTGATAACAATTACACATAGACATAAGGAGTCAAATTTTATACTCGTTGTTGTAGTATAATTTAACTCGGATTATATTAGTGTTTTTTTATATTTCTTGACCATCCTAAATCACATAACACTCTTTGATACGCGTTCTGTCTGAAAACTATTTTCGTAATAATAATTACACATACACATAAGGAAATCAATAGCTTAAATTATTCATTTTGAACTGTCAGATTTACATTTCTGACTCAGAAATGTCTGAAACGATTCATTAAAGTCTAGGGGTCGAATTTTTTGACGATAGCAGTATTTTATTTTTGTATACTCCGTATTCGAGAGAGAAAAAACCCTTCAAAACGCTCTACAGAACAGACCGTTGGACCTAGAAATACCCAATTTGGAACATAGTAAATTCTTAAGCTGGGCATTCACGATAAGACTAAGCTATGTCATTTGTTCTAAGTCCTTTTTTTCCACTAATATTAGTCGAAAAATTAGGCAAAGCATTCACGGATGTTCCGAAGTTTGTTTTGAGACAAGGTTCGAAGTTGCAGAATCCTCCCATCAATATTAGTCAAAAAATTAGACAAAGCATTCACGGATGTTCCAAAGTTTGTTTTGAGACAAGGTTCGAATTTGCACAATTCCTCCCACCAATATTAGTCAAAAAATTAGGCAAAGCAATCACGGATGTTCCAAAGTTTCTTTTGAGAAAATCTTCGAAGTCGCAGAATTCCTCCCACCAACATTAGTCGAAAAATTAGACAAAGCATTCACGGATGTTCCAAAGTTTGCTTTTAGACAAGGTTCGAAGTCTCAGAATTCCTCCCACCAATATTAGTCAAAAAATTAGGCAAGGCATTCACGGATGTTCCAAACTTTTGTTTCAGACAACGTTCGAAGTCACAGAATTCCTTCCACCCTTTACTCTTCTTCCCACACACGGGGGATTTCGAATTTCAACTCTAGCGTCGACGCGAGGTCACAATGTAGGCAGATTCTTTGTTTTGCAGCTAGCCTCGCATCGACGTCCCAAAATGGAATCGGCGGATGTAGTTTTGGATTTGGAGTTCTTTTGAATTCCACCACTTCCCATTTGCTTCAAATTTAATAGGTTTTTCCTTCTCATGTTCCAAAAATTCCAAAATGTAGCAACGGTGAATGGCGCGCTTTAGGTAGTAAGTGACTTCACTTTTCCTGTTGACTGATTATATGCTCACTTCAGCAAATATGTAAGTATTGCCGTTGCTGCATTGCAGTTTAATTTTGTTACATTAACGTCCCGTATTGAAGCAGCATGTAGGCTAATACGAGATTTACAGAAATTATGATTGCCTTAAAAATAATATTAAAAAAAATCAAATAAAAATAATGTAACTTCCAAATTCTATCGACGATATAAAACTTAAAGATCGCATGCTTGGAATTTTATCTGCCGATATGAAAAAAAGTTTGGTTTATTTTGTGAAGTTAAGTGAAATATGCAAGTGGAGTATATATACATATGTAAAAATCTCACTTCATTTTACTTTAAATTCTAATATTATATTTTTAAAAAATATTAATTATGGTACAAACTAATATAGTTCAAATTCACTTTTCTTCAACTACAGTTTCGTTTCTTTTCCCGCCCTGGAGGTATATTAAATCACGCATTTTGACATATTCATTTCTAAAAGAATACTTTAATCGCTTGTACACGTGCCCACAGAAATCGTGAATCAGTGACTTGTTGGCGACATACTTTTCCCTAAAACACCTACGTAAGTTGCTAATGTTCCCTTCACTTAATCACGTGTATATATGTTAATCCCCTATCTGAGAGAACGGAGGGATTTTTGTTCTCTTTTGGCTTGTAAACATCGTATAAGATGGACGCATATCCGCAACTTTCCTCACTATGTTCATAAATAAATGAAAATTAGCTATTTACTCGATCTGTTTATTACTTACTAGCAGTACGCGCACGGCGTTGCCCGTGGAATCAGGACTTCAACAAAATGAAAAGGAAAAAAAAACCGCCCACAATGACATGAAAAAGTTTTGAAAACAAAATCAAAACAAAAGATACACATTATTGATTTTCCCGCTTATTTTTTTTTCACGATAAACAATAATAAAAAATTGCAACGTGAAAATTATTATACTGCAAGCTAAGTATGCGAGATGAATAAATACATTAGGATACTGCCGAAAATAATAATCAGTCATTCAATTCAAGGTTATGGCGTCACCTCCCCTTCAACCAATCACATAGCCATCTGCGTTCCGAAGAAATGCCGTACCGCGCGAGGAACTCTCTCCATAAAAATAACTCTCAACCGACCAGAAAAAAATTAATTTAAAAAAAAACTTGAAAAGATATTTTAACCGTTTTGTTTTAAATCCGGCACAACCGTTCTACTCATAAGCTGAAAAAAATTGAAAATAATAGTGTTATTAGAAAGTCAGATGCAACAAATTTAAAATCAAAAGTAACATCTGGATGCCAAAACTGGGTATTTTTTAAAAAATTCTCAAAATTCAGTAAATTACGTTAGAAATTCAAAACTAACTTCATTAGAACGGAAATCGCGTGCTCTTTCCGATGGTCTATCTATTTTTGTCGTACAATTATTCGAAACCATTCTATTGAGAAATTAGTGCGAAAAATCAACCAAAACAACACAAAACATTAAATAAAAAAATTTCTAGATTAAAATTTAAAATTTCGGCTTCGAGGTGCATTCAGTCACCATTACGACTACCTGTGTACCAAATTTCATAGCTGTAAGTGCGATAGCTTCGTCTGGACATCGCAGACAAATTCACACACACACACACAAACATTATCTTTTATAAGTGTAGATTAATGACTAAATCATCATCATATATATATATATATAATGATTTCGTTGTTGTAGTCGTCAAATAAGGAACAGGCCGAGGTATTAACTATTTTTCATTTAATAACAAAATATTTAACTTAATTTTAGGAAAGTGGCAGACATACGTACATTTCGTATTAAAGTTTCAGGTCAAAAAGAGAACGGAAAATCCCTGCATTCTCTCAGATAAGGGATTAACATATAGACACGTGATCAAAGTGAAGGGAATATTAGCTATTTTTAGTAAATTAAGTAAGTGTTTTAGGGAAAAGTATGGCGCTAACAAGTCGCTAATTTCGCGATTTATGTGGGCGCGTGGAAGCGATTAAAATATTCTTTTAGTAATAAATATGCCAAAACGTGAGATTTAATATACCTCCAGCGCGGGAAAAAAACGAAACTGGAGTTTAAGAAAAGTGATTTTGGTATACATTAAGATTTTACTAAGATTTTAAAAAATATAATATAAACATTTTCTGTGTCGACATTTTTTCTCGTCCCACACAGCACTACATCAGAATATAAACCGATATCTATATAAATATAACTATTCACCATAAAAACCTTTACTGACCAATTTTTTGTTCCCAATTTTCTGTAATTTACGATACGACCCTTAAAAAAACAGGTCTTATAAACCCGTCTCTGGTAGTACAAGCCATCACGCTATCCCCTTGCTGGTCCTAAAAAAATCAACTATTTTTTATCGTACTCCTACAGACACCGCCTATAAGCCATAATTTTACCCCCCACTGCACCTATCACAGCCTGTTTTAAAACTCTGAACATGAA
Source organism: Araneus ventricosus (assembly GCA_013235015.1). NCBI lineage: Eukaryota > Metazoa > Arthropoda > Arachnida > Araneae > Araneidae > Araneus > Araneus ventricosus. The sequence goes on along the minus strand of BGPR01001299.1, from coordinate 35,070 downwards.
TTTCTGATTTTAGTTCTCCGCTGCTACAAGCGTTGAAAATAAACCTTTATTTATATACGCATAAAAACTTTCCGTGCATCCATCGTTTTCGCGATAAAAACAAATCTAACAGGCGAATAATATCAAGTCCGACAGCGTATTTCTTTATAACAGCTAAGTCGGGGGAAAATTGGCCGTTTTTTCAAGCGTCGGTGGAAGTTAAGTTTGGCGGAAGCTAAAAAACTGCATGATTTGCAGTTTCGTTTTTATTTGGTTTAAGTTTCCCTTGTGTCTTGGATTAGGTGCGCACGATTTAACACATAGGGGTATAATAATGTAATGTAGGAAGGATATATATTTACAACATGAAAGTAAATAAAGATACGATGTTAAGTTTTATGTGAGTTTTAAGCACTGAATTGGCAGTTTCATGTAACACAAATTGATGCGTTTAATGTACCTTTTTGTAAAAAAAAGTGCTTTAAAAATCTGGAATGTGCTGAAGACTGGTGGTATTTGATTAATATACGAACTACCAGCCTTGTAATTTATTTATAAAACATTTGAAGTTATAGCAAGTAAATTCTGCGTTTATAAAAGGATTTTTATGGCTAATTCCGTTCATTAAAGTTGTTTATAGTATATAAACTTGCATTATCGTAATGTTTGTAATATATTTTGTAAACATTATGAAAAATGCATAGAATGAGATATAATTGCTATATTTCTTATTTTATGTATTATTTAATACTTGCTAAGCCTTTTTTTAGTTCAATTTTTTAAAAATTAATGCAGTGTTATTATGTTTATGTAGAGCTGTCTATTTTTTATGTTATAGTAGAATAAAATATTATATAGAAAATCCTATTACTAATTCATTATAGAGATTTCAAGGAGATTGTAGTCAGAAAGATTTTTTTCTCTTAGGTACATAAACTAAATTTTTTTCCTACGAAAAAAACCGTTATATAAAAACAAATATACGGTGTCCATAAATTATATTGGAGTTTTCCTTACCTCATAACTTTTGTCTAAAGAACATGACCATAAATATTACAACATATTCATTAAGAACAACTTAATTTTTTTAATAACATAAACGAAGCTTAGTAATTTCCACATTAAAGCTTTTCGCAGAATGTAAGCCGTCAAAATTTTGCTGAAAATTGAGTTGTACCTCACGAATATCTATATTAGAATTATACTCAAATTTCGGTAACGCTTAGGAATATGGCTATGTGCCAAACAGATTCGACGGTCTGTCTACAAATTAGCATACACAACATATGGGATACTGTTCTGATTCTGAGATTATTTAATATCAAATATTAGTTATGAAAGGTTTTTAGCTGAATTTAACAGTTTCTTGTTTTTTATTTTATGTTGAATCATCGACGCGGAACTCCATCAATATCAAAAAATCCCTTTTCGGCAAGCTTGAAGGCAAAGGTAGATTCCTTCACGTTAATGTTACAAAAGTCATGAAATATTACATATTGATCAATACAGACATAGCCAATGACTTTATTGTTTCCACGCATTGCAATATTTATGCTGTGATTCTGTTTTCATGTCATTTAATTTTTTGCTATATCAAGGTTTTATCATTCCATTTTTCATTCCAAAAAGTTATGATAGATTTATCGGTCAGTACATTGGTTCATTTTTTTATATCTCAACACATAATCATTCAACAGGTAGGAGTCATAAAGAAATAAACATCTCAGCAGTGCAAATATCTCCTAGATAACATTAAGCCAGCCTATCCACGATACAGTAACAAGAAATTGACTCTTGTCACGAATGAAGAAAGACTCTAGATTTAAAAATTAATTTATTTATTCTAGGTTACAATATAATTGTGCGAACATTACTTTGTCATATAGTAAAATCACATGACATGGAAACACTTAAATACTACTAAAATGGGCTCATTTAGAGAACTCCCTGGTTACAGAGATAATAGTCACTAAATTTTTAACATATAAGAGAATAAAATTATTAAACATTGTGTGTGGCAAATTTAATACGTGTTTTTAAAGCATAGGATATGAATGCAGCCAATTTGAACAGTAAACTTAAATCTTCATCGACGGTTAAAACCAAATACTCAGGCAGAAAATCTCAAACAATTTTAAAGTTAAGGAGATATTTTTCAATAGTAAAAAGGATAAAGGAAACTCTTATTTAAATATCTATCGTTTTTGGCTACTTTATATTGATTTTATTAAGCAAATCATGGTCCCGCCCTGTTTAGTTAAATATCAAATTAAAGTATTCTGTCAAAAACCCAATTATCAAATTAACTATTAAAATTATTTGATTAATAAAATTAAATATTTACTTAATTAAAATTAAAAATTAATTGTTACAAAACTTCACTAAAACCTTTTTCATGGCTCATACCATATGCCAGTAATCTTTATCTTATAATTATCTAATAATTATTATATTAATTTAAATAAAAGTCACTGTGGCTATGTATGTATGTTCCACATCTCCTCCTAAACCACTGGACAGATTTCAATCAAACCTTTCAAACTTTTTATTTAAGAAAAGAGAAAGGTCACCTTCAACTTTTCAAAGCCTAAAAGATGCTTAAAATTTCACTTAATTAAAAATTAAGCAAGGCGTTTTTCCGTGATGTCTTTCATTTCCATAAATTTGTTTCTCTCATTTTAATATTTTTTCAAAATTAATTTTAAACTGAATTCGTAACAATATTCTTGTTGATCAAAAATAATACGAAGAACTGTTTCCAGAAGGAAGAATGCTAAAAGAAAATTTTAAAAGTAGAGGATTTAACAATTTATATCGGGACCAGCTATTGATTTATTTTCACGCTTTAAATTAATGAATAATTAAATACTTAATTTAATTGTTTCAAAATATTCATTAAAGCCTTTCATTGACTTTAGTAATTGTTAACAAAATTTGAAGTACCTATATAACAAATAATAACGTATGAAGAAAACGGATGTTTTTAAAAATCGTCTGGTTCAATTGATATTATCATTTTTATTGAAAGCGTATTGGATCAGAAAAGGAATTTGTGTATTATAATATTTATACAATAGTAATTTTTACATTGAAAATATTAAGCATGAAAACATTTTAATGCGGAGCAAAGCCAGGTATATCAATTAACAGTTATAATTAACAAAATTGAACAAAATATTAACTATAAATTAATTATTCATAAATAAATTATATATTATACCGTATAAAAAGTGAAAGTGAATGCCGTTGATGGGAACTCATAACTTCTAAGTAATTCCTGCTGTCAAAAAACTTCCAATATAAAAGTTGTTTGTTATGATAAGGTGATAATTCCCCTAATTGAAATTTTCTTTTTATCTTCAATCTTAACGAAGCTATGGGAAAATGATAAATTGGGGAGGTAATGAATATCGCTTTTCAGCGCACAACTTATAAGCAATTCTAGCAGACAAAAAACTTTTAGTATAAAAGTTGTTCGTTATCATAACGTGATAATTCGCCTAATTGAAAATTTTTTTCTATCTTTAGTCGTAACAGAGCTATGGGGAAATGATAAGTTTTGGAGGGGACTGAAAATGGCTTTTTAGCTCATAACTTCTAAGAAATTGTGGCTATCAAAAAAGTTTCAATACAAAAGTTGTTTGTTGTGATAAGGCAATAATTCGCCTAATTTGAATTTTCTTTCGATCTTGAATCGTAAGGGAATTATGGGAATATGAAATTTTCAGTCCCCCACCATTTCCACCCCCTTTTAGCTGATTAGCTCATCTGTGAACTCGGCTGAGATTTTCACCGTCCTTACAACATATCCGTGGTCAGTTAAAATCTAATCAAAATTACTCTAGTTATCGTGTTTACAAAATAACACGGGCCAAAGCGTTATGCATGTACTTCTCTACTAATAATAATAAAGAAAAGAACATTTTCCCCTGTATTCTCCTAAGTATTGGAGCTACAAGAATGAAAGAGGGTGGAAGAGGGTGGAAGAGACTGCAAATTACGAGAGCTTTCCAACAAGGGGTAACATGCGTAGGTTAAAACGCACTTTCAGTTAGGGGGAGAGGAGGGGAAGGGTGAGAAAATCACTTTTCAGTTCATAACTTCTAAGCAATTGTAGCTATCGAAAAAGTTTGAATTCAACAATTGTTTGTTATGATAAGGCAATAATTCGCCTAATTTGAATTTTCTTTCTATTTTCATTTGTAAAGGAATTATGGGAAAATGAAAATTTCCACCCCCCACCATTTCCACCCCCTTTGAGCTGGATAGCCCATCTACGAACTCGACCGAGATTTTCACTATCCTTACAACATATCCTATGCTGGTTAAATGTAAATGAAAATTACTCCAGTTATCGTGTTCACAAGATAACATGGGAAAAAGCGTTATACATATATATATATATATATATATACCTATATATATATAAACTTTTTAACGAAGGGTGGCTTTGTGTTCTAGGGGTCATGATCGGTGAAGATATGCAGAAATTTTCCGAAAGTCGTGTCATGAGAACCATTGCAATAGGTAGAGTTCCTTTAAGGAATCTACCTAAAATAGAAGTTATAATAGAATTCATTTATTTTTCCGCTTCTCGGAGATCTTTACTTTCGTTTTCGTTAAGAAGATTCTTTCTTTTTCGTACTTAATTTTCGGATTGAATATTTATATATTTTGCAAAACGAAAGTTTTATTCATGCTTTTTTTTATATTTCGTAAGCACTCTGGCAATGACATTTTCTACTACAACTTTCGTTAATAAATCGGTGACAATCGGATTTCAGATATTGTTTGAAAGCTAAAAGCCTGTCTTAGACGGGAACAAATACTCTAGTGTAATAATATTTATTGTCATGTTCTTTGATTAAAAGTTGTGAGATAAGGCAACCCGATAATAACTTATGAACGTATGAAATTATACGTTCTATGTATTTATAGTATATTTTTTAACCCCACGAACACTTAAATTCAAATTTCATTTTAGCAATATGGCCATGCATCCATGCGTAGAAGTATAGAATGAGAAACTATTGCAATCGTCAAAAAATTTGTCTTCGAAATTTTCATGAATGTTTATCTTTGAGATCTTCCTGATTCCAAAAAACCCCAGCATTTTAAGCAGATTCCTTAGAAAAGTATTACATATCTCTCAGAATTTCTCACATATATAAGAAATAATCGTTGAGAGATTCAACTGAAATAACTTTAATAACTGAATAAATAATAATGAAAATGATTAATATGGAAATAACTACTTAAATATCTAATAATGAGTAATTTTATAACTGATTTAATCTGAGAGTTATTTTCTTTGTCATGTGAGTTATATGATGGTTTCCACAACATTCTCTAATTAGAAAGATCAAAACTTCATTTCTTCTAAAATAGGATAAAAATATATAATTAAATTCGAATAGGATTTTAATTAGAAAACCTAAAATAACATTAATTCATTGTTAGTTGAATGAGGAATAGAGACTTCTTTTCAGTTATCGTTAAAAATCTTTTAAATTCGAATAGGATTTTAATTAGAAAACCTATAATAACTTTAATTCATTGTTAGTTGAATGATGAATAGATACTTCTTTTCAGTTATCGTTAAAAAATCTATTAAATTCGAATAGAATTTTAATTAGAAAACGTATAATAACATCAATTCATTGTTAGTTGAATGAGGAATAAAGACTTATTTTCAGTTATCGCTAAAAAAATCTTTTCAACAAACACATTAGTAGGGAAGAAAATAGTTATTTTTTATTCTTTAGCGGAATGAAAGCTACAACTCATAATATTATTTTAGACCACAAATAAATATGGTATTTGCTATTGTGAAAATAAATGTTGATGGCCTATAAAAAATACGAAATAAGAAATTTCGAAAAATTGCTATTGTTCTACAATTGAAATTTCAGTTATCGTTTAAGATTATTTATTCGACTTCGTAAAGCAAATAATGGTGATTACAATAGTAAGAAGAATAAAATTCTTGATTTATTAGTTAGCGGTGATCTGCATTAGTTCGGACTTGTTTTCTTAATAGGTTTATTTAATTAATTAAGGAAATAATAATAAGTTCCTCAGTGAATTCTTAAAATTCGGTTAGTTATTTCTAATTTATAACGAGTTTTATTTTGTCTGTTGTTTTCTTTGTTGGAAATCCTTTTACTCTAAACGAGGTTTAAAAAACAAAAGAAATTTTGAGAAATTTATCTAATGTTGCCAGAAATATTGTTTCCTGATCATCGTTAAAATAACTCTTCACCTTTATAATTTAAAAATACTTAGTTTTAAAATTCATTTTCTTGATGATATACTTGATTATGAACTTGATAATAAAATACGTCAACGTATTTGGAAGATTCAGTGTCATTATTATAATACGAAATTTAGAAAAATATCACAAATTTTGAAATTGCACTAACCTTTTTCTAAATAATATTGAAAATATATTTTCCACAAAAATAGCATAAGACTTTTATTTATTAGAAAGTTTTTTTTTTACTGGAAAGCATTCCGAAATACATTTTGCCATTCCAAATGCAGAAAGCAACGTTGAAACGTTTTTATTATTTTTTTAAAAGAGGGAAATTAAGAAAAAACAGTTGTAATGATTTTAAATAAAATCAAGGATTTTGGATTGGCTCTGGGGGGGGGGGGGGGGGGGCGGAGGGCCCCCCCCCCGGCGGGGGGGGGGGGGGGGGGGGGGGGGGGGGGGGCCCCCCGCCCCCCCCCCCCCCTGGATTCGCTACTGTCATTGGTACTAATATTTAAACATCATTAAAATCGCATTTGACGAACAATAGACAATGCATTATTGGTTGAAAATCACGAAACATGGTGAAGAATTTGAAAATGTGGTATCTGTCTAATCATTGATTTCTTCACATTTCAGTGACAAGGTTCAAGAGTATGCAGTTAAAGCTATTTCATCGCACGTGCCTTAATCACGTGCAAGTAAAGACAATACATGAGATGCACGTGAGAGAAGGTCGTGCTACCCTAAATACTTTCAGCAAAACGTGATATGTGCCATGTTTAAAAAGGCACCTGGAGATAAGGTCTTATCATTCACGTGAATTTCAACACGTTTTGTAATTTTATCTTTCGGGAAAAAAACCTGACGTGTTGACAGAATCCGGAGAAAATAATATTCATTGAAAACAATATGTTTCCAAGAAGATAATCTCTCATTTCTTTTCGAGTTGAAACTGTGAGAAAATGTCGCGTTTCTCCATATGTTTAATATTATCATCATGGTAAAAATTCACTTATATATTGATATTGATATTTCTACTCTTAAATGTTACTGTTGGTAGACTTATTTCTTTAAAAATAAGGAGAATGGTTTCTTGGACTCGGAAAACATAAACGTTGATAAACACTTAGGGTAGAGTCGTCGATTTTGAGCCAGCGCCTAAATTGGACAGTTACCATAACTTCAATTCTATTAAATATTTGTGAAAAAAATAGGTAAATTATGCTGTAACCATGTAAATGAAATGTATGAAATTATTTTCAAGAAAAAGAGCTACATGGTTACAGTCAGAGAACAAGTGTTTAGATTTAGGTATCATCCATTAATTATTTTAAGGGGAGTCCTTTAACCCTAACCCTGTTACTTCGATGTACCTTTATAGATTCATGTTTGAAGTTTTTTATACAAGTAAAGCACATCTTTCTCATTATACCGAAATAATTTTTTAAAAAATTCAAAAATTTATTTTTTTTACAAATTTTTTGTGTCAAAACAAAAAAAGAAATGTGAAATTGGCCATTTCGATGCACCTTTTCTCAAAATATCTTCTATAGATTCATGTTTGAAACATTTTATACAAGCAAAGTACACCTTTCTCATTATACTAAAATGAGATTTTTTTTAAAAAAAAAAACTAAAACTTTATTTTTTACAATTTTTTTGTGTCAAAATTGGGTAAAATTTCACTATATCTAATTAAAGATTTTCTAAATTCACAAAAAATTTGAAATTAACCAGAAGCTCATTTCAATTTAATGAGAAAGGTGTACTTTACTTGTATAAAAAGTTTTAAACATGAATCTATCACAAAGTTTGAGAAAAATGTACATCGAAATGGCCAATTTTACATTTTTATTTTTTGTTTTGACACAAAAAAATTTGTAAAAAATAAATTTTTGAATTTAAAAAAAATCATTTTAGTATGACGAGGAAGATGTACTTTACTTGCATAAAAATTTCAAACATAAATCTATAACAGATTTTGAGAAAAGGCGCATCGAAGTAACAGGGTTAGGGTTAACGGATTTAGGGTTCCAACTCCCCTTAACTAAAGACAAAATGCCGTTTAAGTTATTTTGAATTTAAAATTAAAATATATTAGTATATCCTCAGATAAGAAATTTCCTTAGGTATAATTTACTGTAAAAAATTTTTGAAAATAGTTTAAAGGACAATTGTATGGGTATTTTTTGGTTATTGTCTAAGGGTTGCCTAGATGGACCAGAAACGCTTCCCTAAATTGGACCATATGGGATTATTATCTCAAACTACAGGAATAGCTCAGAAAGCAGTTTGTTAGTTACTATTGGAACAATTCAAAATATAAAAAAAATACAAGGATACTAAAACCACCAAATATTGACTCAAGAAGTATAAAAACTTGGGATACGAATCATTTGTATGATTTGCGAGAAAGCAAAGGGAGAAGAGGTTGTGATGCAGTGCATAAAATGCCATTCTTGGGTTCAAGCATTGTGTGCTGGTGTGAATGTGCGAATAAAAAAAAATATTTTCTTTTAAACCTTCTCACATCGAGCGAGGCAGTGCCCGGCGTATAAAAATTTCCCCTTAAAGGCGACGAAGGCCGGTCTGAGGCGGTTAGCTTATTCTGAGGGGAGGTGAGGTCCTGGTGGGGTAAATGACCACCCAGCTTGGGAGAGTCCAATTCATGTCGCTTCCTCCTAAGAAATCCCGGTTTTAAAGGGGTTAGAAGAAAAAAGTAGCCTCTGGATTAAGGTATCCGACTGTGTTCGGAGACATTTTTTTGAAAAATAACTTATATATATTTGTTAATGTTATTTTTCAACTGCATATGTTTTAAAATTAAGCTTTCAAAATAATATTTAAAAAAACTGAGAAATTTGAAGAAAAATGACTGAAATATTTGCCTTACGCTAACAGGCAGCAGTAACCGATAGAATGAGTCTCTCACTTTTTTACTGGTGCCGTGGGCCGGGGGGAGAAATTGACAAGTGCGTGTGCTAGCTTTTCGAATTCATTTAACATTATAGCTATGACAGCGTACGAACGTGCGCAGCAGGTAAGAAAAGAATACAAAAAAGGTATGGAATAACGGATGTAAGTTCAACTTTCCTTTTTCGTATTAAAAATCGCATTTGTGTTCTAAATACAATTTATTTGATGCTCAGGAAATATCGTTGATTGTAATGATGCTAGATAAATAAATGTTAAAAGAGCAACATGAATTAATTCAAGATTTGGAAAAAGTTTAAAGGGACGTAAAAGGAATTTTTTCTAGTAAGTATTAGTTAGAAGTTAATGCAAATCCTCATGGCGCGCACAGCGCAGCGTGTTTTGAAAAAGGAGCAGTTTGGGGGAAATTTAAATTGCTCAGGTTTGCAACAATAATTGAGCAACAACACTTCAATAAAAGGGCTAAGGAAATATATTTCATTGAAAAGATGCTAGATAAATAAATGTTAAAAGAGCAAAATGAATTAATTTAAGATTTGTAGAAAGGTGAAAGAAATGTAAAAGTAATTTTTTCTACTAAGTGTTAGTTAAGAGTTAACGTAAATCTTCACGGCGCTCACAGCGAAGCGTGTTTTGAAAAAAAGGAGCAGTTTGGGAGAAATTTAAATTGCTCAGGTTTGCAACAATAATTGAGCAACAACACTTCAATAAAAGGGCTAAGGAAATATATTTCATTGAAATGATGCTAGATAAATAAATGTTAAAAGAGCAAAATGAATTCATTTAAGATTTGTGAAAAGGTGAAAGGAATGTAAAAGTAATTTTTCTAGTTAGTATTAGTTAAGAGTTAACGTAAATTCTCGTGGCGCGCACAGCGCAACGTATTTTTATGAAGGATCAGTTTGGGGAAAATTTAAATTGCTCAGGTTTGCAATAATAATTGATGAGTTTCTTATCAAATGTGTATATCCATTTTAAAATATACAAATTTTTAAGTGGATTTACGAAGGAAAGGCAGTAAGTATGCTACCAAAATAAGTAAGTAATTTTCCCGAATATTATTTTGAATCCATTTCGAAAAGTTCTTAGCCCTTGAAAAAGTGGACTAGAATGGATTCCTTGTTTTGTTTTTAGTTGTTTTCGATTAACTCTGAGTTTATTTTTATTTCTTTATTTTTGGCTATCTTTGCATGATCTTGATTTCCATTGTGCACTGTTTTCTTGTTTTGCTGCTGCAATTGCGCGCAACTTAAACATTGTTTTAAATTTATTTTTTTCCTAAATTGTACTCTTTAAAAAAATTTTTTCTAAATTTTAATCTTTAAATTTTATTGTGTATAAATAAAAATGTTTTTTTGTTCTAGTTTTAAGTTTAAATTATGATTCCTTTTAAGATTTATTCTATTTTTTCTTATTGATTTTTTTAAAGCTCTATGTTACCAAAACTAATAAAAAAATGGGAAACCATACTATTTACTTGAAAAGCATATTTACTCCTCTACATCAGTGGTTCCCAACCTTTCTGATTCTGCGGACCACCTGTTGTGTAAAAAAAAATTTTGAGGCCCACTAACTAAAT